>CANSNZ010001128.1:442500-1042500 GCA_947646795.1 Beta lomatogona
AAATTAAGACCAATTACTATAGATACCCCTTTTACAGATCTTATTTTACCTATAGAAAAAGGATTAATATTATATTCTAAACTAAACTATGAAGACTTAGAAATAGTAAAGAAACGATTAAGCGTTTCTAGATCTAAACGAGATTTAACTGACAACCTACCTATTCAAATAAAATCATACGAATATTATATAATTATACAAATAGGAACAATAAATCTAACAGCACAATTAGACATTAATACTGAAAGTAATTATATACCATTAGACAAACTTTCAAATCAAATAGTTAACATTAATGAAAATTTTAATAGATTAATTACCTTAACAACAAAAATTGCACTACAAGATATAAATATCGACTATGTTATAACCTTAAACAATAAGATAGTATTAGGAGAAGGCTTCTTGGAAAAGGTTAAACCTTGGACAATAGAACCAGATTACTTTAAATTCACTTATAACCAAACTCTATATAAAACTAAAATAATAAATGAGTAACACTATACCTAGTTTAATAGAACTAATAAAATTACAAAAACAGATAGAAATAGCAAGGGATGAGAAGGCCCATATAAGTCAAAGACTGCAATACCTAATATTTGCAGGATGTCATAGAGATAGTACAAGAACATTATCTGAAAAAGAACAAAAGAAAACAAGAGACTTAGAAATATTAGAACAAAATTTACATAAAATGAAAAATGAACTAGCAATTCTTAATAAAAATGAGTGATTTAACCTATATACTTATAAAAATAATATTTGAAGGATATAAAAGTCGATATTATACACCAATGGTAGAAACAGGAGCACAACCAACAATTATGAAAGAAAACTATTTACCAGAATGGAAAAAATTAAACACACCATTTAGAATCAATGGGTTTAATAACAATAGTAGTAACATTATAATGATGCCTCTTGCTTCCCCAGCAGTTCTTATTTATAGGCAAAGCTTTTACAAGTGTCGTACCATTTTTACAAAACTATTCATACTATTACAAATACTATTTGCTACAGTGAAAGTGCAACAGTAAAAGTACTGTTCACACTATTCACTATTCACATATTTTACATATTTTTCGCCGCCTATCTTTTGTCGTATTACAACTGTTACAACATTTATCTATTACATGATAGTTTTTACAAACGTATCTCTATCCTTTATCTTTTAGTAGCTACTTAACAGGTGTCTTATACTTATAAGGTGTGCTCTATCTCTGTAGTAGATGCTGCTGTGTTAGATCATTCAGCTCCACAGCTATCCA
Organism: Beta lomatogona; assembly: GCA_947646795.1. Classification (NCBI taxonomy): domain Eukaryota; kingdom Viridiplantae; phylum Streptophyta; class Magnoliopsida; order Caryophyllales; family Amaranthaceae; genus Beta; species Beta lomatogona. The sequence goes on from CANSNZ010001128.1 coordinate 443,769, forward strand.
TATCTTCAATTATTGGTACATCCATCTGTTTAATTCCACACATTTTACATGAGTGGGTATTATTCTGCTGCATCCAACTGCAATATCTCTTTGAGGTATCTTCAGTTAGAAAATTTCTGGGTATATACCGTGTAACTGGTTCTTGATCCGGATGGAGCAGGCTCCATACCCGTGATTTGATAGTTTCAACCGTATCATGGCCATATGCTCTGCTTTGAGATATAATTAACGTATTTAACTCTCGATGATTTATCCAAACATGAGTCTTGACCATGGTAATCAAAGCGTCATAAATCGCTTTTATCTCGATTGCTCTTTTCTCTCCGAGGAGATCTGGTATCTTATTTCGGTTTAACTCTGGCTGAGCCTTAATTTCTTCGGGAAAGATAAAATTTGCTATACAACCCATTTTAACAACCCTAATACATTATTTTATTTCAGAGAAAGTAACTTCCCCCAGGCGGTATAGCATCTTCCAAAAATCATAGGAGATTTTGTAATATGCAAGAAACTTTTAGCTGCTTTATATAACTGAGGAATAGATGATAGCTCATCTCCATTCATTGTATATGCTGAATTAAGAAGGCCATAATCATATCTTTGCTTTGATTAAATTTGCATTGCAACCGAGGCAACGCTATTAACTTGTTTACCTTTTTAAGGGGTTAGTAACATAACCTCCTTCTATCTCCCCTTGGCGGTCTTTAGTGGTAAATTCTGGGACGGTATTTAGTTTGTTAGTAATAAATAAGAAATTATCTATATATTGGCGAACCAAAGGAGAGATAGTTTGTTTGGTTCCTAAAGTTAGCTTTTCTTTGAAAGATGTGGTATCCGGTACTAGGTGGGAAAATTTATTTCATTGATAGGCGATGAGGGGTTATTGGCTTGATTGGGGTAATAAGTTTGTAAGGACATATTCTTCGTGAAGGAGAATTAACTTTTTTTGTAATAATTTGGCTTTTATATTTTTGGCTAGTGCCAATATCTGCTTGCTCCATACTAGGATTGTTGGAAGTGGCTTCCCTTTTTGTGGAAGCGAGTTCTTCCATTAACCATTTGAGTTGTATCTTGAGCTCCTGATTTTCTAGAACCAGTTGTTGAGCTATTTCTTGAGAGATAGTCTGCAAAACAATTCTCGTTAGTTTTCAATAATTCAATAGAAAATTCGTACTGATTGATGTCAGCTATTATTCGATTTATTTCTTTTCTTGTAATGGAATCTCGTAGCTTTTGGGTTAACCAAATTCTAACAGTTCTATTATCTGTTCTAATTATGAATTTACTATAAACTATGTAACATTCAAATTTTTTGATTCCATATTTAACTGGTTTTAACTCTTTTTTATTAATATCCCAATTGATTTCATTTGCCTTAAATGTTCCCGAGTGATATCGACAAACATATTCTTTTTTATCATTTTTATATTTGTATTTTAATACTTGCTCCGTAACCGTTATTGGTTTCACTAGCATCTGTTTCCACTATCCATGTAAACTCTTTGTCTTCATCAAGAAAACTTAGTTTTTGTAATTTCTTGACTAAGTCTTTGATTTTTTCTAAAATCTTTGTATCAGTATCTTCCCATCTAAAATCGTAGTCTTTCTTTAGTTTCTTAGTTAATGGTTCAGTATATTGTGATAATTTAGGAATAAATTCTCTAACTTGATTTACTATTCCTTGGAATTTTTGTAATTCTTTCTTAGTATTAATTTCTTTTTGAAACTCAATAATTTTTTGAGCTATGTGATCTTGCATTTTTATTCCAACTTTATCTACTTCAAATCTAAGAATTCAATTTGTGTTTTAAATATTTCCATTTTCTTTTTACTTAAAACTATACCACTAGTTTTAATAATGTCTATAAACTATTCTAATAACTTAAAGTGTTCTTCTTGTGTTTTTGAATAGATTAGTATGTCGTCAATATAAACTACACAATTTGATAACTGATTTAAATATTTATCCATAAATTCTTGGAATCTTCCTGGGGCATTTTTATATCCAAAAGGTAATACATTCCATTCATAAAATCCATTCGGGACTTTGAATGCTGTTAGTTTTTTCGAATCTTCGGTTAATTTTAATTGGTGAAAACCACTTTTACAATCAAACTTTGAAAAATAATTGTAACCTTGTATTTGCCTCATTTTAAGTATCTTGTTTGGTATAGGGTAATTTTAAGTAATTATTTTTTCATTTAGAATTCTATAATCAATAATCATTCTTGTTTTTCCTCGTTTTTGTTCTGAATGATTATTAACTATAAAAGCACTGCTACTATGTTTTGAATTACTTGGTCTAATTAGTTTTATAGCTAATAGTTCCATTATATGCATTTTAAATTCTTTTTCATCTCTTTGGGTATTATTAAAAGGTTTTTGGGATATTATGTTATTTTGGTCTTTCAATGTTATTTGTATTTCTGTTTTATGCTTATGCCAATTTTCTAGAGGATTGTCGTTGCATAGTTTTTCTAACTTAGTTTTTAAAGGAGTAATCTTATCTAGATGAAGTATACCAATTTTTATAATTTCAAAGTTATTAATATTTTCCTTCTTGGTTGTCATTTTTTGGACTAATTGGGCTTCTTCGCCTATTTTACATTTTTCCCATTCTATTGGCATTCGTTCTCTATTTTTGACTACTTTAGCTCTTAACTTATGTTTACAAGGAGTAAATAATGTAACAAACTCTTTACCTATACTAAATGGTTTATATTGGTTAAGAAAGTTGGTTCCTAGTATTATGTCTTTTCCTATTAATTCGAAACAAGTATACTTTAGGTATGATTAATATTTTATTCCAAATTTGTATTTTTACATTTGTTTGATATAAGGTAATGTTACCACTATTGTTATTAAACCCATTGATTCTAAATGGTGTGTTTAATTTTTTCCATTCTGGTAAACAATTTTCTTTCATAATTGTTGGTTGTGCTCCTGTATCTACCATTGGTGTATAATATCGACTTTTATATCCTTCAAATATTATTTTTATAAGTATATAGGTTAAATCACTCATTTTTATTAAGAATTGCTAGTTCATTTTTCATTTTATGTAAATTTTGTTCTAATATTTCTATGTCTCTTGTTTTCTTTTGTTCTTTTTCAGATAATGTTCTTGTACTATCTCTATGACATCCTGCAAATATTAGGTATTGCGGTCTTTGACTTATATGGGCCTTTTCTTCCCTTGCTATTTCTATCTGTTTTTGTAATTTTATTAGTTCTATTAAACTAGGTATAGTGTTACTCATTTATTATTTTAGTTTTATATAGAGTTTGGTTATAAATGAATTTAAAGTAATCTGGTTCTATTGTCCAAGGTTTAACCTTTTCCAAGAAGCCTTCTCCTAATACTATCTTATTGTTTAAGGTTATAACATAGTCGATATTTATATCTTATAGTGCAATTTTTGTTTTTAAGGTAAATAATCTATTAAAATTTTCATTAATCTTAACTATTTGATTTGAAAGTTTGTCTAATGGTATATAATTTCTTTCAGTATTAATGTCTAATTGTGCTATTAGATTTTTTGTTCCTATTTGTATAATTATATAATATTCATATGATTTTATTTGAATAGGTAGGTTGTCAGTTAAATCTCGTTTAGATCTAGAAACGCTTAATCGTTTCTTTACTATTTCTAAGTCTTCATAGTTTGGTTTAGAATATAATTTTAATCCTTTTTCTATAGGTAAAATAAGATCTGTAAACGGGGTATCTATAGTAATTGGTCTTAATTTGTTTTTAGTATAAACCTGATGTTGATATGTTAATATATAAGCATTCTTACATTGCACTTGTCATAACTTTTGATCCAATTGTCATGTTTATTCCATCCAATTTCCAATATAAGACTAATGCCTTTTCTATATTTTGGTCAGTTAAACTTATAGAATAATTAGGTTTAATTATAAATCTAACTTTCTCGATAAATAAGATTTCCTTTAAGTTGTGCTATAATAGCTTGTTCTATTGGTTCTTTGATTCAATCATCAGCTAATTCTTATTCTAAGGGAGTATCTATTCCTTCTTTAAAACAGGCTTTTATTATTATCTCTATGGCTGCTAATTCTACAAATCTAAATGTAATTGGTTTATTTTTTAATACGTTATTATTTTTGGTTATTTCTTCATTTAACACTTCTTGTGTTATTAATGGGACTCTAGTGTTACCTTGTACTTGTGTTATATCTATAACACGCTCTCTATCAGCTATAACAAAATATTCTTCCTTTTTCTTTTTGAAGTACTTAGTTAAATTGGTTAGGTCAAATTTTTTCTTTTCAATAATCTTTTCGGGGGACAACGTAAATCCTTCATACTTTAATGCATTATATTTTTGTAAGTAAAAAATGACTCTTTGATTTTTATGTTGTACTTGTAATATCTTCATCGTAATCAACTTCTTGTAACTCTTTATTCATTATCATTAGTTTCAGTATTATCTTCTTCTTAACTACTTTCATCATTACTTCTTATTTCATTTATTTCATCATTATCTGTTTCATATTCGAACACATATATTTCTTCATCTGGCGGTATATTGGTTTTACCTAGTTCATATTCTGCTATATGGAGTTCAATGAAATTTACATTTTTATATTTTTATTAATATTTCTATTTGCTTTAGTCTTACATTCTTTTGCTATGTGACCTATTTGTCCACAATTATAACATCTACATCTTTTTGGATTTTTAGCATATTTATAAATTTTTCTTTTAATAAAGTAATTTTTATTTGATCGTTTCTTATTTTTATATATTCCATACGGTTTAAATCTTTTATATCGTCTTCGCATTAATTTGGGTCTTTTAGCTTTATATCTTTTGTTTAATTTGTGACATCCAAATTTGGGTATGTCATATTTTTCACAAGAGTCACTAACTTTAGCTTGTTTTCTAAATGCCTTTTGTTTATTGACTTCAATACAATAATTTTTATACCATGTTTGTAAAAATGCTATTTGTTCTCCTAAAGTTCTCGTTTTAGGTTCGTATAATAAGCTTGTTGTACCATAGTATTTATAGGTATTGGTAATTTTTCAAAATATAATTTTCGAAATACAGCTAATTGTTCAGGGGTTTCAGTTCCTAATTCATAATAGTTCATCCTGGAAAGCACAATTATATTTGCTTAGATCTTCTGGACACATGGAACATATTTGCATATTATATAATTGGGACTTACAATATTCTTTCTTGGCTACTGCATATTTTAAATCTGCATTATGATTACCAAATTCTCTTCGAATTATTTTTTTCATATTTTTTCAACATTTGTGTTGAGTCTGTCATCTCAGTTCCTTCTATCTTAGTACTTCAGCATTCTGTTAATTCTTTTATTCCTATATGAATTAAATAGCTTCCTCGCTATTCCCTGTTATAGTTGCTTCAATATAACTAGCCGCGCACTAACTCGGTATTTTAGCTTCTATTAATTTTGCATTTATTCTAGCTCTCCAATTTTGTATATCTATTTCAAAGATTAGTAGAGCAATCTAGATTTAAAGTTTATCCCGATTGGTTATCTCTGGGTATGTAATCATTTTCTAATTTTCTTCGATATTTCCATATATAGTCATTATTTTTATGATTATAATCATATTTTTTCTTTTTAAAGGTAGGTTTATAACTTCTACCGATTTCCATATAATCATAATCGACATCTGTGTAGACCTTAGTAAGTACGTTAATTTCTTCATCTTTTTCGAATTAAAATCGATTCTAAATAATTTGAATATCGAAATTCTTGACTGGATTGTTCTGAATAAACTTCTTCATTATTTTCTTCTAGAGTATTTACCTCTATATTATTTGCTTCAAGTCGTTCTATTTCAGTAGTTAAAGCTTCTATGGTAGTATTATTTATCGTTTCGTTATTTGATTCATGGATTTTTGATATTTCAGTGTTGTCTTTGATATTACATATAAGCTGTTCTTCTATTTTATTAAACCTATTATTATATTCTATTTTAAGATTTTGTATCTCTTCATTAAAATTGTTTTCTACTCTGTAGACTTTGTCTAATATTTGTTTAGTATTAATATGTATTATTTTAATAGATTCTTCCATTTTTCGCATTCTTTCATCATATTTTCTCTCTAGTTTTTCTAATTTCTTATAGATGTCATTAATTGTTTTATTGTCTTGATAGCTACTTTCTATATTAGTTACTTGTACGAAATTATTTTCTAGTGCTAGTCTTCTTTCTCTATCAAATTCATTTTCTAGTATCATTTGTTTCCTATCTTTTAATAGATAAAATTTGCCTTCACTAATTTCTCGCAAATTGTCTATTTTGATTAGTCTTGTGTATTTTAAATGGACCATCAGGGTATCTAATAATTTCTTCTTCAATGATTTTTTCGTTTTTATTCATTATTCTGATTGTTCAATTATTCTTTCATATTCTATTTCTATTCTTTTTCTTAAAAGTAATTCTGGAAATAACTGTGAATATTCTTTAGTTATCTTCTTTTCTAAGATTTCATAACCCTATTCTTCTAGTTCTATTGGTATTCTAGTATTACTAGACTCTGGTTTATCTGAGTCTTTCTTACTTTCTTTTAGTAATTGTATAATTAATAAAATATTTGTATTTATTATCTTTAGATTAGTGCCTAAATTTTCTTCCTTTTCTAGTTCACTCATAACCATAAAGTTGATTTTCTATTTAAGGTATAATTATTATAATCTTTTATTATTTTCTTAGCTACATCTTCCTGTTCTTTAATTTGTATATCTACCAGTTCTATTATTGTTTAATGTTGTTTGTTCTAATAATTTTTGTTTATTAATAATAGCCATTTGTTTTTTATTTCTTAAGTCTAAATTTTTAATATCAGATTGCATAATTGATATAAAATATTCCCAGTTAGCTCTTCTCATAGCCCTTTTTACTTCTGATTTAGTACTCATACGTATAACGAATTTTGTAAATCTCTAAGTTCTTGTTTAGCTATTAAATTTCTATTTTTCTTTTTTTGTAACTTAGTTAAATACTTTCTCAAAGCATCTTTTATTTCATTATCTTTTCTTCTAAAGGCTTCATATAAATAATTTTCAAATTCATCTATTTATCTTGTATGATTCTATTCTGAACATTTAATATGTTATATCTCATTCCTATATGGTCCTTAACGTTTTTTATTTGTGTCTTAATAGTCATAACGAATTTATTAATTTTTTAAGTTCTATTAAGGATTGTTCTATTAAGAATTGTCTAAGTTTTATTTGTTTTAATAGCTCTAGTAATTTTTCAAGTTCTATTTGAATTTTCGAAAGTTTTTCTATTTTATTTTGTTCTTCTTGTATTGATTTAAGTAAATAATATCTTCTTTCAGTATCTTCTAGTACATATGCTTCATGTAGATGAATATTATAAATATCTATTTGGTCTTTTACTCTATTATTTTTAAATAGTAATGTATAATTTATCCATTCAACAATTAGTTTAACATTCTTATGTTGAGAATTCATAATATGATAAGCAAATAATGAATTAAATAGGTAAATAGTCTGTTCCTTTATGAACTTTTTTTTAAGACTCAATCCCTTTTGCTCATAATAAACCTTAATCGGTTAATAACAATTCTATCAGCTTTCATATAAGTTTCGCTAATCCGCTTTGACAACCCTTAAGCACTTAAGCATAATTAAATACTTTCATGTTTTTCAACCTCACCACATAGGTTTTATGCATCACGCTCTCAACGCCTTCTCTTTTTCAACGGCTAAACAAGCTCCCGCTATCAATTGTCTCTTGGTTTCTAAACATGATTTTACCTAATCGGGAAAGCATAATAAAGATAGCATACATCCTATATGAAATTATAGAATTAACCAATTGGGAGAAACTTTAAATCTAGATTGCTCTACTAATGCTGAAATAGATATACAAAATTGGACAACTAGAATAAATGCAAAATTAATAGAAGCTAAAATACCAGTTAGTGCAGTGGCTAGTTATATTGAAGCAACTATAACAGGAATAGCAAGAAGCTAGTTAATTCATATAGGAATAAAAGAATTAACAGAACTGCGAAGTACTAAGATTGAAGGAATTGAGATGACGGACTCAACATAAATGTTGAAAAAATATGAAAAAATAATTCGAAGAGAATTTGGTAATCCAAATGCAGATTTAAAATATGCAGTGAGCCAAGAAATAATATTGTAAGTCCCAATTATATAATATGCAAATATGTTCCATGTGTCCGGAAGATCTAAGCAAATATAATTGTGCTTTCCAAATGAACTATTATGAATTATGAACTGAAACCCTTGAACAATTAGCTGTATTTTGAGAGAGAGGAAGGGTTTTAGAGAAAAGTAGAGGAAGGGAGTAGTGGAGAAATGGGGAGAAGCTGATGATGCCTCTTGCTTCCCCAGCAGTTCTTATTTATAGGCAAAGCTTTTACAAGTGCCGTACCATTTTTACAAAACTATTCATACTATTACAAATACTATTTGCTACAGTGAAAGTGCTACAGTAAAAGTACTGTTCACACTATTCACTATTCACATATTTTACATATTTTTCGCCGCCTATCTTTTGTCGTATTACAACTGTTACAACATTTATCTATTACATGATAGTTTTTACAAACGTATCTCTATCCTTTATCTTTTAGTAGCTACTTAACAGGTGTCTTATACTTATAAGGTGTGCTCTATCTTTGTAGTAGATGTTGTTGTGTTAGATGATTCAGCTCCACAGCTATCCATATCTTCAATTATTGGGTACAGTCATTTGTTTAATTCCACACATTTTACATGAGTGGTTATTATTCTGCTGCATCCAACTGCATTATCTCTTTAAGGTATCTTCAGGTAGAAAATTTCTGGGTATATACCGTGTAACTGGTTCTTGATCCGGATGGAGCAGGCTCCATACCCATGATTTGATAGTTTCGACCGTATCATGGCCATATGCTCTGCTTTGAGATATAATTAACGTATTTAACTCTCGATGATTTATCCAAACATGAGTCTTGACCATGGTAATCAAGGTGTCATAAATCGCTTTTATCTTGACTGCTCTTTACTCTTTGAGGAGATCTGGTATCTCATTTCGGTTTAACCTCGGCCGAGCCTTAATTTCTTCGGAAAAGATAAAATTTGTTGTACAGTCCATTTTAACAACCCTAATACATTGTTTTATTTCAGAATAAGTAACTTCGCCTGGGGCGGTATAACATCTTACAAAAATCATAGGGGATTTTGTAATATGCAAGTAACTTTTAGCTGCTTTATATAACTGAGGAATAGATGACAGCTCTTCTCCATTCATTGTATATACTAAATTAAGAAGGCCATAATCATATGCTGCTTTGATTAAAATTGCATTGCAACCAGGCAACGCTATTAACTTGTTTACCTTTTTTAAGGGGTTAGTAACATAACCTCCTTCTATCTCCCCTTGGCGGTCTTTAGTGGTAAATTCTAGGACGGTATTTAGTTTGTTAGTAATAAATAAGAAATTATCTATATATTGGCGAACCAAAGGAGAGATAGTTTGTTTGGTTCCTAAAGTTAGCTTTTCTTTGAAAGATGTGGTATCTGGTACTAGGCTGGGAAAATTTATTTCATTGATAGCTGATGAGGGGTTATTGGCTTGATTGGGGTAATAAGTTTGTAAGGACATATTCTTCGTGAAAGGAGAATTAACTTTTTTTGTAATAATTCGACTTTTATATTTTTGGCTAGTACCAATATCTGCTTGCTCCATACTAGGATTGTTGGAAGTGGCTTCCCTTTTTATGGAAGCGAGTTCTTCCATTAACCTTTTGAGTTGTATCTTGAGCTCCTGATTTTCTAGAACCAGTTGTTGAGCTATTTCTTGAGAGATAGTTACGCAAAACAATTCTCGTTAGTTTTCAATAATTCAATAGAAAATTCATACCGATTGATGTCGACTATTATTCGATTTATTTCTTTTCTTGTAATGGAATCTCGTAGTTTTTGGGATAACCAACTTCTAACAGTTCTATTATCTGTTCTAATTATGAATTTACTATAAACTATGTAACATTCAAATTTTTTGATTCCATATTTAACTGCTTTTAACTCTTTTTTATTAATATCCCAATTGATTTCATTTGCCTTAAATGTTCCTGAGTGATATCGACAAACATATTCTTTTTTATCATTTTTATATTTGTATTTTAATACTGCTCCGTAACCGTTATTGGTTTCACTAGCATCTGTTTCCACTATCCATGTAAACTCTTTGTCTTCATCAGGAAAACTTAGTTTTGGTAATTTCTTGACTAAGTCTTTGATTTTTTCTAAAATCTTTGTATCGATATCTTCCCATCTAAAATCGTAGTCTTTCTTTAGTTTCTTAGTTAATGGTTCAAGTATATTGTGATAATTTAGGAATAAATTCTCTAACCTGATTTACTATTCCTAGGAATATTTGTAATTCTTTCTTAGTATTAATTTCTTTTTGAAACTCAATAATTTTTTGAGCTCTGTGATCTTGCATTTTTATTCCAGCTTTATCTATTTCAAATCTTAAGAATTCAATTTGTCTTTTAAATAATTTCATTTTCTTTTTACTTAAAACTATACCACTAGTTTTAATAATGTCTATAAACTGTGCTAATAACTTAAAGTGTTCTTCTTGTGTTTTTGAATAGATTAGTATGTCGTCAATATAAACTATACAATTTGATAATTGATTTAAATATTTATCCACAAATGCTTGGAATCTTCCTGGGACATTTTTATATCCAAAAGGTAATACATTCCATTCATAAAATCCATTGGGGACTTTGAATGCTTGTTAGTTGTTTCGAATCTTCGGTTAATTTTAATTGGTGAAAACCACTTTTACAATCAAACTTTGAAAAATAATTGTAACCTTGTATTTGCCTCATTTTAGTATCTTGTTTGGTATAGGGTAATTGTAAGTAATTGTGTTTTTTTCATTTAGAATTCTATAATCAATAATCATTCTTGTTTTTCCTCGTTTTTGTTCGAATGATTATTAACTATAAAAGCACTTGCTACTATGTTTTGAATTACTTGGTCTAATTAGTTTTCCAGCTAATAGTTCCGTTATATGCACTTTAAATTCTTTTTCATCTCTTTGGGTATTATTAAAAGGTTTTTGGGATATTATGCTATTTTGGTCTTTCAATGTTATTTGTATTTTTGTTTTATGCTTATGCCAATTTTCTAGAGGATTGTCGTTGCATAGTTTTTCTAACTTAGTTTTTAAAGGAGTAAGCTTATCTAGATGGGGTATACCAATTTCTATAATTTCAAAGTTATTAATATTTTCCTTCTTGGTTGTCATTTTTTTGGACTAATTGGGCTTCTTCGCCTATTTTACATTTTTCCCATTCTATTGGCATTAGTTCTCTATTTTGACTACTTTAGCTCTAAACTTATGTTTACAAGGAGTAAATAATGTAACAAACTCTTTACCTATACTAAATGGTTTATATTGGTTAAGAATGTTGGTTCCTAGTATCATGTCTTTTCCTAGTAATGTGAAACAGTATACTTTAGGTATGATTAATATTTTATTCCAAATTTGTATTTTTACATTCGTTTGATATAAGGTAATGTTACTACTATTGTTATTAAACCCATTGATTCTAAATGGTGTGTTTACTTTTTCCATTCTGGTAAAACAGTTTTCTTTCATAATTGTTGGTTATGCTCCCGTATCTACCATTGGTGTATAATATCGATTTTTATATCCTTCAAAGATTATTTTTATAAGTATATAGGTTAAATTACTCATTATTATTAAGAATTGCTAGTTCATTTTTCATTTTATGTAAATTTTGTTCTAATATTTCTATGTCTCTTGTTTTCTTTTGTTCTTTTTCAGATAGTGTTCTTGTACTATCTCTATGACATCCTGCAAATATTAGCTAGGTATTGCAGTCTTTGACTTATATGGGCCTTTTCTTCCCTTGCTATTTCTATTTGTTTTTGTAATTTTATTAGTTCTATTAAACTAGGTATAGTGTTACTCATTTATTATTTTAGTTTTATATAGAGTTTGGTTATAAGTGAATTTAAAGTAATATGGTTCTATTGTCCAAGGTTTAACCTTTTCCAAGAAGTCTTTTCCTAATACTATCTTATTGTTTAAGGTTATAACATAGTCGATATTTATATCTTGTAGTGCAATTTTTGTTGTTAAGGTAATTAATCTATTAAAATTTTCATTAATGTTAACTATTTGATTTGAAAGTTTGTCTAATGGTATATAATTACTTTCAGTATTAATATCTAATTGTGCTGTTAGATTTTTTGTTCCTATTTGTATAATTATATAATATTAGTATGACTTTATTTGAATAGGTAGGTTGTCAGTTAAATCTTGTTTAGATCTAGAAACGCTTAATCATTTCTTTACTATTTCTAAGTCTTCATCGTTTCGTTTAGAATATAATTTTAATCCTTTTTCTATAGGTAAAATAATATCTGTAAAAGGGGTATTTATAGTAATTGGTCTTAATTTGTTTTTAGTATAAACCTGATGTTGATCTGTTAATATATAAGCATTCTTACATTGCACTGTCATAACTTTTGATCCAATTGTCAGGTTTATTCCATCCAGTTTCCAATATAAGACTAATGTCTTTTCTATATTTTGGTCGGTTAAACTTATAGAATAATTAGGTTTAATTATAAATCTAACTTTTCGATAAATAAGATTTCCTTTAAGTTATGCTATAATAGCTTGTTCTATTGGTTCTTTGATTCAATCATCAACTAATTCTAATTCTAAGGGAGTATATATTCCTTCTTTAAAATAGGCTTTTATTATTATTATTTCTATGGCTGCTAATTCTACAAATCTAAATGTAATTGGTTTATTTTTTAATACGTTATTAATTTTGGTTATTTCTTCATTTTACACTTCTTGTGTTATTAATGGGACTCTAGTGTTAGCTTGTACTTGTGTTATATCTATAACATGTTCTCTATCAGCTATAACTAAATATTCTTCCTTTTTCTTTTTGAAGTACTTAGTTAAATTGGTTAGGTCAAATTTTTTCTTTTCAATAATCTTTTCGGGGGACAACGTAAATCCTTCATACTTTAATGCATTATATTTTTGTAAGTCAAAAATGACTCTTTGATTTTTATGTTGTACTGTAATATCTTCATCGTAATCAACTTCTTGTAACTCTTTATTCATTATCATCGGTTTCAGTATTATCTTCTTCTTCACTACTTTCATCATTACTTCTTATTTCATTTATTGAATCATTATCTGTTTCATATTCGAACTCATATATTTCTTCATCTGGAGGTATATTGGTTTTACCTAGTTCATATTCTGCTATATGGAGTTCAATGAAATTTACATTTTTTATATTTTTATTAATATTTCTATTTGCTTTAGTCTTACATTCTTTTGCTATGTGACCTATTTGTCCACAATTATAGCATCTACATCTTCTTGGATTTTTAGCATATTTATAGATTTTTCTTTTAATAATGTAATTTTTATTTGATCGTTTCTTATTTTTATATATTCCATATGGTTTAAATCTTTTATATCGTCTTCGCATTAATTTGGGTCTTTTAGCTTTATATCTTTTGTTTAATTTGTGATATCCAAATTTGGGTATTTCATATTTTTCACAACAGTCACTAATTTTAGCTTGTTTTCTAAATGCCTTTTGGTTATTGACTTCAATACAATAATTTTTGTACCATGTTTGCAAAAATGCTATTTGTTCTCCTAAAGTTCCTGTTTTAGGTTCTGTATAATAAGCTTGTTGTACCATAGTATTTATAGGTATTGGTAATTTTTCAAAATATAATTTTCGAAATACAGCTAATTGTTAAGGGGTTTCAGTTCCTAATTCATAATAGTTCATCTGGAAAGCACAATTATATTTGCTTAGGTCTTCTGGACACATGGAACATATTTGCATATTATATAATTGGGACTTACAATATTCTTTCTTGGCTACTGCATATTTTAAATCTGTATTAGGATTACCAAATTCTCTTCGAATTATTTTTTCAACATTTGTGTTGAGTCTGTTATCTCCGTTCCTTCTATCTTAGTACTTCACAGTTCTGTTGAAGAACACTTTAAGTTATTAAAACAGTTTATATACATTATTAAAACTAGTGGTATAGTTTTAAGTAAAAAGAAAATGGAATTATTTAAAACACAAATTGAATTCTTATGATTTGAAATAGATAAAGCTGGAATAATAATGCAAGATCACATAGCTCAAAAAATTATTGAGTTTCAAAAAGAAATTAATACTAAGAAAGAATTACAAAAATTCCTAGGAATAGTAAATCAGGTTAGAGAATTTATTCCTAAATTATCACAATATCTTGAACCATTAACTAAGAAACTAAAGAAAGACTACGATTTTAGATGGGAAGATATCGATACAAAGATTTTAGAAAAAATCAAAGACTTAGTCAAGAAATTACCAAAACTAAGTTTTCCTGATGAAGACAAAGAGTTTACGTGGATAGTGGAAACAGATGCTAGTGAAACCAATAAAGGTTACGGAGCAGTATTAAAATACAGATATAAAAATGATGAAAAAGAATATGTTTGTCGATATCACTCAGGAACATTTATGGCAAATGAAATCAATTGGGATATAAATAAAAAAGGATTAAAAGCAGTAAAATATGGAATCAAAAAATTTGAATGTTACAGAGTTTATAGTAAATTCATAATTAGAACAGATAATAGAACTGTTAGAAGTTGGTTAACCCAAAAACTACAAGATTCCATTACAAGAAAAGAAATAAATCGAATAATAGCCGACATCAATCAGTATGAATTTTCTATTGAATTATTGAAAACTAACGATAATTGTTTTGCAGACTGTCTCTCAAGAAATAGCTGAACAACTGGTTCTAGAAAATTAGGAGCTCAAGTTACAACTCAAAAGGTTATTGGAAGAACTAGCTTCCATAAAAAGGGAAGCCACTTCCAACAATCCTAGTATGGAGCAAGCAGATATTGGCACTAGCCAAAAACATAAAAGCCGAATTATTACAAAAAAGTTACTTCTCCTTTCACGAAGAATATGTCCTTACAAACTTATTACCCCAATCAAGCCAATAACCCCTCATCAGCTATCAATGAAATAAATTTGCCCAGCCTAGTACCAGATACCACATCTTTCAAAGAAAAGCTAACTTTAGGAACCAAACAAACTATCTCTCCTTTGGTTCGCCAATATATAGATAATTTCTTATTTATTGCTAACAAACTAAATACCGTCCCAGAATTTACCACTAAAGACCGCTATGGGGAGATAGAAGGAGGTTATGTTACTAACCCCTTAAAAAAGGTAAACGAGTTAATAGCGTTGCCTGGTTGCAATGCAAATTTAATCAAAGCAGCATATGATTATGGCCTTCTTAATTTAGTATATACAGTGAATGGAGAAGAGGTATCATCTATTCCTCAGTTATATAAAGCAGCTAAAAGTTACTTGCATATTACAAAATCTCCTATGATTTTTGTAAGATGCTATACCGCCCGAGGCGAAGTTACTTTCTCTGAAATAAGACAATGTATTAGGGTTGTTAAAATGGGTTGTACAACAAATTTTATCTTTCCCGAAGAAATTAAGGCTCAGCCAGAGTTAAACCGAAATGAGATACCAGATCTCCTCAGAGAGAAAAGAGTAGTCAATATAAAAGTGATTTATGACGCCTTGATTACCATGGTCAAGACTCATGTTTGGATAAATCATCGAGAGTTAAATACGTTAATTATATCTCAAAGCGAGCATATGGCCATGATACGGTCGAAACTATCAAATCATGGGTATGGAGCCCGCTCCATCCGGATCAAGAACCGGTTACACGGTATATACCCAGAAATTTTCTAACTGAAGATACCTTAAAGAGATATTGCAGTTGGATGCAGCAGAATAATAACCACTCATGTAAAATGTGTGGAATTAAACAAATGACTGTACCAATAATTGAAGATATGGATAGCTGTGGAGCTGAATCATCTAACACAACAGCATCTACTACAGAGATAGAACACACCTTATAAGTATAAGACACCTGTTAAGTAGCTACTAAAAGATAAAGGATAGAGATACGTTTGTAAAAACTATCATGTAATAGATAAATGTTGTAACAGTTTTAACACGACAAAAGATAGGCGGCGAAAAATATGTAAAATATGTGAATAGTGAATAGTGTGAACTAGACTTTTTTTGTAGCACTTTCACCGTAGCAAATAGTATTTGTAATAGTCTCGAATAGTTTTGTAAAAATGGTACGGCACTTGTAAAAGCTTTGCCTATAAATAAGAACGCTGGGGAAGCAAGAGGCATCATCGCCTTCTCCCCATTTCTCCACTACTCCATTCCTCAACTTTTCTCTAAAACCCTTCCTCTCTCTAAAATAATTACGCTTAACCCTAGTTGGTATCAGAGCTTACTATTCACAAGACCGGCGCTATTTACCTAGAGCTTATTCCTCAAGATATTTTACAAATAATTATGGAAGCAGATAAGGTAATCCATTTTCTTATGAACTAAATTTAAATTCAATCCCCTAGTTTATAATAATACTAAGATCTGTTAAGATAATTCTATAATTTCATATAGGATGTATGCTATCTTAATTATGCTTTCCCCGATTAAGTAAAATCATGTTTAGAAACCAAGAGACAATTGGTAGCAGGAGCCCGTTTAGCCATTGAAAAAGAGAAGGCGTTGAGGGCGTGATGCATAAAACCTATGTGGTGAGGTTGAAAAATATGAATTTATTTAATTCTGCTTAAGTGCTTAAGGGTTGCCAAAGCGGATTAGCAGTACTTATATGAAAGCTGATAGAATTGTTATTAACCGATTAAGGTTTATTATGAGCAAAAGGGATTGAGTCTTAAAAGAAAGTTCATAAAGGAACAGACTTTTTACCTATTTAATTCATTATTTTCTTATCATATTATGAATTCTCAACATAAGAATGTTAAACTAATTGTTGAATGGATAAATTATACATTACTATTTAAAATTAATAGAGTAAAAGACCAAATAGATATTTATAATATTCATCTACATGAAGCATATGTACTAGAAGATACTGAAAGAATATATTCTTTACTTAAATCAATACAAGAAGAACAAAATAAAATAGAAAAACTTTCGGAAATTCAAATAGAACTTGAAAAATTACTAGAGCTATTAAAACAAATAGAACTTAGACAATTCTTAATAGAACAATCCTTAATAGAACTTAAAAAATTAATAAATTCGTTATGACTATTAAGACACAAATAAAAAACGTTAAGGACCATATAGGAACGAGAGATAACATATTAAATGTTCAGAATAGAATCATACAAGATAAAATAGATGAATTTGAAAATTATTTATATGAAGCCTATAGAAGAAAAGATAATAAAATAAAAGATGCTTTGAGAAAGTATTTAACTAAGTTATAAAACAAGAAAAATAGAAACTTAATAGCTAAACAAGAACTTAGAGATTTACAAAATTTGTTATACGTATGAGTACTAAATCACAAGTAAAAAGGGCTATGAGAAGAGCTAACTGGGAATATTTTATATCAGTTATGCAATCTGATATTAAAAATTTAGAATTAAGAAATAAAAAAAAATGGCTATTATTATTAAACTACAATTATTAGAACAAGCAACATTAAACGATAATTATGACTATGAAGAAATTGAAAAGGAGTTAAAACCTTTTGATGATCAAATAGAACTACTAGATATACAAATTAAAGAACAGGAAGATATAGCTAAGAAAATAATAAAAGATTATAATAATTATACCTTAAATAGAAAATCAACTTTATGCGTATGAGTGAACTAGAAAAGGAAGAAAATTTAGGCACTAATCTAAAGATAATAAATACAAATATTTTATTAATTATACAATTACTAAAAGAAAGTAAGAAAGACTCAGATAAACCAAATTACCAGAGTCTAGTAATACTAGAATACCAATAGAACTAGAAGAACAGGGTTATGAAATCTTAGAAAAGAAGATAACTAAAGAATATTCACAGTTATTTCCAGAATTAGTTTTAAGAAAAAGAATAGAAATAGAATATGAAAGAATAATTGAACAATCAGAATAATGAATAAAAATAAAAAAATCATTGAAGAAGAAATTATTAGATACCCTGATGGTCCATTTAAAATACACAAGACTAATCAAAATAGACAATTTGCCGAAATTAGTGAAGGCAGATTTTATCTAATAAAAGATAGGAAACAAATGATACTAGAAAATGAATTTGATAGAGAAAGAAGACTAGCACTAGAAAACAATTTCGTACAAGTAACTAATATAGAAAGTAGCTATCAAGACAATAAAACAATTAATGACATCTATAAGAAATTAGAAAAACTAGAGAGAAAATATGATGAAAGAATGCAAATGGAAGAATCTATTAAACTAATCCATATTAATACTAAACAAATATTAGACAAAGTCTACAGAGTAGAAAACAATTTTAATGAAGAGATACAAAATCTTAAAATAGAATATAATAATAGGTTTAATAAAATAGAAGAACAGCTTATATGTAATATCAAAGACAACACTTGAAATATCGAAACCCATGAATCGGATAACGAAACGATAAATAATACTACCATAGAAGCCTCAACTACTGAAATAGAACGACTTGAAGTAAATAATGTAGAGGTAAATACTCTAGAAGAAAATAATGAAGAAGTTTATTCGAACAATCCAATCAAGAATTTCGATATTCAAATTATTTAGAATTAGACTTTAATTCAGAAAAAGACGAAGACATTAACGTACTTACTAAGGTCTACACAGATGACGATTATGATTATATGGAAACCAGTAGAAGTTATAAACCTACCTTTAAAAAAAAATATGATTATAATCATAAAAATAATGACAATATATGGAAATATCGAAGAAAATTAGAAATTGATTACATACCCAGAGATAACCAATCAGGAGAAACTTTAAATCTAGATTGCTCTACTAATGCTGAAATAGATATACAAAATTGGACAGCTAGAATAAATGCAAAATTAATATAAGCTAAAATACCAGTTAGTGCAGTGGCTAGTTATATTGAAGCAACTATAACAGGAATAGCAAGAAGCTATTTAATTCGTATAGGAATAAAATAATTAACAGAACTGCGAAGTACTAAGATAGAAGGAACTGAGATGACAAACTCAACACAAATGTTGAAAAAATATGAAAAAATAATTCGAAGAGAATTTGGTAATCCTAATGCAGATTTAAAATATGCAGTAGCCAAGAAAGAATATTGTAAGTCCCAATTATATAATATGCAAATATGTTCCATGTGTCCAGAAGATCTAAGCAAATATAATTGTGCTTTCCAGATGAACTATTATGAATTAGTAACTGAAACCCTTGAAAAATTAGTTGTATTTCGAAAATTATATTTTGAAAAATTACCAATACCTATAAATACTATGGTACAACAAGCTTATTGTATAGAACCTAAAATAGGAACTTTAGGAGAATAAATAGCATTTTTACAAACATGGTATAAAAATTATTGTGTTGAATTCAATAACCAAAAGGCATTTAGAAAACAAGCTAAAATTAGTGACTGTTGTGAAAAATATGAAATACCCAAATTTGGATGTCACAAATTAAACAAAAAATATAAAGCTAAAAGACCCAAATTAATGCGAAGATGATATAAAAGATTTAAACCGTATGGAATATATAAAAATAAGAAACCATCAAATAAAAATTACTTTATTAAAAGAAAAATCTATAAATATGCTAAAAATCCAAAACATGTAGATGTTATAATTGTGGACAAATAGGTCACATAGCAAAAGAATGTAAGACTAAAGCAAATAGAAATATTAATAAAAATATAAAAAATGTAAATTTCATTGAACTCCATATAGCAGAATATGAACTAGGTAAAACCAATGTACCGCCAGATGAAGAAATATATGTGTTCGAATATAAAACAGATAATGATGAAATAAATGAAATAAGTAGTAATGATGAAAGTAGTGAAGAAGAAGATAATACTGAAACTGATGATAATGAATAAAGAGTTACAAGAAGTTGATTACGATGAAGATATTACAGTACAACATAAAAATCAAAGAGTCATTTTTTACTTACAAAAATATAATGCATTAAAGTATGAAGGATTTACGTTGTCCCCCGAATAGATTATTGAAAAGAAAAAATTTGACCTAACCAATTTAACTAAGTACTTCAAAAATAAAAAGGAAGAATATTTAGTTATAGCTGATAGAGAACATGTTATAGATATAACACAAGTACAAGGTAACACTAGAGTCCCATTAATAACACAAGAAGTATTAAATGAAGAAATAATCAAAATTAATAACGTATTAAAAAATAAACCAATTACATTTAGATTTGTAGAATTAGCAGCCATGCATAGAAATAATAATAAAAGCCTGTTTTAAAGAAGGAATAGATACTCCCTTAGAATTAGAATTAGCTGATGATAGAATCAAAGAACCAATAGAACAAGCTATTATAGCACAACTTAAAGGAAATCTTATTTATCAGAAAGTTAGATTTATAATTAAACCTAATTATTCTATAAGTTTAACTGACCAAAATATAGAAAAGGCATTAGTCTTATATTGGAAACTGGATGGAATAAACATGACAATTAGATCAAAAGTTATGACAGTGCAATGTAAGAATGCTTATATATTAACAGATCAACATCAGGTTTATACTAAAAACAAATTAAGACCAATTACTATAGATACCCCTTTTACATATCTTATTTTACCTATAGAAAAAGGATTAAAATTATATTCTAAACAAAACTATGAAGACTTAGAAATAGCAAAGAAACGATTAAGCGTTTCTAGATCTAAACGAGATTTAACTGACAACCTACCTATTCAAATAAAATCATACGAATATTATATAATTATACAAATAGGAACAAAAAATCTAACAGCACAATTAAACAATAATACTGAAAGTAATTATATACCATTAGACAAACTTTCAAATCAAATAGTTAACATTAATGAAAATTTTAATAGATTAATTACCTTAACAACAAAAATTGCACTACAAGATATAAATATCGACTATGTTATAACCTTAAACAATAAGATAGTATTAGGAAAAGACTTCTTGGAAAAGGTTAAACCTTGGACAATAGAACCAGATTACTTTAAATTCACTTATAACCAAACTCTATATAAAACTAAAATAATAAATGAGTAACACTATACCTAGTTTAATAGAACTAATAAAATTACAAAAACAGATAGAAATAGCAAGGGAAGAAAAGGCCCATATAAGTCAAAGACTGCAATACCTAATATTTGCAGGATGTCATAGTGATAGTACAAGAACATTATCTGAAAAAGAACAAAAGAAAATAAGAGACATAGAAATATTAGAACAAAATTTACATAAAATGAAAAATGAACTAGCAATTCTTAATAAAATTTAGTAATTTAACCTATATACTTATAAAAGTAATCTTTGAAGGATATAAAAGTCTACACCAATGGTAGATACAGGAGCACAGCCAACAATTATGAAAGAAAACTGTTTACCAGAATGGAAAAAATTAAACATACCATTTAGAATCAATGGGTTTAATAACAATAGTAGTAACATTACCTTATATCAAACAAATGTAAAAATACAAATTTGGAATAAAATATTAATCATACCTAAAGTATACTGTTTCGAATTAATAGGAAAAGACATAATACTAGGAACCAACTTTCTTAACCAATATAAACCATTTAGTATAGGTAAAGAGTTTGTTAAATTATTTACTCCTTGTAAACATAAGTTAAGAGCTAAAGTAGTCAAAAATAGAGAACGAATGCCAATAGAATGGGAAAAAAATAATGATTATAATCATAAAAATAATGACTATATATGGAAATATCGAAGAAAATTAGAAAATGATTACATACCCAGAAATAACCAATCAGGAGAAACTTTAAATCTAGATTGCTTTACTAATGCTGAAATAGATATACAAAATTGGACAGCTAGAATAAATGCAAAATTAATAGAAGCTAAAATACCAGTTAGTGCAGCGGCTAGTTATATTGAAGCAACTATAACAGGAATAGCAAGAAGCTATTTAATTCATATAGGAATAAAAGAATTAACAGAACTGCAAAGTACTAAGATAGAAGGAACTGAGATGACAGACTCAACACAAATGTTGAAAAAATATGAAAAAATAATTCGAAGAGAATTTGGTAATCCTAATGCAGATTTAAAATATGCAGTAGCCAAGAAAGAATATTGTAAGTCCCAATTATATAATATGCAAATATGTTCCATGTGTCCAGAAGAACTAAGCAAATATAATTGTGCTTTCCAGATGAACTATTATGAATTAGGAACTGAAACCCCTGAACAATTAGCTGTATTTCGAAAATTATATTTTGAAAAATTACCAATACCTATAAATATAATGGTACAACAAGCTTATTATACAGAACCTAAAACAGGAACTTTAGGAGAACAAATAGCATTTTTACAAACATGGTATAAAAATTATTGTGTTGAAGTCAATAACCAAAAGGCATTTTGAAAACAAGCTAAAATTAGTTTATTAATAATAGCCATTTATTTTTTATTTCTTAATTCTAAATTTTTAATATCAGATTGCATAATTGATATAAAATATTCCCTATTAGTTCTTCTCATAGCCCTTTTTACTTGTGATTTAGTACTTATACGTATAACGAATTTTGTAAATCTCTAAGTTCTTGTTTAGCTATTAAGTTTCTATTTTTCTTGTTTTGTAACTTAGTTAAATACTTTCTCAAAGCATCTTTTATTTCATTATCTTTTCTTCTATAGGCTTCATATAAATAATTTTCAAATTCATCTATTTTATCTTGTATGATTCTATTCTGTACATTTAATATGTTATCTCTCGTTCCTATATGGTCCTTAACGTTTTTAATTTGTGTCTTAATAGTCATAACGAATTTATTAATTTTTTAAGTTCTATTAAGGATTTTTCTATTAAGAATTGTCTAAGTTCTATTTGTTTTAATAGCTCTAGTAATTAGATACATATACATATACATATACATATACATATACATATACATATACATATACATATACATATACATATACATATATATATATACATATACATATATGCATATACATATACATATATACATATACATATACATATATATATACATATATATATAGACAAAGGTATTTATAATATTTTTGATGATTGCAAAAACTTATTAATATTATTAATTAGCTCTATTACTTAAAATGGGTTAGAAAGGAAGCATTAGAAAATGGGTTTTAGTAAAGCTACTTATAAAACGGTTTTGGAATTGGGATTTTATAAAACTATGTTTACCACATTTTCGAAAGTGGGCTTAGAAAATGGGCTAAAATGTGGTACCGGTTTAGACTTGACAAGATTTATTTTAGCCTTGTTCTTTATTCTTTCTTCGATCCGGACTAACTAGATGCTGGTATTAGTCATCATAATTTACTAAAATGGGGAGACATATTTTTGTGCTTATAAAAGCCTCCATTTTGACTGAGGTGTGGAAAACCGAAAGTGAAAGTATACGGTGTTGGGACAAAAAGTAATCCTAGATGTTCTACAATCTAAAATTGTTTATTATCATCGGAGCCTGCAAAACAAGCATAAGTCTGCAAGACCATATATACAAGCAATTCAATTAGTCTGGAAGGAGAAGGGTTAACAATGTATGATATACTATGCTTAACCTGAAGAAAGGATGATTCACTTGAAAGCAAGATTATGATTATTAATGCTACATAGTTCGAAAATCATATCAACTATATGCATACTTTCCTACATTACTCGTTCGCATATATCACTCTAAGCATTTTTGCCGTGTTCTTATATTTAAGGTCTTGCATATATCAGGTTCTAAGTTTTAACACTCACTTGGCTAAGCAATTTGTCACATAACTATTCGGTAGCAGTAGAGATGCAATTTTGTTACATATATATAATATACTAATCGTTTTACTTTGGTGTCAACAAAAAAAATCCAGATTTGATTATAGGGTTTTTTGTCATAAAGGAACTAATAAAATACAAGTTTTGTAGGGGAGGACCTAATAAAAAAAAATTTGTCTAAAAGAACCTATTAAAATACTTCCGATTGTTAAGAGAATCCAGTTTATGAATTTCACGCCAAAAGACTCTTTTTTTTTCTGAAATTGAAGGAAAATGTCTGCGAAATCATTTTCAAGCAATTAAATTTCTGTCAAATGTAGTTGTGGTGTCCCAATTGCAAAACGTCAACGCCGGAATATGGTAATTTTGGCCTGAAATTCATAAATTGGTTCCTGTTAACAATCGAAAGTATTTTAATAGGTCCTTTTAGACAAAAAAAAATTTATTAGGTCCTTCCCTACAAAACTTCTAATATATTAAGTCCTTTCTGACAAAAAAAAGCAATAATAGAAAACCATAATCAACTCAACGGTAAATCAAAGACACAACAGATTATAAAGGTAAATATTGAATTAATAGATGTTATTACAATATCCAATAAGAAAACTTCTAATAAATTAGAGTATCCAACACTGAAATCTAAATTTTTAGGATAATATAACCTGATATGATAATCTTATTTTCTAGCTACACGATTTCATCTCCAATCTCATATAAATATCCACCCATTTGTAAATAAGCTTTTGATCATCAGTGGTGTTTATAAGAGTGAAAGTGGTATTTTGACCTACCATATTGTAATAAGGGACTTAAGTAAGAAAATTATTCTATATTGGTTTACAAAAAAACAAATTAATTAAACTATCGTATGTTCATTTTCTAATACATTAAAAGCGGGCTTATCAACTAATTTAGTCACTTCCCTTCAAAGAGAACGAAAGTAGCATCTCTAGACTTGTCAAAAACAAATGAATTATAATGCACGCAAAACTTAAATTTAAGTGAAGGATTTCAGATGGATTTCAGATGGTGGGGAGCTTCGAAAGTAAATCAAGAACCACCTCAATCAATTGTTCCTGTGCACAACTCATTCAACATTATGATAGAGGTTGCTGAAGGGGAGAATGAGAATGAAAGGGTGAACAATGAACCTAATAAGGCAAGTAATGATGGAAATGACAATGAGGCTAGAAGAATGAACATTGGAGATGATAATGGGGAAATATTGGTGGATAAAGGTAAGGGGGTGGCTCCCCTTAGCCTTGATGGATAATATCCTCGCTTGGAATGTCAGAGGCCTAAACAATATAATCAAGCAAAGTGAGGTGAGAAATTTTATTAATTCTCACAATATTAAATTGTTTAGCCTCTTGGAAACCAGGGTGAAGCTACCTAACTGAGGCAAGGTTTAGTTAAATATTTGTCCTAGTTGGTGCTTTACTCATAATTTTAATTGTCATGAAAATGATATGATTGGCATTGGTTGGTGTCCTAATGCTTTCACATTAGACATAATTCATGTCACTAGTAAGTAGATTCATTGCTTTGTAAAGCCTAGAAATGGTATGGTGGGGTTTAGATGCACTTTTGTTTATGGTTTCAATGATCATCAAATTCACTACAAGAAAACCAGTTTTTGGCAACGATGAATGTCGTTGTTAAAAATCATTCGTCGTTGCAAAAAATATCTTCAAAAAAAGAGAGCAACGACTTTTGTCATTGCAAAAAAAAAATATTTGACAATGACTTTATTAGTTGTTGGATGTTGCAATAAATTTGGCGTTGCTATACATAGTGACATATAATTATATGAAAAGAGTATATTGCAACAACATTTGTCGTTGATAAATTCAACCTAATTTGCAACGACAAATGTCGTTGCAGAAGATACATAATCAAATTTAATGAAATAGATAGGATTAGTTTTTTTGGAACGACTTAGTTTGTTGCAAAAACTTTGAATATAACTAATTTAAATAGACACTATATATTTTAGCAACGACAAATGTCGCTGCTAAAGCACTATACCCATAAGTTTTAGATTCAAGAATATACATTATTATTTAGTAATTAAGCTCTTAACCCGTGAAAAAAAATTTAGGAAAAATTGTCAAGAATAAGCTAACCTTTGCACGATCTGCTAAAAAAAAATTCAATCCTTTGATTATCCGGGAATAAGTTAACTTTGATATCATTTAAACTTTTAACAAGTCAAATGACTTATAACCTATTGAACAAGTAAATGAGGTTTTTTTTACAAATTATCAATTTCTCTCTCTCTTCACTCTCTTCTTCTCTCTCTTCTACCTCCCCGTCCCCCATCTTTCTCCTGCCATCCTCTCTCTCAGCGTCGACAACATCTCGGCGGCCCAAATCATGGAGCACCCATCCCCATCATTATCCCGCGCTTTCTCTTTATCTCCGTCGCCCATGGTTTACTTGGTGGGTGGGTCTCGGATCCTGTAGCTGATTTTCGATTGTTTGCGGCGGGTTTGGGGATTTTTGGTTGTGGAAGGGGTTGTCTTTTGTTGTTTCATCTGGCCGATTAATTGGGTGTGGTTCAGGGTTGGTTGTGGGTGGTTTGTGGTGTTTAGGGTTTGTGGGTTTGGTTCAGGGTTGGTTGTGGATAGGTTTGTGGTATTGGTGTTGGTGTTCGTGGTGGGTGGGGGTGGTTTTTGGGAGGGAGATGTTGGTTGGGCTGGTTTTGGGTGGGTTAGGTTGTGGTTAGGTGGTTTGGCGCGATGCTACGATGGAGTTTGGGAGGAGGGAGGTGGGTGGAGGAGAGTTGGTAGCAGCATCAGGTGGCGGGGCAAGAGCAGTTTTTAAGAGGCCATTAACCGTCCTGCAAATATCTGATGGAATTATGAGAGCTCAAATAGATTTGGAAACTGTCAGATTTCATCAAACGGGCAAGTGTAGGCAAGATGGGAAGGAGTTATAAAGGAATCAATGGTGCGGACATGTTCGACATTATACTAGCTTCTTTGTCCAACATGAATAAACCTCCTTCATTTTTTACTCAAATGTTGAAAAACAAATCAGTAACAACAGAGTCCCACCAATAAATTAATGCAGTGATGAGTGAACTTTCTAACCTTTATTCAAACAGTATATAAGTCAATTATAACTTAACGGATTAACCCTTTGACTATGACCATGGCGGCCTCTGTTTAATGGTGGTGGGTGGCAGAGGGAACTAAGGAGAGGTAGTGGTGGTGGTGGTAAGGACTAAGGAGAGAGGAAGAGAAAGGGGGAAAATATTTTTTTTTGTTTTCCTAAAATGCAATTAAAATAAATAAATAAACAAATGAGACATGGACACTTGGACACTTGACCTGTTAAATAGGTTAATAACAGGTCATAACTTGTTAAAAATAGATAGGTATTATACGTTGACTTATTCTAGGATAATCAAAGGGTCGACTTGTTTTTAGCAGATCACATAAAGGTTGGCTTATTCTTAACAATTTTATCAAAAATTTATATAAGATATGAGATCCTAATAATTTATAGAATCTAGAAAATGTTAATTTATAATAATATAAATTTACATTAATATAAACATGTCCAATACTAACACAATCATCATATCTAACTTATACATCAATCATTCTTCCAAAAATTTACATTCATCATTGCTCCACATTTTGTTCTTGCTCCAAAAAATACCATCGATCAATGTTCCTAAATCATTCTATGATCAACATTCTTGGGCAAAAAACCACGAATAGCAAGAGGAAGAAGCTGCCGAATAAAAATATGATGATCATGACTTTTCAAACTCGAATTTTTTTTCTCACCGTCCCTTACACACCTTGAAATGTTTGACAAATATCCATCATGAGACTTAATAGTTGCAAACATCTCACAAATTACAGCCTTAGCAGTTGAGTTTAAAGTGTAAGATGCTAAAGGAACACGCACTTGGTCGCCCTCTAAAATAGGATGGAGGTCGGCTTAAATACCCAATATATCTTTCCCTTAATATTCATTAATATTCTCAATATGTCTTTAGTCTTTCCCTTAATATTCAATAATATACTCAATATATTATCAGACACGTTTTTTTGGATATGAATGACATTCAAAATATGTTGTATTAGCAGTTTTTCCATTAAGACAGTTGGAAAAAAATGCTTTTCTTGTTCCAACAATACAAGCTATTTAAGGCATCTCGCTTTCTTTTTTTCCAGCTACTTTTCCGAATTTTTCTTGCACAAAATTGTTAAAATAGTTCAAGATTTCATCCCCGGTCAATGGAACTAGTGGATTCTCTTTTTCCCTTGTGCTATCAAAGGATTTTGTATCGTTTCTCCATTTATGATTAAAGGGTCATCAATGATGATGACGTAAATAGCCACCTTTACTTATTAGTGAAGTACGGTGAGTGTGCTTCTGACAAGAAGGACACGCGTATCCACCTTTAGTTGACCAACCCGACAAATCAGCATAAGCCGGAAAGACACTAATTGCCCATAACAACATTACACGCATATTAAAATTTTGCTTAGAGTAAGCATCATATTTTTCTACCCCAATTTCCCAAAGCTCCTTTAGCTCTTCAATTAATGTTTGAAAATATACATTAATGTTTCGATCAGGACTTGTGGGACTAGATATAAATAAAGATAAGAGAAAAGAATGAGGTTTCATGCATAACCATGGAGGCACATTGTACTGAATTAGAACAACAGGCCAAATTCTATTTTGTGAATTATCAAAAGGTTGAAAACCATCACAAGCTAGTCCAAGTCTTACATTTACGAGGATCACTAGCAAATGAAGTATACTCTTTATCAACAAATTTCTAGGCAGGAGAATCAGCAGGATGACTCATTTCCTCTTTCTTATCCACCCTTTCAATTTTATGCCACAACATATCCTTGGCTGCTTTTCTAGACATGTATAAACTTGGAAACCTAGATTTTAATGGAAAGTATCGTAACACCTTGTGTGGAACTTTAACTCCTTTTGAAGGTCCTTCATACATTTTTATACCTATGGAAATCACATGTAGGACACTTATCTAAATTTGCATTATCTTTTAAAGACAAGCATTCTTACAAGCATCAATTTTAACACACTCAAGCCCCAATCAGCAATCAATTTTTTTTTGCCTCATAATAAGAATCAGGATTAATTGTTCCCCAAGCCTGGTGTTGCAAGTTCAATAAACTATCAAAAGAATTTTTACTCTAATTGTTTTGAACTTTTAAATGAAATAATTTCACAATATAAGACAATTTTGACATTGGGATGCCTTCGACTATTAGTGTCTCTTCAACAAATCATAAACTTTGATGCCTCTCCTCTAGGATGTTCATTAAGCACATTGACTTCTTCCACATCAAGCCCAATATGCATGGCTGGTGTTGATATGGATCCGATGAGAAGATTGAAGATAACTAAATTAGTAGATCTTATGAATTATTGGGCTTGGATCATCTTACAATTGAAGGTTGTGAATAGTGTTTTGATGTTAATTTTATTTGTTAATGATCCATATGGGAGATGGTCATTTTCTACAAAACATAGCTATGTTAGGATTTGTGTTGTTTTCCTAGTTCTAGTAGGAATAGGACTCTTAATATTCTAATCCTAGTAGGATTAGAACTCCTAGTTTTGTTTGGAGTCTAATAGCTTATGAATTCTAGTTGAGTTAGAAATCCAAATCCTAGTTGGATTAGGATTCTAATTGGAGTAGAGTTATAGCTTTAATAGGAGTTTAGTTAGTAGGCGCCAAGTTGAGCTTGTTCTACTTGGTTTAGGAGTTTGTTATTTCTTTGTTATCTTTTATGTTTTCTAGTCCTAGTATAATTAGGTATCTGTAATGCCTATATAAGGCTTTATTTCGATCATTAAGAGACAGATTTATGAGATTAAATTAGAGTTTAATTTTCTTTGCGAAACTTTTCGAACTTCTTTGTGATTTACAAACCTTGAATCAATTACTTTGTGTTTGAGATTTAAGATTGATTGCTTAATTACTTTGTGTTTGAGAGGGAATCAAGACCCAATTCGTGATTTATTTGTGTTTGATCGAATTGTTCTATCCTTAATACTTAAAGAAAACCCTAAAGATTCGGTCTTTCTTTCAAGATTCTTGGATTTCCATAAAACTCAACTAAAGTACATCCGCATCCACATCAGGTGTTGTAGCCTAACATCTACGGCTCCCTTAACGACACGTGGGCTCATTAGAGCCGTACACCTGTCACCCTAGTTAATATGGAAAGAAGGCTTAATCTCTGGGCTATACTAAGTTGGGTTAAAAGGTTGATTTTCTGGCCCAACAGTTAGAACCCAGCACTGCAAGGTGGCTGCATGAGAGTGGTTAATAAACCTTCACCAATCATGGCCTGCCATGTGTCATGATCTGATTCCCCAGCCAATCAGAAGCCACTATTCTAGGGCAGATTTTAAGGATAGCTGTCAACTTGCTATCACTATAAATACCCCTGAAATCAGGAGAAAAAAAAATTCAATGCAAACAGTGTAAAGTTACTCTGAAAAAATATTCTCTCACTTTCTTTCCCTATCTCTACTTTCTCTTACAACTCCTGATATCTGACTTAAGCTTCGGAGGGGGAACCACCACCCAAACCTCCAGGGTGGGTCCCTTTTTGCAGGTTCGGGAGCGAAGCCAGGCTAAGGACCCAGCTAATTTAAGCATCGTTGCACAAGTCTCCAGCTGAAGAACATCTAAGGTAACTCGTTTACTTGCGAGACAAGAAAGCTCAGCCTACCGCTGACTTGTTGGACAAGTAGTAGACGAAACATTTGGCGCCGTCTGTGGGGAGACGCAACGATGACTGACTGTCAATCGTCCAATGTGGCTAGAAACCGAAGCCTTCAAGTTAATGTCGAAGATACGGTGGAGCATGAAAGACCACCTCGAGGAAGAGATAG
This sequence comes from Beta lomatogona, assembly GCA_947646795.1. Lineage (NCBI taxonomy): Eukaryota > Viridiplantae > Streptophyta > Magnoliopsida > Caryophyllales > Amaranthaceae > Beta > Beta lomatogona. The sequence continues at coordinate 474,638 of CANSNZ010001128.1, forward strand.
ACCTCCATCCATCGTCAATGTTCCTGGACCAAGCCAGCAATCGGTCATCCAGGTGAATCTTGATCGACCAGTGACTGCCGTTCACCTAGAGAATGTTCTGAATGATTTTCAGGCTAAGATGGCAGCGGTCGTCCAGGAATAGATTAAAAGCAATATGCTGTTTTTCCATCATAACCCGGAGCAGGCCGCTAATAAACCACCTCCTCCGAGGGGACGTTCCCAAGTAGATCGTCCAGGTCCTAGTCGACCTGTTCGTCAGGAACCTTCTAGGAGGACGGCAAAAAGAAAACAGCCAGAGGATAGTGATCAGCGAAGAAAGATGGACTGGAACCTGGTGGTGAGGACCCAAGACCATGTTCGTCCAAGCGGGCACCGAATGGAAACAGATGCCAGAGAATATCTAGAAGCAAAGAAAGCTATTGCATTACAACGATCAGCGACAGGATCTACACCATACCTGAGAGACCCTCCTTTGAGGTTGTCGTCCAGAGGGGAGGGACGAAGTTTAAGTCACTCTCTTGTTCATCCACGACAGGAGAAGACGGTGGCTCAGCCCATGGTCTATAAGCGTCCAGCGCCTGCAAACACGTCGTCTGATCCGGTGTTAAAGGAATATCGTAAGGAGTACATACCCATTGAGGGACAGATGGGAGCCCTTCGGATTAACTGGCCCACTCCATTCTCGGCCAGGATAATGGAGGCGCCCCCCTTCCCAAAGGTTAAACTCCCTACTATAGAACCTTTTGATGGAACAACAGATCCCGATGATCACTTATCTGCTTACAAACATCAGATGTACGTCCAAGGAGTAGATGATGCTACTTGGTGTAAGATCTTCCCGGCAACCTTGAAGGGGGTTGCTCATAAATGGTTTAACAATCTTCCCCCCAATTCGGTCAACAATTTTACTGAACTCAGTTTCTTATTTACTAGTCACTTTGTCGCCAACAAGCAAGAGCAAAAAACAAGCATGCACCTAGGCAAGGTCGTCCAGGGACCTAAGGAGGCTCTTAGAAGTTTTGTTAAGGGATTCGACCTAGAAGCCCTTTAGATCCAAGATCTAAATGCTGGAGTGGCCTTTGACGCCTTCATCAGGGGTCTAAGGCTAGGAAGCTTTAAGTTTGATCTTGTTAAAAAGAAAATCTCCACTCTTGCCGAGGCTTTGAGGGAAGCTGAAGCGTTTATTCACGCTACCGAAGTGTGTGCCGAGGCAAAACCTCCCGAGTCTAAGAAGCCTGAAGAGGTTGCTCAGCCAAAGAAGAGCAACCCCAAGAAGGCCGAGACTTGGGCTATAACCTCCACCACCACTTCGTCCAGAAGGAGCAAAAGGAAAGAGGCCGAGCCATCCTCATCCAATCCTATCGAATTTAACAAGGACCAATACTCCATTCTCATGGAGATTAAGGATCAATATGAGTTGAAGGCCCCAGCTGAGATGAAAACCCCTTATAGAAATAGGGATAAGAGCAAGTACTGCCATTTCCACAAGGATTGCGGTCACGAAACTAATGAATGTAAGCACCTTAAGAAGGCTTTGGAGGATCTAGCTCGAAAGGGAAAGATGAACTCCTATATGCCTCAAGGGGGAAGGAAGTTTCAGAGGAAAGATGATTGGCAGACTAAGAAGAAGGAGAGTGAAAGCACAGACGAAGATGTTGTTCTCGTAATTTCAGGAGGGTTTGCTGTCGGAGGACCAACCAATAGAGGACACAAAAACTACCTTAGGGAGCTTGGTCAAGTTTTGTTAGCTGATCAGACAAAGGCCGAGCCCTTCCCAAGGGTGGTAGTTAGTGAGCAAGATCGGGGCAGGTTGAGGACTCCCAATGATGATCCTTTGGTTGTTGAAATGAAAATAGAAAATTTGAGAGTAAGAAGGATTCTGATCGACACCGGGAGCTCGACGGATATCATTAGTGCTGATTGCTTGTCCAGACTAAAGTTTGATGAGAAGAACTTGGTTCCCGTTCATCATCCCATCATAGGGTTTGGGAGAGGAGTGATCCATCCAATGGGAACTATTACTTTGCCCGTTCGAGTGGGAGAAAAGGATGCCGCTAAAACTCTGTTTACCAAGTTCTTGGTGGTTCGAGATTTGACAGTCTACAATGTCATACTGGGACGACCAACGCTGAATCATGTCTAAGCAGTAATAGTAACTCACCTGATGTTGATGAAGTATGAGTATGATGATGGCAAGATTGGCTCTTTATATGGAGACCAGCAGGTGGCAAGGGAATGTTATCTGACTACCCTTAAGCCGTCATCATGGAAGATATGCAATGAAGATCAGACGAAGGTGGCTAGCGAGAGGAAAACGTCTGGGATTGTCAAGGACCAAGTCGCCTCATTAAAGATGACCATTGAGAGCCCTCAAACGCCTCTCGCTCCTTCAAGGAAGACGTCTGAGCATCTCCCCAGCAAGAAGAGAAAATATGAAATCATTAAGGAAGAACCTCCCTCGTCTGAAGAAGTGATGGCCATCATGGGACTAGCACTAGAGCGTCCAGAGCCAGTCGAGGTCCCAGAAGATGTCTGTCTGGATGAGGCTCGTCCAGAACGGACTTTGAAAATTGGTTCTTCGCTCTCTTTGGGTTTGAGGAGCCTCTTAATCAGCTTGCTGAAAGGATTTCAGGATGTGTTTGCTTATTGTGTTGAAGAAATGCCTGGAATTGATCCAGAGGTAGCCGTCCACAGGCTGAATGTTGATCCAAATCTAAAACCTGTTCGTCAGAAGAAAAGGCATTTAGGACCGACCAGAAATCAGGCGGTCGACCAGGAAGTTCAGAAGTTGTTGGAGTCAAAATTCATCAAAGAGACTTATTATCCAGAATGGATAGCAAATGTGGTCATGGTGCCAAAGCCCAATGGCTCCTGGAGGATGTGTGTAGACTATACTGATCTCAACAAGGTTTGTCCCAAGGACAGCTTCCCGCTGCCTAAGTTGGATCGTCTAGTGGACTCCACAGCCGACCACGCTTTACTAAGCTTCATGGACGCCTATTCAGGTTTCCATCAAATTCCCATGTGGCCAGAGGATCAGGACAAAACGTCCTTCATTACTGAAAAAGGAATGTATGGCTAGTTGAGAATGCCATTTGGTCTGCGAAATGCCCCGGCCACATTCCAAAGGTTGATCAATGCTGTCTTTCAGCCACAGTTGGGAAGGAACATGGAAGCGTATATTGACGATATGATAGTCAAGAGCCGGCAAGAAGAAAGTCATGTTGGTGATTTGAGAGAAACTTTTGAAACTCTCAGGAAATACAAGTTAAAGGTGAACCCCAGCAAATGTGTCTTTGGGGTCTTGTCAGGGAAGTTCTTAGGTTTCTTGGTAGACCAGAGGGGAGTAGAAGCTAATCCAGAGAAGATCCAAGCTATTCTAGACATGAAATCTCCGTCAAAGATAAAGGAAGTTCAGAGACTGACGGGTTGCTTGGCTGCCCTTGGACGTTTCTTGTCTAAGTCCGGCAATAAGTGCCATCACTTCTTCGCCACTATTAAGAAAAGAGCTAACTTTGAGTGGACAGATGAGGCAGAGCAAGCACTACAGCAGGTCAAGGACCACCTTTGGCAGCTGCCTAGGTTGGTCAGCCCAGCTGAGGGGGAGAAGCTGTTTATATATTTGGTTGTGTCCACTCAGGCTGTGAGTGCCGTTCTGCTGGCTGAAAGAGAAACCGTGCAAGTCCCAATATACTTCGTGAGTCACGTACTCAAAGACGCGAAAAATAGGTACACTCCAGTAGAGAAGTTTGGATTGGCCCTCGTCATGGCCAGCAGAAAGTTAAGGCCTTACTTCTTGGCACACAGTATAATCGTCTACACTGATCAACCTTTGAAGCAAGTTCTGCAGAAGATGGAAGCCGCTGGGCGAATGCTAAAATGGGCGGTTGATCTCAACATGTTTGATATATCATTTGAACTAAGGAAAGCCATTAAGGGGCAAGCCTTGGCAGATTTCATAGTTGAGCTTACTCGGCCAACCATAGAGCCAATATCTGATCCAGCTAAAGGAAGGAAGCATTGGACGCTCATGGTTGATGGATCGTCCACAATCAATGGATGTGGGGCAGGAATCATTTGTCAATCTCCCGAAGGGGACAAGCTAAGTTTGAATATGCATTAAGATTCCAATTCTAAGCGTCCAATAACGAAGCTGAATATGAAGCACTCTTAGCTGGAATCAAAATGTGCAAGGCGACTGGAGCTGTAGAGATTGAGGCCAAATCGGACTCTCTCTTAGTCATCAGTCAGGTCAATGGAGATTTTGAATGCAAAGAAGCATCAATGAGCAAATCCATGCGACTGATCAAGGATGAGATTGAGCCATTAAAACGATTTGTTCTCGACCAAGTGCCAAGGTCGGAAAATCATCAAGCAGATGCTCTCTCTAAATTGGCCAGCTCGGCTGAAGGTGATGTGCCAAGAACAATTTTTTGGGAAGTCAAACCCAAAAAGAGCATTGACCAAGAGCAGATTATGTTTCTTAGCCGAGGGGCAGTCTGGATGGAGCCTATCATAGAATACAAGAAGACGAGACGATTACCTTCTGACCCTGTAGAGGCCAAGTATGTGAAGGCTAGAGACAAGTGGTTTGAACTATGGGATGAGACCCTTTACAAGAAGTCATTCAACCGCCCTCTCCTCAAGTGCATCACCAGAGAAGATGGTCTAGAGGTTCTGAAAGAACTCCATGAGGGAGCTTGTGTATCGCACATTGGGGGAAGAGCATTAGGAGAAATGGCTTTAAGGACGGGGTACTACTGGCCTACCTTGAAGGAAGACACTCTCATCTATGCAAAAAAGTGCGATAGTTGCCAGAAGCATGGAAACCTGCATCAGAAGCCGTCCAACTACTTAAGCCCCATCTTGTTCCCCCTGCCTTTTGCCAAATGGGGCATGGACATCTTAGGACCTTTCCCAGTGGCAGCTGGGCAAAAAAAGTTTGTGATAGTAGGAGTGGACTATTTCACTAAATGGATAGAGGCTGAAGCCATGCGAGGAATAACAACAAACGACGTCAAGGGCTTCATCTGGAAAAACATTATAACTCGTTTTGGCATGCCTCAGTCCATCGTCTTTGATAATGGTCCACAGTTCGAAATGCCTAAGCTGAAAGATTGGTTGTCAGAAAGAGAAATCAAAGCTCACTTCGCTGCAGTCGCCCACCCACAAGCCAATGGACAAGTAGAGTCCTTCAACAAGATTCTATCAAATGGAATCAAGAGGAAGCTGGATAACGCCAAGGGACAATGGGTTGAAGTACTGCAATTAGTGTTATGGTCCATTAGAACAACCGCTGAAAATTCTACAGGCGAGACGCCTTTCATGTTAGTCTATGGCACTGAAGCCGTCTTGCCCATTGAGATTGAAGAACCCACCCTGCGAGTCATGTTGTACACAGAAGATGCCAACTCGGCTGCATTACGCACAGCTTTGGACCAAGTGCCAGAAGTTAGGGGCAATGCCTTGCTAAGAATGCAATTGTACAAGTTGAGAATGGCTCGGGACTTTAACAAAAGAGTTGTTAGACGACCACTCAAGGTGGGGGATCTTGTTCTAAGAAACAATGGAGGCGGTTGGACGAGCTAAGGAGCTAGGGAAGCTAACACCAAACTGGGAAGGACCTTATCTGATTATCCAAGAGCTGCGCAGTGGGACTTTTCGTCTCCAAGATCTAGATGGACGACCTATACAGCGTACTTGGAATTCAGATAATTTGAAGAAGTACCACGTCTAACTCAGTTCACTGTCAGATACCTATAAGGTAGTTTATAGTTACTCCAAAGTGCCACGGCACATGTTAGGAAGAAGAATTGTATACATGCATTTTGGCATTTAGTCAAGCAAAATCCATATAATACAATTCCTACTCTTTTATTTCTTTGTTTATTTTCACCAAGTTAGTTCACTTTGGGGCATTAAATCAGTTACTTGTCTAAAAGTGACAATCACTTGGACAAAAATACAAACAATAATAGAACGTCAAAATTACTCAATTCTATGCCGAACATCACTACCTCGAAGAGACCGGCCAAAAATATAACACATACATGGCCGTCAAACTGACAAAATCTCTAGTAATAGAGACGTCAAAGTCTCTGAGAGAAAGCTGGCCTGAAATAAGACCTTAGTAAAGGATACTTACTTTCAAAAGCACGGACAGCTAAGTAGTCCAGACCCTAGTAAGGGATCACTACTTAATGACGAGTGTTGCTCCCTCAAGGAAGCTGGCTAAAACATGCTTTGAACATGTATCTCAAGCTCGTCCATCAATTTCAACAGGCTCGGCCAAGGATGGCTGCTCTCCTTCTTGGACTTTGGCTCGCCCATCATGTGCGGTTAAGCTAAGCCCAAGAAGGGGGGATGATAGAAGCCTATAGGACGAGCTAAAGAGAAAAGGTCGTCCAAAAACTAGGAGGACCTAGGCAATAGATGCCCTTGTGATGGTTTGATAGTGCAGGATGAATGTTAGTAGCTCGAGTAAAACGGCTAGAACGTGGCTCGTCCACAAAACAAACAGGTATTGGCCGCTTTCCCTCTATGGGCAAGACTCGTCTAATTAAGCAAACTGTCCAAAAATCTAGGACGAATCTCAATAAATATTTAGATATTTCATGGGATGATTGGTAATCGTCCAAGGGCAAGGATGGCAATCTTCTCCTATATGCATTTTGCAAACCGTCCCAGACGAGTCCAAGGGCATTTTGCAATCTTCTCGATCGTCCAAGGTCAAGAATTAGGTCTGGCAAGTCTGTATTACTCGGATAAGGTAGATCGTCCAAAAGTTTAGGGCGAGCCTATTCAGATAAGGTAGATCGTCCAAGGGCAAGGAACAGGCTTGACAAGTTTATATTATTCAGATAAGGTAGATTGTCCAAAAGTTCAGAATGTGTCTCTTCTTGTAGATCGTCCAATTGTTCAGGACGAGTCAATTCTTGTGCTTGGAGGCAATTTTTAAAGATTTGCGATCATCTAAAGGTAAGCACGCTGCTCTTTCCTTAAACATCTGTGCTGGACGTCCAGCAATCATGACGAAGTTAATGTTATACTGAAGTTAATTTAAATTCAAAAAGAGAAAAGACAAGGAATTGGCAAAAAGTCTTCATATATATAATTGGCAAAAGATTTACAACTTAAGACTGAAGAGTTAAAGGTACAATGGCAAACAAGCCAAGAAACTTAGGAAAATAAACCTAAAACTAGGCATCATCTTCAGCGCGATTTTCTTGGTCGTCTTAAGGCTTCTCATCCTCGGCTTCAGCTTCGTCGTCGGACTCTAAAAACTCCGGAGGTTCCTCGGCGCATACCATAGCCCGATGGACACTCTGTTGATATTCCAGACGACGTACAAAGCTTGGGACCTCATCAGCTTCAGCCAGCATCTCGAAGGCCTTGACGGCCCAGTCCTTAGACGTTTCGACGACTTGCCCCAACCCTTCCTTGGCATCGTCGAAGGCCTTGGCCGCCTCCCTCTCTAGACGGGCAGTTCTCGCCCTCAGGAGAATATTCTCCCTCCTCAGCTGGACAGTGGCGAGAAGAGCAGCATCTCTTTCACCCTTTAGATCTGTAGAGATAGTATCCAAGATCATCTTCAGGCGGTCTTGTTCCGTGTACAGATCGTTGATGGTGACAAGATATTTCTTGTTCGAGGATTCCAAGTCTGCTGATCTCTTCTCCAAAGCGTCTAGTGACTGACGATGAAGGGTATTAGCCATCTCAATGTCGTGGATGGCCTTATCGCCTGCCGTTGTCGCAAGATGGACGAGCTTCTTATTCTCTTTTCTCAAGTCCCTCGCCCATTCTTCAATAAGCATGCTGCGAGCAAAAAGCTGTTGCAATAACAAACAAGTCATTAGACGAGTTACAAAAAGGAAAAATATACACAAGTATTAAACCAAAGCGGCAGTAAGTTATACCTCAGTAGCAAGTTGTGACATGTAGCCCACATGCCCGGCCGAGGCTCCCCTTAATCCTTTGATATAGGATTCAGGGAAACACTTGAAGAGCTCCTGCTTAAGTCGATCCTTTTCCGCCTTTGACATTTTGGCGAAAGCAGGAGAAGACTCCTCGTCCGAGTCTATGGTAGGAGGAGTTGCGGGTATAGCGGGCCCTTTGCCATTATCTGAAAGAGGGGGAGAGTCAGTTATCTTGATGGGATAGACGATGGCTTGTCTATTGGACGGACTCATAGACCGTCCGCCGACCCGCACCGTCCTAACTATATTCGGATAATACGACTCACCAGACGAAATAGATGCGGTCCTAACAGCTAACGGCATCTGAGGCACCAGTTTGGCCACCGAGCCGCTGAAGCCCGGGTAGTTCTCAGCCGCCGTCTCTGGCTCTAGAATAACCAAAGCCAAGGACGACTCTGGTTTGACCTCGGCAGAATCTGCTGGCAGAACGTCCAACTGACCAGCAGGATCCGCCATCTCTTTCCTCTCAGCAGGGGCAGCAGCTGAAGGCTCTATTTTCAGGGCCTTGTCCTTGGGTGGCGTCATGCTCTTCTCAACACCTCCTTCAGCAGAAGTCGTCTTCTCCGGCCTTTTTCTCATAAAACCTTTAGGCTTTTTCGCGAGAGGCTGGTCCGCGGCTGCCGTAGGCCTCTTCTTAGACGAGGACGACTTCCCGGGTGGGAGTTAGTAGGAGCATTTTTCTGCAAGAAATAATCAAGTTAAAATGACGGACGTCCACAGATCAAAACACAAATCAAATTGCAAATCTTCAGACGAAAATTACCCAAAGAAGGAAGGCGTCAAACACTAAACACCTCCTATCCTAAGGGAATTTCGTCCGAGAAAAACATCGGATACAGACGAAGCTTATGCACAGAAGGAAGCCGTCCCAAAATTGGAAGGACTAAAATGGCTCCCGTCCAAGGAGAGGAAATCAACTCCTCGTCCGGCTTCAGAACCCAATGCCTCCCAGACGAGAATGGCGCCAAGAAGGTGGCCGTCCGAATATGTATTCGTCCGGGGACGTTAAAACAAAACAAAAAAACAAAAAATTCTCAGACGAGTAAGGTCCCAAGAAGGTGGCCGTCCTATCGTGGACGCTTTCCGTCTTCTGGCTATCCTCGTCCAAGAAAAGACTTTCAAAGTTACAGACGAGTATGGCCCCAAGAAGGTGGTCGTCCAAGCTTGGACGCTTTCCTTCTTCGGGCTACCCTCGTCCAGAGAGAGTTCCGATTACTTGGAAGAGTCCGAATGGCACTCGTCCAAAGACCATAAACTCTCAGACGATAATGCCCCAAAGGTGAATGTCCTTGCTTGTACGTTCTCCTTCTTTGGGTGATTCTCGTCCAAAAATTGGATGCCAATTCTAGACGAGCAAGAATGATCCTCGTCTTAAAAAAAAAAAAAGTAATAATAATATTTTACCAGCGTCTCAGCCCTCTTTTGGGCGCTGCTTTTGGCATATTCCTTCCACAAGTTGTCTGTGAATTTAGACATACTTAAGTCTCCCGTCCAAGAAGCTTTGAGGCGAGTTATGGCCGAGTCTGCAGCAAAAAGACAAAAAATTGGTTAGTCTAATGAATTATGGACGAATAGTTTTACTTGGGGGATTTTGAATATATACCTTTATCATCGGCCAATCGCAAGCCGGCGGCCACCAAGAAGTCGTCTTGGTAAAACATTTCTTTAAAGGGTATCCAGTTAGATGGTCCCTTAAAAGATCGTTGGCCGGGCCTGGAGTACTCCTTTACTCTGAAGTACTCCACCACTTCTTCGTCGAAGCTATCCTCCAGGTCCAGCCAGGACTGCTTCCGCCCCGTATTCGTGACGGACCGATTGTAGAATCTATAGCCCTCAGTGGCCGAATCATTGGTCGCCTTTAAGAAGATGAAGTCGGCCTTCCATTCACGCATCTTCGACGGCTTTCCCCAAGCCGTCATAAAGCCGGGACGGTTGCAGATGTTGAGCCATGCCCCATCCACGGCCCCAGTTACCTTGGCCGCATAATGGATGTGAGTAAAGGCTTGACGGGAAAGGGCTAAATCGCGCAGCTCACAGACGGCAATGAACGTCAAGACGTTGTGCCAAGCGTTTGCAGCCAGCTGATTATGGTCGATGAGGTAGTACTGCAGCACTTATTCTATGAATTCATGGAGAGGGAACCTCAATCCCGCGTCCAAGGCCAGTTTATAGACGGCGAAATGGTTCCTGGGACCGCTCAGGATAGTCGCATCTTTATTTGGAATGACAAAGGAAAAGTCTGGCATGGGCATGTAGGACAATAAATAGCTAGGGTCTGGGCCGATTTTCTCTAACCATTTACGATTGACCAAAATGAAGCCAGGGTCAGAGAGGGGACCTAGACGCCTTCTAATTTCCGACGAGGTAGTGGAAGCCTCGTCTGACTGTTCGGCATTATCAGACTCACTGACGTTATTATCATCTTCGCCGGTTTCCTCCATGTTGGTGTCCCTGCCAGAAGTACTGACCTCAGGGTTTATTTTGGTTTCTAAAATATAGTCAAGGGAAGGAGGGCCGTCCAAAGGCCCAGCACTTTGAACCTCTCTTGCCTCGTCTGGCACCCGTCCAGTAGATTCCTCCATATCCAAACTATTTGACGGGATTATTACCTTTCGTCTTAGACGGGCCGTTTGCTTGACGCGAGCCAGATTACCCTGCTGCACAGGTAAAAACTGGGTCGTCTGACTTTCTCGGCCAAAACCATGAAAAAATACATACTCGGCCAGAAGAGGCCCAACTCTAGAATGTGCCGAAGAAGAAGTATCGGTTCTAGGGTGAAGGCAAGCTCTTGATCGGCTAGGATTATTTGACGAAGAAGATTCCATTTTATTGATTTTCTAAGAAAAAATAAAGAATAAAGAAGAATGAAAAGAACAAAGAAACGATACCTGCTAAGAATGTCTGGACGATTCGGTGAAGAATGCTGAAGCTGGACGATCTCTCTCTCCCTAGAAAAGTTTGCAGAGCTCCTCTCTCTAGAAAAATTCGTTCAAGGTGTGAAATGATTAAATGTTCTCACACCCAGAGTATTTATAGGGGGGTAAAAAACTTGTGGAGCCGGTCAGAAATGACCGAAGAAAAGAAGGTAACGGTCGGTTATGATCGGTAAAATCCTGGAAAGGGCGCGTCATTTCCTTCATTTTTGAATAAACTACCTTCCGTAAAACGGGCCTTAACCGTCAGATGGGCTAACAAAAAGCTACCTTGGGTAAAAGGGCCTTAACCGTCAGATGGGCCAACAGTGAAAGCCCTTTTAGACGGCTCCCTTAACGACACGTGGGCTCATCAGAGCCGTGCACGTGTCACCCTAGTTAATATGGAAAGAAGGCTTAATCTCTGGGCTATACTCAGTTGGGTTAAAAGGTTGATTTTCTGGCCCAACAGTCAGAACCCAGCACTGCAAGGTGGCTGCAGGAGAGTGGTTAATAAACCTTCACCAATCATGGCATGCCACGTGTCATGATCTGATTCCCCAGCCAATCAGAAGCCACTATTCTAGGGCAGATTTTAAGGATAGCTGTCAACTTGCTATCACTGTAAATACCCCTGAAATCAGGAGAAAAAAAATTCAATGCAAACAGTGTAAAGTTACTCTGAAAAAATATTCTCTCACTTTCTCTCTCTATCTCTACTTTCTCTTACAACTCCTGATATCTGACTTAAGCTTCGGAGGGGGAACCACCACCCAAACCTCGAGGGTGGGTCACTTTTTGCAGGTTCGGGAGCGAAGCCAGGCTAAGGACCCAGCTAATTTAGGCATCGTTGCACAAGTCTCCAGCTGAAGAACATCTAAGGGAACTCGTTTACTTGCGAGACAAGAAAGCTCAGCCTACCGCTGACTTGTTGGACAAGTAGTAGACGAAACAGCTGGTACCGCAAAAGCATTTTCCAACATATTAACTTAACTGTTATCATGTCGTGTCCCACCTATATCAGGAATATCAAGAATTGTTTGACCACCATCAAGATTATCTACGATTTTCCCATGTAGTTACCCGATAGTATAATTCTCATACATTCCCCACTTCAGTAAACCAAACCTCACATCACACCTTTTTTTAAAAACCAGATTACGACATTTGTTACAAGGACATCTAATGATGATAGCATCATGAACATCTATCATACCGGAAAATGCAAACTTTAAAACACCATCAACACCCTCCCTGTATTCGGGCAATGAATGATCACTTATTTTCATCTATTCCTTACGAAAAGCCATTCCCTAAATTCAGATAGTAAAGTAACTTAGAAATATGTACAACATCACATCCACTGAGATATGTACAAAGTGAAACTACATATATCTAATTTAACACACACGCAAACAAGTATAACAAGTATTAGCACCATGAGCATTAGTTTGACTAGACAAAGTTATTTCAGAAAGTATAACACTAACCTTGTTCACAACCACAAAGCTATAAACCTTTTGAATTTCACTAGTTTGATCAAAATCAACCTGACCAAGAATAAGAAGACTTATGAATTTTGTGTCAATGTTTGATAAAATTGTTTTTGGTCATAAGTTAATGTAGGTGAACGAGAGAGTTTTTCATTTAAATTTTAACACCTTATAAAACACACTAAAACAACGAAGGCGGGGCAAAAACCATAGTAGCCAATCAACAACAACAATTGGTATCTAATAAAGCTCTATTTTATACATGATTTTAGCCCATTATATTACTTTTTGTATAAGTTAGGAGACTTATAATAGGTTTTCTTCTTATATTTAACTTTTTAAGAGTTAAGTTACTTAAGTAATAAAGTTGATAAGGGTGAATTATTATATATTATAACCTTCATATTTACTCTTGTTAGCTCCTTATTAGTATCTTAAACAATAAGTTGTGGGTTTTAGTTGTTTTTGTAGGTTATTTAGAAATTATGTTCATATGGTTACTTTTTAATTTGACCTATATTATATTTTATATTATTAATAATATATTTAATGTTGGCAGGTGCATAATAATTTTGGAGTTTCAGAATTGGAAATTGGCCTTAGAAAATTTATGGGTTAAACCCATTTGACCCAAGTCACGTAGCAAGGACAAGTCCTTGGACGAAAACCGAAGTGACCATTGCATTAGTGGGCCAAGCCCAATGTAAAAAAAAGAAATCTCACGCAGCACATGAAGAAAGGAGGAGAATTGAGAATAAAAAAAAGGAAGGAAAAAGAAAAAGTAAAAACCTTATATGGACTTGGTCCACACTAAATTAGTGTGGACCTACTGCTAACTCATGTGATTTATGAAAAAAAAAGGTCATTATATAAAAAAAATAGATATAGAAAATGAGTAGATATAGATTATGAAGTTTGACTATGTGAATTTTTTTTTACTATGTCACAAAGTGAAAATTTCATCATGATAAACTAATGTGAGAAAGAGTGACTATATTAAAATAAACAGTCACTATGGTAGATATTAACTGTATAATATAACTTATGATTTTAAAAAGGGTACTATATGAAAAAAAAGTCACTATGTTAAATAAGTGGCTTTGGTCCACAATAATATTATTGTGGACCAGGTCCACGCAAGACTAGCTCAAAGAAAAAAAGCCCAAGTATTACTTGGCTGGAATCCTACGAAGAAAATAAAAAGAGAGCAGCACGAGAGAGCACGAGTATTCACAGAGGTTACAGAGACCAGAGAGCCACGAGGATACAAAACAAAAGGAGAACACCAGCCAATTCGCACGGGGACATACAGAAGCAGCCGCGCAGGAGGACGAGAGCCGACGCGAGAGCAAGGCGAACGTTCATCGGATTCTTCATATGAATCTGGAGTTTATTTCTCTCTTCTTTTAGTTTATGCTATTAAATTTCGTCTGTTACTATGTTTAATTTCAGATTTTCACTTTCAATTAGTTAGGTTAATTTAAATTCGATGTCTAGCTAAATTTCTCGGTTCTAGGACTAGATGTAGTCTTTTATTTTCTGTCAATGATTTGAATTAAGTTGTTTGGATTGATTTTATTATAATTGCAATTTGATAATCTTAATTTGTTTCATACTATTAATTTGGCCAATTGATTGTATGTTTAAGGTATTGAATTATTAGCGGAAGTGAAAGTTCAATATTAGTTCGTGGGGTTATCAAAAGTCAAGTAGTATAACTTTAGGAATAGCTATACACTTGGGGTGGTCTTTTATATGAATTTTATGTTCGTAATGGATTTATATTAATTGTTATGACCACAGAAGTAGGCGTAAGATTAGTATAAATACAAGTTTTCTATATTGGAAGAGGAGATAATATATCATAGGAAATTCGATCATTGCAATAAAATAGCTTTTAATCTGACAACTAGTTTAATTTCATTGTAGAAGGTAATTGGCGAAATTTATGTCCTGGAACTATCTCTCATATTTGGTTTATACCTATTGTCCGGCGTTTTTAGAGTTAGAATTAGTATAGTTCTTATTTTATTAGTTTAGTTTATCACCACCATTCACTATTTTCGGATCGTCTATATAATATTAGTATCTCTTAAGTTGGTAGTTGATTATATCTCATTGTGGGAAACGATACCTTGCTCACCTTATATTTTTTTTCTACCCTATATTTACACTAATTGACCCGTATACTTGCGATATTTTAAGGTACTTTTAGGGCCGACCAGTATCACTATAAACAATAAATTAGGCTAAATCATGGACTCAAATCCTAGGAGCATCGCAATTCAAGAGAATTCATATATAGATATGAAAATGATGTAAAGATATAATTTTTATCAATTGACCATTACTACTAACACACATGTCTGCAAACAAGATAAAATTGATAGCTAGTTAATCAAACAAGTAATTTAGAATGAAGAAAATACCTTCATAAGATGCATTCTCAAATCATAAGGAGAGCAAGAGGAGTTCATACTACAGTTACATACATAAGTTATGAGCTCATCAAACAACACAAATACTATTAAAATTTAAAAGTTAAAGCATAACAATCACAGATAAAATATGCTAAGAATCCTTGAAAGATTGAATCAACTTGAACTTGTTCATTGAACCAATGTTATTACGATCAAGATCCTATTTTGGATTGTAAGGGTTGGTAGAATCGAATCGGCATAATCGAATCGTAGGATCGTAAGATCCTGTAATATAGGGTAAATTAGTGACAATTATGCTATAATATGATCAAAAGACTCGTGTTAGAACTTTATACACATTAACAATGACATTTTTCATTCTCAAATGGTGATATTAGTTCAATACTCTAAGATTGAAGTAACATGTGACCAAAAGCTAATAGGAGAAAAATAATATTTGGAATTACTTTATGATAGAATAGGATCGTAGAATCGCATGATCGCATAATCGTGTTATGATCCTACCATGTAAATTTTGGTAGTTGGGTAGGATCGGAAGATCCTAATAAATTAAGATTTTATGTATGATCGGGAACAAAAAGGTCCTTCCGGATCGTAGAATCGTAGGATCGTAAGTTCTGGATCGGGATTTTAACAACAATACATTGAACAAAAAGTATTAACACCAAACTCAAACATTGAACCCAAAAACAATCCAAAACAAATTATCACCACTCAAATCATAAAACTAGTGTTGAATAAGTGACAAATTCTGTTTTCAGTAATTTGAGTACAAGTAATCCAACAAACGACAAACCCTAGGATAGAGAAAGTGCAAAAAATAAAGGGACGACGAACCAAACGTTAGAAGCGGTTGACAATGGTTGTTGGTTCCCGGCCGACCAGCAGTCATACTACAGAACTGAGGACGAATAGCAGCTACCCACGTTGTTCAAATAGCAGCAACACGGCAGAGGATGACCGAATTGAGGACGGCGGAGGAGAACTGAGGACGATGGCGCCGGAAGACCGAACAACAACAACAGCCCAAAAGGATGACCGAACGGCGGCAATCACATCTTCAACAACTACAACAGCACCATGGCAGAGGAGGAAGGATGACAACGGAGAAGTGAGGACGATGGTGTGGCGGAGGATTGGGTGGTAGCGGAGACGTGTAAGCTTTGAAAGGGAAAAACCTTTGATGAAAGAGAGTTGGTGGGAAACTGGGAAAGTAATTTTTGTGGCTTTTGTTTTAAGATGTTTAACTTTTAATTTTCAATTCTTTTTTTATGTTTTGACAACAACAGTTTCGTTGCAATAAAATGTGAAACGGTTAGCAATAACAAAAGTCATTGCAATAGACCTATACTAGCATTTTTTGTACGCGATGCGTGCTTGGTTTTTTTGAGACATAAACTCGTTTATTTTTTTGCATGAGTCAAAATTTAAACATTAGACATACAAAGTATAATTTTTTTTAGTCGCAAAATTTGATTGGTTTAGTCTATGTCACTTAAGTCTCTCACCAGTCATTATTTTTTTTTTTACTTTACAAAGTTAAATTCTATAAACAAAAAAGAATTTTTATTGAATTTATTTATGATTTCTAATATTATAATTCTTTAATTGATTTTTGAATTAAGTACACTACTTCATAAATTGTGAAGAAAGTGTATACTTTGATTTCAAGTCAGTAATTGGGTGTTGTGTCATTTTTTATTTGAATGTTTGTTTAGCAAAAGGTTTGTCATGTTTGCATTTACATAATATGTCATGTTTCTATTTATATAATACATGTTAATGAAACTATTTCACTTTGTTAATTGATTGAATTTTATAGTTTTAATGTAATACGGAGTACTTAATTGTGTACTAATTGATAAAATATTTGGCTAATATAATTTTCATATTTACTTTGTTAGTATGAATGCATTAATACTTGTAGACAATTGTAATCATTTATGGTGGCTCAGTTATTATATAATTGTGTTTAACATTTTTGTTAACTTTTTTATGCTATATTTGAGTTTGATTTTTTTTTTTTTTTTTTTTTGGGCAAAGTAGTTAATTTATTCATGAGGATAGTAAAATAATGTCCTGGGGGAACACCATAGCTCCCCCCTTCCTTTATATAATAGAGATATAATTGTGTTCAATATTTTTTTTAACTTTTTTATGCTATATTTGAGTTTGATTTCTTTTTCTTTTTTTTGGCAAAGTAGTTAATTTATTCATGAGGGTAGTAAAATAATTTCCTAGGGGGACACTAAAGCTCCCCCCTTCCCTTATATAATAGAATATAATAGAGATTAGTCTAATGTGCACGTTATGCGTGCTGCAATATTTTAGTAATAATATTGATATTCAAGCGTTAAAAAATTGGTTGAATGACAGTTTAAGGGTGCAGACATTTTTTGATTTAATAAAAAAATAATTGATGTACTAACAATTACTATTTAAATACATAGTAATTGACAAATCAATAGGCAAAAACAATGTTTTATAACTCTTAGTATTTCAAGTTTTAAATTCTCATAAAAAACCACGCACACTTGTCAATCTAAACAACTTAAAATAAGTATATATATAAACAATATTTTTTTAGATCTAGTAGGGAAAAGCATTAAGTTTGTATTTTGAATAACATTTTTATCTAATGTATTATCCTAAATAGTTTTTTAATGTGTCTTAGTTAATTTATGGTAAATTTTATTTTTTTTTGGCAAACGTAATTTATGATTTGCATTGATTGTGTTATAAATTTTATTTGATAAGGCCTTGATATGCAATATATTTGTTTCCTTATTTTGTTTCATATGTATTTGAATATGACATGTTCACAGTTGTATAAGATTGATTGTTTTTTTAAATTTGCAAAAGTTTCCTTATTATGGTATATGCTTTATTTGAATTTGCAAAATATATTTAATTGCTAAGGTAACGTGAGGGATATTTTGGACTTTTCCAAGGGGGACACCATAGCTCCCCCCTTGGCTTATATAATAGAGATAAACATAAGTAACGACAAAAGTTGTTGCAATAATTATAGTCAAAATTAGCAACGACTTAAATCGTTGTTATAAAAGGACACAAAATGTTCCAAGCCTGCCATGTAAATGGGGAAGAGAAATGAAAACTTATTTATTGCAACAACTTTGTCATTGCTAAAGTAAATTTTTAGCGACTTTTAAGTCGTTGCCAAAACGGGTTGTTGCGAAAAATGGATTTTCTTGTAGTGTTAAATTAGATTGGAGTTATGGAATGGATTAAGAAGTATTGCTAGTAATTATATTTCTCCTTGGGTGATTTTGGGAGATTTCAATGCTTTGAGTAGTATTGAAGATAGAATTGGTGCCCCAGTTAGAGTAATTGAGATAGCACCTATGCTGGATTGTCTTAATTATTGCTATGTTATTGATGTCAACGCCACAGGGAGATATTTTACTTGGACTAATAAACAAGAGGGGGATAAAATAGTCTTTTCAAGAATAGACAAAGTGCTAGCTAATCATAGTTGGCTTGAAAGTTATGATCTAGTTGAAGTGAGTTTTTTTTACTTGAGGGTGAGTATGACCATACACCGATGCCGCTTTGTGTGTATCCTGAAAGTAATCAGAAAAAGCCTTTTTGATTCCATAATATATGGTGTCATCATAATGTTGTTATTGAGGCTGTAAACAAGGAGTGGAGCAACCATGTACAAGGATGTGCAATGTTTATAGTATGTTAGAAGTCACTAGTTGAAGGGTGTGAAGTAGGCACTAAAGGAGTTAAATAAGACTGGTTTTGTGGATGTAGAAGAAGCAGTGCTCAAGACAAAGGAGGAGTTAATGAATGTGCAGAATGCTATCCATCTAAATAATGTAGACAATAGCTTAAAATAAAGAGAGAGGTATACAAAAGAGGAACATTTGAAAGCAAAAAGATGATCCACAGTTTGCTGCAGCAGAGGTCAAAGCTTACATGGCTTAAGTGTGGGGATGAAAACACCAAAATTTGTTATCAAGCTCTGAAGGCTAGAAGAAGACAAAACAAAATTCATGCTATCCATGATATATAGTAATGGGGTGTGGGTTACCCAGAGAGAGAAAGTTCTCTTGCACTGAGCAAAAGCAGGATGTTCTAGAAACTTTGGTGAATAAGGGGAACAAACTCACTAATGAACATTTGAGTATTTTGAAAGCAGATTTCACAAAAGAAGATGTCAAGAGGGTCATTTTCAGTATTCTAGATTAAAAATCACTTGGAATAGATGGTTTAATAGTTGTTTCTACAAGCGTTGTTGGGAGGTTATTGGAGATGAAGTGAGTGAAGCTATTATGGATTTCTTCAAAATTGGCAAGTTATTGAAGTCCACTAATGTGAAACCTTAACCTTAATTCCCAAGGTTAAGTGCCCTGAAAATATCACTGAGTTCAGTCCAATTGCCTGTTGCTCAGTGCTTTATAAGTGTATAATAAAGATGCTCAATGAGAAATTGAACAGAGTGCTTCCAGATATTGTCTCAGCAAGACAGAGAGCCTTTGCGGCAGGAAGAAGCATTCCTCATAACGTGATGATATGTCAAGACTTGGTTAAATGCTACTAGAGGAAGACTACAAGAGCAAGCTACATGATGAAATTGAACATAAAGAAAGCGTATGATACTGTGAACTGGTAAATTTTGCAGCAAATGCTTGAAGGGGTAGGTTTTCCTAGGAAGTTCATAGAGCTGATTATGGTGTGTGTAAGGACTCCAATGTTCTCTATCATGATGAATGGAGCTCCTACATGATTCTTTAGGGAACAAAGAGGTTTGAGATCGACAAGGATACCCTATGTCTCTGTTCTTGTTTGCTCTATTACTTAGACAAAATTTTGCATTATATTGGCGAGATTGATGGATTTAAATTTCATGCAAAATGCAAAGATATGAAACTGGCTCATTTATGCTTTGCATATGACCTCTTATTGTTTTCTCATGAGGTTTTCAGGTCAATCTACACTTTGCTTCAGGGCTTCCAAATGTTTTCTAATGCTTCAAGATTGGAAGTGAACACTCACAATTATGAAGTGTACTAAGCAGGGATGTCTGAGCAAGAGATTCAATAGTCACGGATGTTAGTGTGTTTAAACTTGGTTCTTTACCATTTAAATATCTTAGTCTCACTACTACATAAATGAGCTAATGCAACCACTGAAAATCATTGCAATAGGCTCGATAACAGTTGCAATAGAGCTATTGCAACGATCAAACAACTGTTGATGTTGCTGCCATTGCGTTAGCTCTAAAGCAACAGTCTTAAACACCTAATGCAACGACCCTTTGCTAGATCAATCAACTGTTGCAATAGATCAAATGCAGCAAATGTATATTGTCTAATGCAACGCCTCTATGGTAGCCCATGAACCGTTGCATGCATTTCCTTTTCTGCACATGGAAGCTATTGCAACGGATCTTTATATATATATATATATATAGGAAACATAATTGGCCCGAAGACTAACCCCTGCTAGGCTACTAGCCTGCAGGGCACACCAGCTTAGAGGCTGGGTACAAGGCTAAACAGCTCGAAAGTAAATGCCCCAACATATTGTTGGGATAAGGATTCGAACCCTGGGTAATGCCCTAAAATTCTGGGTGGTACTCCACTGAGCTACCACATCTCTCCTCAATTTGATCACCAAAACATATTTACTTACAACCTAATATATCTTCACCAAAAACCATAAACTTGTCATTAGTGCGATTGGAATTGTTCGCCATGTTTCCTCTCCTTCATGTACCTATAGAATTATACAAAATAAAGTTATCAAAAGTACTTTTACAAAAATTTGAATTACCTACATGAATAAATAAACATATTAGTGATGATATAATGTCTGCCAAAGCTTATCATATACATCTGCATCAGATTTATAAATGTTACTTAGTTAATTAAACACCACTACTATTTGTTCCCATTTCAACAGGGAAGCTAAAAGCTAAGGATTGTCAAGCTTTGATTGACAAAATGGTGTATAAGAATTAGAGTTTGGAATACAAGAAACTTGATCATTTGCAGCTAGATGCCAATTGGTTAATAGTGTGCTAACGAGTATTCATGCATATTGGAGCCAGTTGTTTATAATTCCTAAAGGGGTTCTTAAGTAAGTTAACAACATTTGTAGATGTTTCTTGTGGACTGGAGTACTCAATGACAGCAAATCTGGAGCTGTAGCTTGGAATAGGCTTTGTAGCTCTAAAACATCTGGTGGTTTGGGTTTTAGAGAAACTTGGATCTCGAATATAGCTGCTGTAAGCAAATTAGCTTGGGCTATAGCTCAGAAGAAAGACAATTTATGGGTGAAGTGGGTAAATGAATTTTACATCAGAGATGCTAACTCGAGATCATATGAAGTCCCTGGAAATGCAAGTTGGGCTTGGAAATATGTGTGTCAAGCTAAATCTGAAATGATTTTGAAAGTCAATAGTGCACAATGACTCATGGATACTCATTATATCATCAAGAAGTAGTATAAAAGGATGATGGGGGAAGAAAGACAGATCACATGGAGTAGATTTGTAAGGAATAGGTATACTCACCCTAAACATAGAATGATAATGTGGATTGCTGTTCAAGGTAGATTGAAAATAAGACAGAGATTGAAGCTTATGAATATGTGTGATGATGATCAGATACACCATGTGTGTCAACAACACAATGAAACAGTCAGACATTTGATGTTTGAAAGTTCGTTCACTGAGCATTGTATCATACACATTATGAGCTGGTTGGGCATTAGTTGGGGTAGAAGAGGGCTGCTGCAAGGCTGCAAATGGGTCAAGGATAGGTACAAATGGTTTCAATTTAGGAAAATGGTGATTTTGGCTGCAATTGTTGCAACTGTTTATATGATAGGGAAGAATAGGAACTCTACTTACTGGAATCATGTGATAATGACTATAGAAAAAACAATGAAAGAGATAAAATACATGGTTAAGCATAGAATTATACAGATACTTAGTTATAAAGTTAAAGAAAGGGATAGAAATTATGTTGAAGGTTTGTAAAAGCTGGGCATGTCCAGCTATTTGTGAGGTGCTAGGCTTCTCTATCTCCTTTTTTGGTGTATGGTTGTTTGTTTGTTAATATCAATTACTTACCGGAAAAAATAAAAACTTAAATTTATGTGATATGTTTTGAAGTATGTATATAAATATTGCTTAATAATTTTTTTTTTACCTTGGGACTGTTGACCTCAAAACAGTATTTACTTTCCTTCTTGCATTTCACAACATCACCCTCTGAGCTCTTTATTCTATATAGACATTTTTTACATGCCTTGTAGTACCAACTATACTCGACATCGATGTCTTAGATGGTCGCGAGACAAACACAGAATCGTCAACTCTATTTGGAATTTCCCCTAGGTAGTTCTTTCATTAGGCACCATTATTAATCAATAAATCTTGCACACATAGAACTCAAAAGCCATGTTAGTTAATTAGTTAATTTGTCATCATGAACAGAATCATAGTAGGTCAACACTACATTTGCACCTTTTAGGATGGCCTTCTTTGCTTAGATATTGTTCTTGTTGCACAATTAGTATAAGAAGAAGTAATTAGCAACTCAATTACACTTAATTTAGCCATATTAAATTGTCATTAATTGAATATAATTGGGTTATGAAATTATAAGCCCCAATATTCTAAAAACCCAAAGGTTTAACTTCAAATATGTATGTGGCAAATCTAAAAACCCTGAAATAGGTTCAGTCACTCAATTGCAAATAAAATAAAAAAGAGAAACAAAATTAGAGTTATCATCTACCTCGATAGCTATGTATAACCTCTAAGCATTGAAGTTTCTATCTCATGGGTGATTTGTTAGATTTGTCTCGATACATATTTTCAAGCTATCAAAACTTATAATTTTTACTTATAGGGATCTAGAAATATTAAAGATTAAAATTATGCATTGGCAATAGTGTACTCGGATAAATGTTTCAAGTGTTTTGAAGCGCAAGAAGTATATTCATAATAAAAAATTATATATTTAATATTATAAAGTTTGTTAGTTTTCAAATTATGTAGCAAAAGTTAAACTTGATCTATGAAACAAAAATTATCTTTTGTCCTTTATTAAAATGCAAACTATATTTTTCTCTTGTCCAAATTAAACTCCATCTTTGGATATGTATCATTATATAACTCTAGTTACACTAGTTTAGTTATTATATTTGAGAAGTCATGCATGTCTTATTATCTTAAAATTCATTCTTTTCCTTAAATTCGGGCAACCCACGTGCTAAAAGATTGACAATATAGATATGTAAGTGTTTTAAAGGAAATACAAATATGTTATTTATATGATAGCATATTATTATTTCTACTATAATTCACATTTCTTACCACAGTATGTAGTCATACTCTTGTTATAATATCTTTATTAGCGTGCACTCCTACTATCAAATTCTCTTTTTAGGGTTTCTAATTTCTTGCCTGTTAGGCCGGAAAAAGTCTAATTTCTCCATAAATTAGACTATTTTTTACCCTTTTGGCTTCGTTTTTAGGGTTATTATCATTTTAGGGTTTCTGATTTCTCCATCTGTGAGAGTTTTTCTCCCCCATTCTAGTGGGTTACTTCTCATCTTTGTATGATTTTTTTTTGTTTTCATGGTGTCAATAATTTGGAAGATGAACTGGTTCTCTATGAGAGTTTAGGTTTTTACAACAATTTGTCATTGGGAACAATTATATCACAAATCAGATTGTGAAGGTCTGTACTTGAAAAGATACAAAAGACATCAAAATACATTGTTCTCATCAAGCTTGAAGTGGTGGAGTTGGAGTTTTGCTCGAGTATGCTAAAAATCAATTGGTTCCATTATCAAAATTGTTGTGATTTACGAAATTTGTATTTTTCAGGTCTTAATTATCATTGTACGTGCCGTGTGGCTAAGATAAAGGTTCGTCTAAGTTTCTTTAAGGTTTTATAGCTATCTAATAATTAGATTTTATTTTTTAAGCATATTGAATACTTTGCAATGGTATAATAGTGAGTAATAACACTACATGGCTTATAAAAATATTCATATGCTTAAGAATTGCCCCTTGGGTAGAATTGACAACTTTCAATTTTTGATTTAAAAAATAATAAATCTATATATAATATATTCCCTCTATTTTTTATGGGTAAAAAAACTTATATGGACTTGATCCACACTAAATTAGTGTGGACCTAATGCTAATTCATGTTATTTATGAAAAAAAAGGATCACTATATAAAAAAATAAATATAAAAGATGAATAGATATAAATTATGAAGTTTGACTATGAAAAAAAAGATTACTATGTCACAAAGTGAAAATTTCATCATGATAAACTAATATGAGAAAGAGTTAATATATTAAAAAAAAACAGTCACTATGGTAGATAGTAACTGTATAGTGTATCTTAAAATTTGAAAATGTTACTATATGGAAAATAATGATCACTATGTTAAATAAGTGGTTTTGGTCCACAATAATATTATTGTGGACCAGGTCCACGCAATACTAACTCTTTTTATGGGACATTTGCATTCCTATTGGACAAAGAAAAAAGTGAAAACACAAAAGAGAAGTAGAGTAAAAATTAAGGAAAAATTGAAAAAGGTTGAGAGAATTAAGGAGAGTACGTAAAAGTAAGAGTGGTGTTTCGGGTATGAAACAGTGGACGTCAGGGGTTTGACGGCCTATGGAGGTAGGATCAAGCTTGGCGACGTTGAGTATGTCGGTGTTGAGTGTTTTGGATTGTCGGGATACCTGCATAATTAGCAAGGATGACTGGCCTCGGGGGGTTGTCGAGGAAGCCCCCTCCGATGCCTAAGTCAGACAAGGAACAATGGGTAAGTACAGGTAAAGTAGGTGGGTGAACAGTGATTACGTACCTTGGATTAAGTGCAGGTGGGCTATTTATAGTATGATATTAGTAGGTCGGTTCCCCATGGGGGGGAATCTAGGTTTTACACGTGTACTAAATAATCAGAATCGTACACGTATACGTCACATCTCAGGCATAATGTCAGACCGACAACCTGAATGATATTTGTCAGGCAGCCCAGTATAACTTTGTCAACTATGTTGGCCATGCACTTTAGGGCGGCCTTTGGGTCACACCGGCAAACACTTGCCGGCGCACAATTGTCTACCGACAAGTATGAGGGAGTTTGTAGGCTCCCGTACAACTAGGCCCCCAAAGTGATGGCGGCCAGCCGTCATTACTTTACCAAGATTCTGTCAGGCTTTTTCGTTCAAAAAATGGTGCTGTAATTTCACGTGGGTCATGCCACGTGTCTTAATCTGCTCGTGGCAGTTGGAGTATGCACAATCTGGGCCGTTCATTGTTTGCCTTAATTAGTACGGTTATCTCTCTCTCCTCTTCATTTCTCTTCTTCTCCAAACGACCCTTCCTCTTCTCTGGTAATTTTTCTCCCTCCTCTCACTTAACATTTTCACTCCTGTCTTCGAAATTCTAGGTCCGCTTTTCTTCTTCTCCCTTTTGCATTTTGTGTTTTTATCAACATTTTCTGACTGGGTTTATTTTGGTGAATTCCAGTTTTTGTTTTCGTGAGTGCTCGAGAGGAATTTCGCTCATCTTCCGGGTTAGGGTTCTTTCTCTTTCAAGGTAAAGCTTCAAACTTTTCTTCATGTTTTCATCTTCTTAGGCTCCCCTTTTTCTTTTTCTCCCCGAAATTTCCCTTTCTAGAGTGTAAGCATGTCTAGTGTATCTGAAGATAGTCAAAATGAACCGGAGGATTACACTCGGGCCCTTTTTGGGTCCGACCCAGAGTCTCCGGAAGTTTCTTCGAAAGAAACTCCCACCTGTTTAGAGGTTGGTGGTGGCGACCCTTCTACCCCCAAGGACGGTGATAGTCGAGCTGCCTCTACCGTCCATTCAGAGTCGCGCACTTTTTCAGTGACGCATGAGGAAGTGCGACAAGGTATGTCGGATATCCGGGCTGGGGATGTAAAAGGGAAGCGCCCGGCAGAGGCGCACATCTCTCCCGAGGTACTTAAGAGACTTCGCCATGAGACCCTTGGCGAGTTGATTCCTACGCCACCAGGCGCTCCTACTGACGCAGTGGAGATTGAGCCGATCAGTCGGGAGTACTGGTTGGCGACTGATGAGCAAGCCATTTACGAATATGGTACCAATTTAGGAAGGGCGGAAGTTACTTTGGCGGTCCCTCCTTCGAGTAAGGATGATGCCGGCATCTCCCATGAACCGGCTGACTGGGATGACGCTCTGAGTAGGGGCAAGCTATGCCGGGAGGAGAGATATCGGTGGAGGAAACTTGGCGGCCGATCTAGGGCTGCTACCAATCCTGCCTTAAGACGGGCCGATCCTCCTGATTATGTCGATCTAAGTTCGTCTCACTCTGAGAAGACGCCTATGGAAAAAGCTAAGGATAAATCGGCCACCCGAGTTGTCGAGAATTTGAGTAGGGCCCCTGAAGCTACCAGCTCCGCTGTCAGGGATGACGATGGCGAAGATGGTGATGATGAGAGGCAAAGTGGTAGTGATGATGATGATGATGATGATGTTGATCTGGAGGAGGAATATTTGCCGGAAGGTAAGTGTGATGGTCCTATGAGTATGAAACCTGAAACTTCTTGGTTGAGGGATGCTCAGAAGTATGACTACTATTCTGCCGCCGCCAAGCTATACAAGTTGCCAGCTGAATACGAGCTGATTTTGCCGGGTTCTGACGATGTTATTATTCGGCCCCCTGAAGGATGTGTGGGAGTGTACAATTATCACTTAGAATTTGGGCTGTGCTTCCCTATGGATCGGCATTTCACGGACCTACTTGTCGGTCTCAACGTTTGTCTTGCCCAGCTCACTCCTTTGGCCATTCGTCATCTTATCTGTTATATATGGACTTGTCGATTTTATAACTTTCCTTTGACTTTTAACTTATTCAAACATCTTCATAACCTGAAGCGTGATGGATCGAATCATGGTGCTAAGGCGGACGACGCTGAGGCCGGCAAGAACAAAGGGTGGTATTCTTTGTATACTACCCGGGGTAAGCTAACTGTCTTTCCTCGCATGACCTCCTTGAAAGGTTGGCGGCAGAGATGGTTTTGGTTGCGGGTTCCGGAGTCATATCCTTTGCGTCGTTGGTTTACTAAACCTCGACGTAGCTTAGAACATATCGATATTGCCCCCTTGAGTGAGAGGGAACAGAGGGCTTATTCCCATTTTGATACGGTACCTCCCCCTTCCGGCAAGAAAGGTAGGCCCGTACCGAAAGTTTGGTTGCCACATCCTCGGTATGTTTTGGGGGAATATTCCTTTGTCTGCCACTGGGATGTGTCGTACTCATCCATCCGGTAAGTATGGTAAGGACCGACATCGTTTTTACCTTTTTTTTATTATTTATTTATTTTTAGCGACAAAGTTTTTGACTCTTTTGTGTACCTTTTTCAGCTTTAAAAGCATTGGATCGCAAGTGCTTAGGCGTGAACCAACGTTGGGTCCCTATTATCACTATGCCTGAGATGCCGCCACCTGGGAAGGAAGTTGAGTCCATTGCTGCCTTTGCGAAGGCACAATATGCCGGCCAATCCGGATCTAAAAAGGATAGCAAATCCTCTTCTCACCGACAGACACCTAGGAAGGATGCAGCCGGCAAGTCCTCTGATATTTTGCCGGTCGTGAGGGGTGGCTTGACTAAGAAGGGTGACAGTAGGGCTCAGTCTGAAAGCCGCCGCCAAGTTTCTGATAAGGCACTTTCTCCCATGGAGATTGTTAAGCCTGTTAATGCTGATTCTGCCTCTATCGACATTTCTGGCTCGTCTCATGACATTAAAAGGAAATTGTCTAACTCCTTGTCTGACATGAAACTTGCTGAAATCTCTGCCGGCAAGTGTCCTTCCTTGCCTGTCGAAGAGAAGGATGCAATTCTTTCCTAGATTCCTCCCGGCATATCGTTCAAAAGTGGTAATTTCAATGAACCTGGTCAGATAGTAATTCTTCCTGGCCATCCTTTTTTCAAGCATGACGGCGTTCCAGCTCAGCCAGTCAGCAATTGGTGGCCTGCTATGGATGTCGAGACCAATGAGTCTCTTCAGTTTGACTATCCTGAACTTGGCGGTAACCTGGGTTGGCGAATGTTGCAGACTTTGCAGCTTCCCCTTGACAGGCCTGTGGAGGTTGTTCATACCCCTGCTGCTGTTACTTCTCATAAATTCATGGAGGTAAGTCTCTTTTCCTTCCGTTTGCTTTTTTTTTTTTTTTTTTTTTTTATGACCCCTTGAAATTCTTTGTTCTTAGGCCGCCAACGCTTTGAACAGCTTTACCCGGTCTTACCAACTGGTGTCCGAACAAAAGGATGCTTTTGCCGATGTTTGCAGCACACTCAAGCGTCAGTTAGAGGCTCAAGACAAGGCTAAGGAGGATTATAAGTAGAAGCTTGATGCTGCCTAGAAAGAGAAAGTTAATAAAGAGGCGGAGAAGTTTAAGAAGGAACAAGCCAAAAACATCGAGTTGGCCGCCAAACTGACAGCCGCTAAAGAGGAGCTCGCTAATGCTAAGCAAACGGTCGTTGTAGAATATCGTGATTCTGATGAATTTGTCAATTTTCTCCTTAAACGACATGCCGGTGGGTGGTCTGCGGCTATGCGTTGTGTTTTGCGAGAGCATCCTGATTTTGATTGGGAATCTGTTGAGAGCGCCTATGGTTCCGGCAAGCATAAGCGACCTTTGCCCAAAGAGAAGGAGCCTGTTGCCGAGTTCCATGTTTGTAATGTTGACCCACGCTATGATATGGAGATTGAGGAAGAGGGTGAAGCCCACTCCAAGAATGATCAGATGTTAACTGATGATGTTGCCCTTGACGGCAAGTAGGAGTTTTGGCGGTTTTCACCTGTTTCTTTTGTTTCTTCAAATAGCCTTTAGACTCTATGCCCAATATGCCTTAAAACTCTGATGGTTTTTGTTTTAATTCGGCAAACTTTTGCTCGCATGTATGGATATATATTTTTATTTTTGTTTTGTCATTTGGCAAATATGCCTTAAAACACTTGGTGAATGCCGCCACGTAATGATATGTTTCTTTTGTTGACTAGTTCTTTTGTTGACTAGTTTTTGTTTTTTGTTACTGATAAGTTGTAGGGTATCGGCAACTTATTAATACCTTATATGCAAGGTTCTAGTTGTTTTGTAAGTGCTGGTTAGCAACCATAGGCACTTGTTATGGCTTTTCTTTTTTGTTGAAGATGTATGATTAGGAATCATATACACCTCTAAGTGTTAGTTGGTAACCATATACACTTTGTAGAGAGCTCGAGAGGATACATGGCGGTAAGATGCTGCCTTGTAGGTGGTCAGCCTTCTTTTTCCATTACTATGTGCTAGCCCCCTTGTTGGTGGTGGACTTAGACACTTTACAACCTATTTCAAAAGACTAAGATAAAAGTGTTAAATACATCATCGTCCTTCTTTGACAAAATATTTCTTAAGTACATTTGCATTCCAGCTGTTAGCCATCAGTTTGCCATCCCTCTTACTTAGTTTGTACGCGCCTGACACTATCTCTTCCTGTATGATATATGGACCTTCCCAATTGGCGGTGAGCTTTCCCTCAGCGTGGGCCTTTCCAATTGCCGCCGTTCTTCTTAAAACTAGGTCGCCAACTTTGAGAGGTCGATGATTCACTCGCTTGTTATAAGCTCTTTTCATTCTATCCTTTGAGGCTGCCAACTTAACCTCCGCCGCCAACCTGACCTCTGGCAGAAAATCGAGGGCTTCTTTTTGTAACTGGCCATTGTCCTGCTCCTCAAAGTGTCTTTCTCTGAAGTTCGGCAAACCCACTTCCACCGGGAGAACTACATCTATTCCAAATGTTAGCCTGAATGGACTTTCTCCAGTTGATTCTTTTTCTGTCGTCTTGTTTGCCCACAGTACCTCGGGTATCTTCTCGGCCCATAATCCCTTAAAATCATCAAGTTTCTTCTTTAGTGTGCTGAGAATTTACTTGTTGGCTGCTTCTGCTTGGCCGTTGCTTTGCGGATGACACACCGAGGAGTAGGCGAATTTGACCTTGAAGTATGCCAAGTATTTCTGTACCGGCTTGCAATCGAATTGCACGCCATGGTCGAAAACAATAGCTGTGGGGATGCCGAATCTGGTGATGATGTTGTGCCAGATGAACTTGATGACTTGTTGAGCCTTGATCATGATGGTAGGTTCAGCCTCTATCCATTTTGTAAAGTAATCGATGCCGACAATCAGGAATTTATGCCGACAATCAGGAATTTCCTGCCGCCAGTGGCTGTAGTGAATGGCCCTAGAATGTTCATGCCCCATTGTGCAAATGGTATAGGACATAAAATGGGTTGTAAATCATTTGCCGGTAGGTTGATGATTGGTGTGAATCTTTGACACTTATCGCATTTCTTCACGTATTGCTGCGCATCCGCCACCATAGTTCGCCAGTAGAAGCCTGCCCTGAGAGCTTTATGAGCCAACGTCCTGCCGCCAATGTGATTTCCACAAATGCCTTCATGAATTTCTTCTAAAATGTTTACTGCCTCGTATGCCGTGATACACTTGAGTAGTGGTAGAGAAAATCCTTTTTTGAACAATTCTCCTTGATATATGATGAACCAACTAGCCCCTTTTCTGACCTTAGTTGCGGCTCTCTTTTCTTCCGGCAATTCTCCAGTCATTTTGTACTTAACTATGTCAGAGTACCACTCTTCTTGGGTATTGATCATGGCCACCGGCACTTTTGATATTTGTTAGGCCGCCAAGCATAACTTTGTCAACTATGTTGGCCATGCACTTTAGGGCGGCCTTTGGGTCACACCGGCAAACACTTGCCGGCGCACAATTGTCTACCGACAAGTATGAGGGAGTTTGTAGGCTCCCGTACAAGTGGCATGCATTAAGCTATAAATAGGTGATCACACTATTATATAAGGAAAAATGAACAAATGTCCCCCACACAAAAAAACTCCAAAGTGGAAAAATGTCTCTATTTAAAAAACTGAGGGAATACGTGCTATCATTTGGGACTAAGGCTGTTTTGTTGTTATGGGTTTGGATTTATCATAAACTGAAATGATCCATATTTAAACCAATCATATTTATTTATAAAGAGAATGAAAATTTTGAATTTACCAACTCATACAATATCATTGACAATTTCTAGTAATAAACTCAACTTACACTGTTCTAATATACAAATTCTGTTAATTTTGAAGTAAAGACAGTAAAACATTACAGTTTTATTTTCCAAATTCCTTCTTTTAGTTTCCATACAAACTAAAAATAGAAACAAAAAGCGATAATGAACAGATCCTATATTTATTAGATTTCTATATTTATGTTTTTATTTTATATAAATTGAAGATTGAAAACCAGAAATGATGACAAATAAAAATATGTTTAGAAAGTATAACTTTATCCCTGGTCTACATTAATGCCATTATACAATTAAAAGAATACTACTACATCTGTCCCATAATATAGTGCTTACATTTCATTTTTAGTGTCTCAAAATATTGTGCCTTTATATTAATTTATTTTGACTAAATTATCCTCAATTTTTACACAAACTTCCTAAAATATTCCTACATTTGTTTCAAAATGTGTGCTCCTTTTTATTACTTTGCACCATTCCAAGGAAAATTTATTGCTTTTTGATTTTTTTTTTTATATAAAGGGAGTAGTTCCAAGACAAAGTGCATCATTAAATTTTCTTTTTTGAGAATCCTAGTACTCCCTCCAATCTCCCGTGAAAAAAAAAGAAGTAAGCACTATATTATGGGACGAAAAAAGTACTATCCACTGTAAGTGGACAGGAGGAGATGAAATTCAAAGTTTTACAGAAGCAACAAGCAAGTCTTGTTTGTCATGTAACTGCAAAATACAACTACATCGTAATTTCAAAAATAAACAAAAAACGCCATTACAAAAAAAAAAAAAAAAATCCCCTCAAAAAAAAAAAAAAAAAAAAAAAAGAAAAGAATCAAAGAATTAGATGACTTAAGCATCACGGCACCTTTACAAGCATACAAATTCCTCTTATTATTAGGGCACGGAGGTTATCAGTGGCCGGCGCCGTCACTCGGTCCGGATGCTAAACGGCCGAGCAGATACACCATGTTGTACCTTGCCCTATCAAATAAAGGGTGTGTAGAGAAGTCATTTTTTCACATGCTTGCAAAATCTTCATGTAACACCCTCGTAGCCTCAATTTGAATGCCGCATGATATTGCTACTACTAGCACAACTAGTATGCTAGAAAGACTAAATTGACAAGACATTTTCATTTAGTTAATTTCTGTTACCAGTGATCAAGAAAACCAATATAATGCTCACTTAAATGGTAATAATTGTGAAGAGTTTAAATTGATTTTGTAGCTAAAACAACATTGTTGGCTGATATATATATATAGAACTAGAATTCTGT
Source organism: Beta lomatogona (assembly GCA_947646795.1). Lineage (NCBI taxonomy): Eukaryota > Viridiplantae > Streptophyta > Magnoliopsida > Caryophyllales > Amaranthaceae > Beta > Beta lomatogona. Next base: position 506,874 of record CANSNZ010001128.1, read on the forward strand.
AACTGGAGGTTCCAGGAAGATGGGACTTCCAACTTTGTTTTTGAATTTTGACCCATAGTGTGGTGACTAAAAATATAACTGAAAATGGGTGAAGAAGCGAGGGAAAAAAACACGGCTTTTTGTTGGAGAAAAATTACCGGAAAATCTGATCCGGTCTTGCGAACCGGATCAGATTTTAGAAAACGGCAGCAGTATCTAAAATCTGATCCGGTTCACTAAAGGTCCGGATCAGATTTTCTGCCCAGATTTCCCTCCCATTTTTTTATTGATTTTCGGGTGCAGTTTTGTAAAAACCGAATATGTTACTAAGTGACAGATAAGGTTTTTTCCACTAGTGCATAAACACAACTGTAAAAACAACTATTCCCTGCGCCTGTTTGTCATCATTCAAAACTGAAAGTACTCTACAAAACGGGTAAACAGCCCTGACCCGTTTATTATATGGGTTACCCAACCCGTTTATCCAGTACATATATACATAAACCAAACAAAACAACATCGTATATTTATTAACCCACTTTTATATACTAATATCTTACCAAAATCGAGAATTTATAGAATAAATCTTATATAGTTAAGAAAAATATTTAAATTATTTCAACCCAAATAATAATATTGATAGTAGCATAGCAGTTAAAGTGTTAAATGGTTGTCATATTGGATTCGGGTTGGAAGTTCAACTATAACCCAACCTATTTTATGAACAGGTCATTTAATTTCGAGTCAACCCGCTTAGTTAAACGGTGTTAAAACCTTAACCAAACCCGATATTTTTGTATCAGGTTCGAGTTGAGTTAGCGAGTTGTGTCATCTTTTACCATCTCTAGGGGGTGAGCATGGCAAAAGAAGATTATGTTGTTTAATTTGAGCTTGATCTAAAAGTCTTGAGAGATATTCGATCTAGGAGTTGTGTACCAAATCAAAAAAATTTAGAAAGAAAAGAAAGTTTCTTTCAAATTTTTTAAACAAAGGAAAGACAATTCCTAGTTAACGATATAGTCAAACTTCAAAGATGAGAAAAGAATGCAGTCAAAACTCAAAACCTAACCCTACTGTCATCGTCGAACTTGCCTGTGCCAAGAATAAAATGGGCAGCATTACATGCCTCTTATTTCAATTCCCTCCTTAATTCTGCGAGTTGAAGTCTCCACACCTCACCGCCACCACACTGGGTTCGACCACGCACCACCACACCTCTCCGCCACCACCTAATTCTGCCGCCACCCGAAGCTTCCACCACCAGCTGGGCGCCCTAGGTTGCGCACCACTACTGCTGCAAGTCTCTGCCCTAGCTTGCGCACCACCACTCCACTCCTCTGCTAGCTTGCTGCACCTCCACCTTCCTCCTCCTAAACAACTACATTCCTCCTCCACCCCTCCCTAAACAACTACATTCCTCCTCCACCTCTTCCTAGGTAACTAAAAGTTCATAACTTTTATTGTAAGTTCATATTTGAAGCTTCAAGTTTATAATCCATTGTAGTTTTATGAATAATTGTTAGTGAAATTAGGTTGTATAATAGTTAAAGGGTTTAAAGTTGATTGATTTGAGTTAATTTGATTTTAGTTTAAGTAGTTAGTTTGATTTTTAGGTTAAAAAAACTAGGGCTTTGGTGGGGTTGTTGTTGTTGTAGTCGTGGTTGTTATTTTTGTGGTTGTTGTGTTGTTGTTGTTGTGGTTGTTGTTGTTGTTGTTGTTGTTGTTGTTGTTGTTGTTGTTGTTGTTGTTGTTGTTGTTGTTGTTGTTGTACTTAATTTAGTTTAGTTTGGTTTGGTTTGGTTTGGTTTAGTTTAGTTTAGTTTAGTTTTGTTTTGTTTTGTTTAGTTTAGTTTTGTTTAGTTTGCTAATTTATACTAATGTTAACTTTAAACTTTGTTGTTGATTGAAGCTAGCTAGCGATGGAGTGTTGAGTTCGATTTCCCTAATTACAACCTTGATATTGGTATGTTATCATTCATATTAAATTTTCTTTCACAGTAAATTGGTTTATATGTGCAAATATGTATATATTTATCGTTGAATTAAGATTAGATGTAAAATGATTTGTTGTTTAAAAACCTATGTATGCATCATCATATCATATGCCTAGATACCCGTTCGAGACTTACTCATTAGGAATAAGTCTTGAATAGTCCCCGGTTTGGAATTGTTCTTAGATGTTTAATCTCACTTAGGTCGTGAATATATGTCTTTATTTCGATTCTAGAGGAAAATCTTGGCGCGTCGTTTTCCTATTTTTGTTCTCTAGGTACATATGTAGATATAAATAACTATATATCTACATCGTGTACTTGGAGAACTGTAGGGAAATGCTGCCAGATTTTCCGTAGAATCGAAAAGAAGGCATACATTCACTAGTGAGATTAGACATATAAGCATGGGTTAGGTTGGAAAGCATGCCTAATTTCATTAAATATATATGGTTCATAAACTCTAATCATGTAATGAAGTTCATCATTGACACGAGGTACTTGTTGCTTGTGTTTAATTAGCGGTCTGATTGAAATGAATCGTGCATGGATGTATGGTAGTCGCGACACGTGTGAAATCGTGGATAGGGTCTTTGAATTTTGTGATGCTGCATTATGTCATCAGGCTGCAACGGGAACCGAGGGGTTTTATTGTCCTTGTGTTGATTGTAGTAATGTGGGCATGGTTAGTAGCATTGGGTCGCTTAGGGAGCATATCTTTCGTCGCGGATTTAGACAAGTCTACCATGTATGGGTTTGGCACGGTGAGGAGGGTATATACGATGGTGGAAATGCCATTGTTAATGATGTGCGTGAAGGAGGTGAGTTTGATGTCATTGAGAATGACAAGAACATCGAGGACGAATATGAGAATACTGAAGTAGAGGATGATGATGATGAAGGGGACTATATCAAGGAGATGATGGAGGGGGTGGATGATCATGCTGGCAAACGGCCTCGTGTTTTTTAGTGCATGACCTAGGCATCTCGGAAACCGTTGTATCCCGGTTGTACGAGGTACACCAAACTGACGGCCGTGATAACACTCTTTAATATCAAGACGAAAGCCGGTATAAGTGACTCTTGTTTCACTTCCTTGTTGCAAGCCTTTGGTGATATGTTGTCGGACGACCATGAACTACCCAAATCGAACTACTATGCTAAGAAACTGACATGTCCCTTCGGTTTAGAGTACCAGAGGATACATGCTTGTCCAAACGATTGTGTGCTATATCGAAATGAATATGAAAATATGGATGAGTGTCCTCGATGTGGGAAGTCGCGTTACAAGCGCGCAAGGTTTAGTGATAAGAAAGGGCCTTCAACAAAGGTGATGTGGTATATTTCGATTATACCACGGTTCAAGCGCATGTTTTCAATTAAAAAAGATGCTAAGAACTTGAGGTGGCATGCAGAATGAAGGAAAAAGGACGATTTTCTCAAACATCCGGCTAATTCTCCTGAGTGGAAAGGTTGAGGAATAAGAAAAAGGCATTCGATGGAACAGTTGAGGAAGGGGTTGCTCGTAGACTATTGACTGGTATTGAGGTTTTTGATCAGGTCAAGGGTATTGAAACGATATTCGGTAAAGGAGCGAGTGATGGTACTAAGGGACTTTGGAAAAGGGAGTATATTATGTGGAAACTTCCATATTGGAGAGATCTAGAGGTTAGACATCGTCTCGACGTCATGCACATAGAGAAAAATGTATGTGATGCCATGCTGGGGACACTTAAGAATATTCCACATAAGACAAAGGATAGCAAAGGGGTGCGACTGTATCTGGAAAGTGAGGGGCTTCGATCAGAACTATGGGCTCAAAAGAGGGACACTAAGAAAAGAAAGAAAAAAGAGAAAGTTCCTGGCAAAGGAAAAGGAAAGGGAAAAGGAAAGGGAAAAGAAAAGCAAAATGAAGAAGGGTCGCCTGCAGGAATTGAAGGAATTGTTAGGACATATATAGCTCTAATAATAACACATACAACTATTATGGCCAAGTAAAATCCATTCACATGCTTTGAAAACTATTTTGGGTAAATGAAGGCGATTTCGGGCTGATTTTGGCCTTTGAAGTTCAATTTACTTTGTTTCCCTCATTTAGCCACATGTTTGGACATATATAGTTCTAATAGCAACATATATAACCATTGGAGTCAAGAAAAATCATTTTCCATGCTTTGAAACGCATTTTAGGTAAATGAAGGCCATTTCGGGACGATTTTTGCTTTTCATTTTCAATGTACTTAGGTTCCCGCATTTAGCCACATGTTAGGACATATATAGCTCTAATAACAACATATACAACCATTAGAGTCAACTAAAATCCATTCACATGCTTTGAAACCCATTTTGGGTAAATGAAGGCCATTTCGGGTCGATTTTGGCATTTCAAGTTCAATTTACTTAGTTTCCCACATTAAGCCACATGTTAGGACATATATAGTTCTAATAGCAACATATATAACCATTAGAGTCAAGAAAAATCATTTTTCATGCTTGTAAACCCAATTTGGGTAAATGAATGCCATTTCGGGCCGATTTTAACCTTCTTAGCTCAACTTTCCTTAATCTCCCGCACTTAGTCTCATTTTAAGGTCATATATAGTTCCAATAAGTACATATCTCTATTATATAAGGCAACTCCTGAGGACTTTGGTGTCCACCGGAATTGCCCAAATTAACCCCACATCAAAACAAAATTACAAAATCTACCACAATTTAAAATTAAAAGGGCATAATAAAGTGACACACGAGACACTCCTTTTTCATCCTTTTCTTCTTTCCAGCGTTCAATTAACTGCAAATCCTCAATTCTTCCTCTGCATTTCTTCCTCAACTAACTGTACATTCTCCATTCTTCCTCTTCGAAACCCCTACACAATTATCATTGAAGCACAGGTAATTACAAAGCAGAAAACCAACTGATTTCTACATAAACCCTGTAGAAATTTAAAGTGTAACGTTTTTTCTTCTTTGTTATTTCAATTTTGGATGCAAAGAAAGTTGAAGCACCATAGACAATCAAGAGCAGCAAGTTCAATCAGGAAAACGAAAGAAATGTATCTCTCACTAAACATCAAATGCAGACTATTTGTATGAACAACAAGTAAGAAACCAAATTTTGCACAACAAGACTCTAAATTTCTGCCTCCCCATACCCATACTCTCAAGGAGAGGTGTACTATAAATTCTGTAATATTCTTTTTCTCACAGTTTATTGAGGGTGAAATATTGTGAATCAAACATGTTCCTTTGAATTAAATGGAAAAAAAAAGCTTTGGAAAAACAAAATAAAATTTTCAGTGTTCGATTTGCAAGAATAATTTAGGGAAATCGTAATACAAGTTTTTGAAGGAATTAAATTACAATTTTGTGAGGGAATCAAAATTCAATTTTGGTGGAGTTCAAATTCTTGCTCCAATTTTTGCTTTCCTCAAATCTATTCTCCGTATTTAAAACCCAATCAATGAGCCCACAAAAATACCTGGAGAAGATAATCACCTTAGAAAATTAACGCGGTCGCCGGTAAGGATAGGAGAGAGAGGCGAATCCAGAAAAAAAAAATCTTGAAATTGCTGAGGAAGAGGAAGACATGAAAATGGGTTTTTGAGTTTTTAGGGGTTTCAGCCTTTCGGGTTCTAGAGAGATGGGAATTGAGGTTCTTTGTGGTGGGCGTAAATTGAGGTTATGGTAAATGGTGTTAGGTTTTAAGCAAGCGGTGGTGGTTGTGGGCTGTGGCGGTGAAAGGGAGAAGAAAAGACCTTTGCTTCTGTTGTTTAGTCTTGAACTCGAAATTTGACGATCATGGTGTTAGGTTTTTATTGACAGCCATTACTTATCGCATCATAAAATTTGAGAGAGACAAAGCAGGAGAAGGAGAAACAGAGAGTGAATCCACATGACTACTATTTTTTTGGGGGGCAACTCAGAGCACTACTATTAACAAAGAATATGACTACACACTGTACCCAGTATGAGCTTCGGAGTATTTGTTAATGTAGTCATACTCCTAATTTAGTGATCTTAGTTTTTTTTTTTGCTTCTTTTGAGTAATAATATTAGTCATATTCATATAACACCAATTTCCCTTGGAACAACCATAACGACTAATCATCCCCTCAAAATTGCAAGGAGAGTGGACGATTAATCTCCATTATTTGTATGAGGAATATAATTAACAAGGAATATGAGTAACATTTTGTACTTCATTTGTTTGATATTTGCGAGAGATATATTTACATGATTTACTTATATTAAAGGTTCTCAAAGGCCAAAATAAATACCCCTGAATGAATCAATATTAACACTAATTAATCGTTGTTAAAAATAAAGCAACTCAAACTGTCATTGTTAGCTATTCTTTTAGATCTGCAATTGCCACCTTTTTCTTCACAATATCTCATCGATTTTTAGTTGTGAAACATTTTGAGAACTAAACTGATATTCATATACTATACACATTTCAAACAGGGAAGGATTGCGTTTCTAATTACTTTAATGTTGTCTTCTTAGGTAGCTAATACTGAGCTTATTATCATTTTCAATTACACTTTGATAATCTTTGTATATTATGATGAACGTGATTTTTTTTGAATATTATGCTAAGCATATATGAGCCGAACTGTTCTTCTTTAGTCATGACTTTTTTAAAAAAAATTTAGTATCATATTTAGGATTATTCTTTACGAAAATTATTACTAGAAATAATTAAATAATATACGATTTCGCACGCATAGCATGCATATGAGGCTAGTGTAAGTATTAAAGTCAACTAAAGTCCACTCACATGCTATGAAACCCATTTTGCTTTTTAAGCTCGATTTCCTTAATTTCTTACATTATATTATTTCCTCAATCTCTTTAGAGTCAACTAAAGTCATATGTGTGTTTCGTTATGTTTGTTTTATAAGGTATTCCTCGATGGCAAACCAAGGGAGGGTTCTTTCACCACAGCCGAGATAGACGAGGTTCGGGATTTGCTAGCACGCTACCTTACCGACTTTTGCATGTGAAGATGATGTCACGGCTTTGAGTTTTTTTGTTCTTATTATGTTACTAGGTACTTATATAGGTCCAATTGATGTTTATTTTTGATTTTAGTACTTATTACAACCTTATTTGTAATACATTCTCAAAATATTATATATATATATATCTATACTTGTATACGACGCGTGCGTGAGACTTTTCCAATTATAGCAGTTTAGATATAAGCTTGATATATATATATATATATATATATATATATATATATATATATATATATATATATATATATATATATATATATATAACATAACCAGATCAGTTTGTGTGCTTTGCATACAACCATAATGGCGCCAAGACAATTTATTGATCCGGTTTTCCTTAAAAATCGGATCAGTAAATAATTGACTGATCTAGTTTTGGACCGAATCAGTAAATTATTGGAATCTGCTGCGAGCCCACCTGATGCGGACCAAAATCGAATCAGTGAAATTGTTGTGTTGTTCTTAATATGAAATAATAGAGTTTTGAATATATAGGAACCAGTTGGTTATATATTTATAACACTACTGAATAGGGTAACATGTGTGGATACCAGTTATTTTGTCGAGTAATTGAGCTAGTTGCTTTAGAAAAATAGTTTTAAAAACTATTTTTAAGGATATTTTCCATTAAAAAGGTTGTCATCCTTTAGAGATCTTCATTCAGTATTTTATTACCTAAAACTGTGAGGATATCTTGGATAATAGCTTCCTTTCAAGTAAGATATTATTCAAGGTATACTTTACTTAAATCAAGATTATCCTATATCTTAGGTATCTTGATTTAGGGCACGCTTCATGGTTGGGTTTTGGCCTATAAATACTGAGTAAGGTTTCTAAAGCACTCTTGATACTCTCCCGGGATTTCTTGAGCATTTTTTAGAGCATTCACAGAGAGAACAACTGAGCAATTTCCTAAAATAGAGTGCGCATTCCTTAGAGCTTAAAACACACTTTATTTGCTTTGTAAGAAAGCGTGTGTAAGAGAAACCAATTGTATAATTAAATCTCTAGCAGAGGTGTTAGAGATTGGGTAGCGCTTGTGAGTTCATTCGCGAGTGTTTGTGAGTTCAAGTGCAAAATAGCACACTTAAGTAAGTGTGGGGTGAGTTGTTTCTCTAGAGTAAGAGAAACAGGTGTGTGAGAGTTTTTACTCTGAATTGATTAATAAAAACCTAGGATAGGAGGACGTAGGCCCTTATTTGGTTAAACCTCGTACAATTTAGTGTGTTCTTTATCACTTCTAAGTTCTGCTGTTTCCGCTGTCAGGAACCAACCCAACTGTTCGTTCTTAAATAGAAAGAATTTGAATTTAGCACCAATTCTCCTAGGTACTCAGTTCACCCCCCCTCCGCCCTCTTGAGTACCTTGTAAACCTTCAAGTTTAATAAACGGGTCAAGTTAGGGTTAAGGGGTTTCAACCTTTTTATTGGCAAACACGTCACGAATTTGACACAACCCAAACTCTTTACCAGCCCTACTCACCCTAAAGATGAAACATAACCTCATCCTACTTGGTTGGGACTGAAGAGGAGCAATCAAAAGTCTTGGAGAAACCCTTCGTGAGTCCTAATATATTTTAAAGTCCATTTTAAAAAAACTCTAACTTCAAGCCCAATTAATGATTCATGATAATTAATTGAGTTTTTAAATAAATGTTTTATTGAATTATTTTCGTAAAATCATATTTTATATTAAATCCATTATTCAACATTAGCTATCGATAAAAGATAAATCAAAACGGTTGTTAAGATAAAATGATCACAATCCGGCAAAGCATAGTCATTGCTTGTGTTGGGCACATAAGCTATACGTGTGTCACAGGTGGTTGGCTTGGGACGCAACTCTTGTTTGTCAGGCGCACTGTCCTACGTCAAGCGCAAGTCTATGTTTTTTTTTTTTCCTCGGTGATGATGTTCATAACCCTAATCATATTTGCCTATAAATACTTGATATTTCACTTGTATTTTCGGCCGAACTTTCAATATATTACTCAATATATAAAACACACAAAACCCTCTAAACTCTCTCAAATACACATCTGAACCACATTCAAACTATTCAAACACATTTTAACCTCAACAATATTCAATATTTCTCTTTGAATCTTCATTCAAGAGCTCTACTTTTCAAGGATAAAGATTAATTCCTCCAACATTCGTATAATCATACCTAGGCGACAAAGGTATAATTCCAAAGGATCAATTGCAATTTAATTATATTTATACTAACAATGTGACTTTCATGATGTAGAAATTGATGTGATAAACGCGCGCATGTAAATCTTGTACAGTTAATTATTGTTTCGAATCTCTCTTCATATTATTATATGACTATTAGAATGCCTTGAAGATTGCTTATGCCCTTTTAATTGCAATGACTGAACGCCGTTATTATACTATTTGCTAAATCATACCTACAGAATATTTAAATCATCTTGATAAGATAAATTAGACAACCGATCACTAGTGGAAAAAACCTTATATGACACAAGATAACTGATCCGCTTTTTCAAAACCGAATCAGTTAACATTAACTGATCCGGTCATTTAATTGAACGAATCAGTTAAAATTAACTGATCCGGTCATTTATAAAACCGGATCAGTAAATTAGAGAAAATGAGCGCGGCCCAAAATCACGTGGCCCAAATCAGTCCTCTTCAGTGTCCAACTCTTCTCCTCAAATCTAAAGCTCCTCTCTCAAACCTAAAACCTAAAACTCCTTAGCCCCCTCTCCTCTTCCCTCTCTCATCAACTCCCTCTCCTCTCACAAACCCTAAACCCCCTCATCTCTTATCCGCCATCCTCTCCTAGATCATCCATCATCATCAACAACAACATCCTCCCCACCAGCTCTTCAGCAACAACATCCGCCGTCCTTCTCCTTTCCTGCCCAGAATTGCCGCACTCCTGCTTTCAACCCCACCGCACCAACCACTCCTTCTCTCCTCTCTCATGTCGTCGCTAACGAACCACCAACCCCACCGCCATCGATTTCAGAGCTTGAAGAAGACGACGAAGTTATGCTAACGTAGTTCACAATGAAGAAGGACGACAAAATTTTTGATGTTCTTTTTTTTTGTTTTTTTGAGGTTTGAGGTTCTTTGTGGATGTTAATCTGATATTTGGATGTAAGTCATTTTTTTGTGGATGTTAATTTGATTTTTGGATGTTAAAATTTGTTTGAGTTTCGACAAGTCAACAATTAGATCTAGTGTTTGTTCATATTTTTTTAGTTAGTTTATTATTTTTATTTTTGTAACTTTCACTTTTTCGGTTTTTTTAGTTGTAATTTTCTGTAAATTTTGTTTAATGTTTAATTTTTCGTTTTTTTGTGTAATTTGCTTGTGAACCTCGTTTGTGGATGTTAATCTGAGTTATTAATTTGTGGATGTTAATCTAAGTTGAGTTTTGGATGTTATTCTTTCGTTTTTTTGGATCAGTTTTTTTTTTTCAGTAATGTTGAATGTTTATTTTTGCGTTCATTTATTTTTTGTAAATTGCCGGTTCATTTATTCTTGTCATAATGAGCCAAGAGAAAAAACGAGAAAGCAGAGTCTATGGCAGACTCTGCTTTCTCGTTTTTTTTACTGTTCACCCCCACTAACTGATGCGGTCAATGAAGAAACCGGATCGGTTAGTATGTTTACTGATCCGGTTGTGAACTGCATCAGTAAATTTTATTTTACTACTGCTACCCCATCCATTCCGGTCAAAAATCGGATCAGTAAGGCCCATTTTGACAGGATCGGATGAGGTTTTTTCCACTAGTGGACCTAGGTACCTATTAATCTTGTGATTTAATTAGATGTTCACTAAAATTAGATCTTACGTGTTAAAAACAAACCTTTAACACATTTGTCTTTTGCTATAATTAATTGAACTATGTGCATGGAATTTATTTATTTTTTGAATAAAATAAGAAAATGCACCCCCAACTCAAATATCTTATTTATTTGTTTAATAAATGTATTCTTAAAATTAATTGGCTACTCTATTCGAACCAATCACTAAAATTGCGTGGGCGAAAACATGATAATCACATGCCTACAGTAACTAAATTATAACTAAAAATTGCCACTAATTTATAACAAAAAGTATTATCATATGAGATCTTATTAAATCATTTAAATGTATTTAATTCATAATACATCAAGAAAAAATTATTATGGAATAGAAATATTATATTTAACGGTTTTTTGACATGGCCATTTTTGACAATCTGCATGCCTAGGGGCAAAGTAATGTTTGGGGGCTGTAAGATCTTTTTTCCAAAATATTGAAAATTTAAAAACAATTGCTTTAATTACTACTATTATTTTTTCAATTACTACAGAATAGTATCCAAATGAATTTTATACTGTGTGGATTTCCATTCTGCTAATGAAAAATGTAAAGATAATTAGATAAGTATATAAAAAGACTAATAATAATAAATTATTGAAAAGTACTTATACATAAAAAGAGAAAAACCAAACAATGCATCAGTTTGAAACATTATGCCATACATGTAATCAAATGCATCTCTAACTTGCCAAACTTATACATTTACAAATCGAATAACGGTTTTTCTAACCTATGCACCTAGTGCAAAGGTTAAGCATTATCTATTAAGCAAACTAATTAAGTAAATAAGAATATCCTTCCTACAATTATGCTTATTTAGTTAAGTTCCTTATTAAATATATATTTTATTTTTTTTAATTAAAACAAAGTCACGTAAAAATCAAATCTACTACTTCCTACTTTACTGCTTCCTTCTCAAAAGTTATTTACCCTCAAACAGTTGGCGCCATAATTCTTCTTCCTTCTCAAAGTAAATTTACAGTCATATGTCCAGGGAACTCAATGGGGATAGATTTAAATCGAGAATTGACACCTCATCGAGCGTAGATGGCAACAGGTATGCATCATACAATCTCAATTCCCTTTCTTTTCTGTTTTTGTTTTGGTTCAAGCACTGTTGGTTTGTTAAAATCCAACTATTCATTTGATTAACAAGAGTAGATTTCCGTTTTCAATATCATATCGTTATATAAAGCATAATTAATATTTCATGAGTTCAATTACAGCAATGAACAATGGTCATTCTTATATCAAAGTGTTTATACATTGCATCTACAAGGATGCATGGTGGAAAGTTTTATTAATGTTACTCGCTTGGTTCAATGGATGGTGACATAAAAAGGATTACTTTTTTTTCACTTTGCTAAGTTACACAGGATTACTTAGATGCTGACATATGTTGATATGTATAGAGCAGAAGAATCTTTATACATTTAGTTGGATGTTACTTGTTATGATTAACATTAGTATACATTAATATTGACATTTTAGTTTCAATAGAAAATGTCAGTATTACTCATAGTTGGCAAAAGTGGCGCCAACTATAGTATTGAGGGTATAACTTTTGAGAAGAAGCAGTAAAATAGGAAGTAATCAAATCTTTTTACGTGATTTTGTTTTAATTAAAAATAAAATAAAAGATGTATTAAATAAGGAACTTAACAAATAAGCATAATTGTAGGAAGGATATTCTTATTTACTTAATTAGTTTGCTTAATAGATAATGCTTAACCTTTGCACTAGGTGCATAGGTTAGAAAAACCGATTTTTTATTAGTAGTCATAAAATAAGTTTCCTTAATTGTAGGGAAGTTGTTATTACATAGATTTTAAATAATTAAAATATTTAGTTTAATATTTTTTTTGGGGTCATTTCAGGACCCGGACCGGACCGGATCTTCATTCAAGATATCATCATAACAACTAGGGCTGTTCACCGGTCCAAACCCGGACCGGACCGGAAAAAACTGGACCGGATCGAAGACCGAAATTCTTAAATTTAAGACCCGGAGATTGGACCGATTTTTTATTGGACCGGGACCGGACCGGACCGGAAAAACAGGTCCAAACCTTGGACCGGACCGAATTAGACCTTGTTTTGCACTTTTCCACACTTTTTCTTAATACGTTTGATAATTATAAGGAAATATTATTAAAATAAACAATGAAAACTAATTGTTCAAGGTCTTTTTTGAGACTTTAATGTAAATTAGTTACTACTACCTCCGTCCCAGAATAGTCTGAACACTTTCCTTTTATGTTTGTCCCAAATTAGTTTGAACACTTCCATTCTTAGCATGGTCCCACTATTAATATATTATTTCTTTTACACATCTTTGGCCCACACTATATCTTATATCAATAAAAAGATACCCAACTTTCTCTCTCCTCTAATAAAAAATAACCTACCAACTCCTATCACATCTACTTATTAAATAAAATAACATTTGATAACCACACCACACCTTATCACCTTAAACTACGTGTCCCAACAAGTGTTCAGATCTTTCTGGCACGGAGGGAGTAATAAAATAGATTTTCAAACATATTAAAGGAGAAAGTTGTATTCTTTATCTTCTATATTAATATTTTTGAATGAAAAACCGGTCCGGTCCAAGACCGGTTTTTATAGGTTTTTGGATCGGACCGGACCGAAGACCGGAAAATTAAAATCCTTGACCCGGAGACCGGACCGGTTGTGACCAGTCCGGTCCGGTCCAAGACAGGTCCCGTCCAATTTACCTGTCCGGATCGAATTTTGAACAGCCCTAATAACAACGCTTGAGATCAGTTCAATAAAGTTGTCCGACAACACTGTTGGCAGCCATCTAATACGACAAAACACGGGAATCATCCATATGTCTGGCACATCACAACCATACACGTGTAAAAGGATTATTCACCCTGTTAGAGGAATAGTACATCTACATATAGCCCAATGGTACTATTCTGCAGGTACATTCTGAACACTAATTTCATCTCTCTCACTACTTTCTCTCTAGATAAAAGAATCTGTGCTTTTGCCGACCGTCGAAGGAGTAGTGTCTCTAAATCCTAGCTCGACATAATACCGACATGAACTTCGGACGGGGTTTTTTCTCGCATCCCCCCCGAGGGTAGTTTACGTTTGCTTCCTTGCAGCTATTCATTTGCGGACGCCTACTCCATTCGTTGGCGGACCCTTCTCAAGACCGCCAACCATTCTACAACCGGAACAACTTGGCGCTAGAAGGAGGGGCGCCTCCTATCTTTGTGAAGCAGTCATGGATAACGCGAACAACTCGAATTAATCTGCACCTGGTTTTCCTGATGCCGTACAGGGGTCTTCTCAGCCCGTGATTACCGGACCAACAGGTGCACCACATTTCCATTTCAGGGTGCCCGACAACAACACCGTTCAACAAACTCCTGAGAACAACGTCTTTAATGTGAACACTGGTAACGTTCCATGTAACCTAGCTAAGTTTGGCCAGATCTTCCCGAGAAATTGCAGACTGTGGCTTCATTTATACAAGCTATGGTAGGGACTCCTCAACCAACCCCTAATCCCAATCCTAATCCAACTCCCAATCCTGAGGCCAATACCGGCGAAGCTCATAAGCGTCCAATAGCGTTGACTGGGAAGAATGCTGGCGGTACTCCAATAAGGAAAATGCGTCAGCGCTCCGGAGGGACGACAGCTTGAAAGACAACTGGATGAGCCGGAGTATAAGGAGCAAAATCTTGAGACAAGAGGATAATGATTCCGAGGAAGATGAGAACTCGAGACGGTCTAACCGTGAGCAAAGCGCAAACGCTAGTAGTAATTACACAGTTGACGGACATCTGATGATCAGACCAAGACTATCCCCATCCATGCTAGAAGTGTTGAATTACCCCATGCCAAGGATTAAAATGCCGTCATGCAAGTATGATGGAAGTTCTGATCCAGATGACCACATTGCAGCCTACGAGGGGCACATGTACCTGTACACTCAGGTGGACGCTATATGGTGTAAGGTGTTCCCATCCAACTTAATGGGCATCACACATACATGGTTTAAAAGTATCAGTCCATATTATATTCCAAGCTTCTCTCATTTCTCGTCCATATTCAGTACTCATTTTGTCAGTAATAGGCGCCGCGAGCGCACAACTGGAGAGTTGCTATCCATTAAGCAGGGTGAAAGTGAGAGTTTGCGGGATTTCCTGGGCCGTTTCAATAAGGAAGAAGTCACTATTCCAAACCTTCTGCACGATGCAGCGGTTCTATGTGGTCATCTGGTTCCGCGTTCAGAGGCTATTTGGGTAGAAAAACATTCACATCCCTGGGTCCAGTGTTAGGAACAACAAATGACTTTTTAAGGGGTGAATAATTCGACAAGGCCGCGACTAGCCAACATCGAGAGTCTGAGAAGAAAAAAATGATAAGCCAAAGAAGATAAGGGCTGTGATAGTGATCGCGGCCGAGATGAAAAGACGCCAGAATCTAACATGGTCAAAAAGGGGAATGATCGTTAGAGAGGAGGCGACCGAGAAAAGTATGAACGAAAAGATAAATTTGATGCTTATACACCACTCACATCAACAAGGGCTCAAATCTATACCATTAATAAAGATAGTGATAAATGGCAGCACCCGAAAAAAAAATGTTTCATAAGAACCGTGACAAATCAAAGTGGTGTTACTTCCACGGTGATCACGGTCACACAATTGAGGATTGTATACATTTGAAGGACAATATAGAAGATCCGATAATGAAAGGGTATTTTACGCAATATAAAGCCCAGTCATGTGATAATCAAGGAAGGTCTAGCAACCAGAACGTTCAGTCGCGACTGGGAGAAATTCGTGTTATTAGTGGTGTCCCTATCCATTGCGGTAGTGTGAGTGGTGCCAAAGCATGTCTGAAGGAATTCAGATACCAAGTAAACTTCAATGAAAGCCTGCAATGGCGCAGACCGCCAGCAATGCCCGCTATGTCCTTCACGGTTGAGGACGTGAAGCATGTTATGTACTCCCATGATGACCCTCTAGTGGTCACTTTTTGCCTGATCCATAGAATTCTTGTGGATGGAGGAAGCTCATCCAACATTTTATACTTGTCGACATTCGAGTAACTCATAATTGGCCGGTAGCACCTGAAGCCTGTACGCTACCCTGTGATAAGATTCACGAGGGGTCAGCAATTCCTGAAGGGATTAAAAAGCTTTCAGTCAGGGTTGGGGGAATGAAGACGCCAGAGATGTGATGGCGTAATTTCTAGTGGTTGACGTGCCAGGAGCATACAATGCAATAGTCAGACAACCTTTTATTCATGACGTCCAAGGAGTAGTATCAACCTACCATCTAACAATGTTGTACGTATCCAACTCGGGTACAATAGCAAAATTAAGGGGAAATAAAAAACAGCAAAGTCATGCTACTTAATGGCTTTGAAGCAGCCCACGAGAAGCATTCCCTTGGAAGATTTAAACCCGCCAACGCAGAAGGAGAAGAGAGCCAAGAAAACAAGCATTGGCGGATGAAGTAGATTATGAAAAGAAGGAAGAGAAAGCGATGGAGAAAGTAACAATGGAGGATCTGGAGAGTAGGCCTCATGATTTGCCAAGGCCTAAACCGGATGGAGAATCAAAGCAGGAAATTAAATGCTGGATGAAGACCCGGTAAGGAAAGTAGCTGTCGGAACGGACATGCACCCGAAGGTCAAAGTCAACCTCGTGACTCTCCCACGAGCAAATGCTGGCGTATTCGCGTTCTCGACGGATGAGATGCCGGGAATAGACTCGACTGTGATGGTACATCATCTGAACATAGACAGTACGGTCTGTCCTGTCAAGCAAAAGAAAAGAAAATTTTCAAAGATATCCAAAGGCTGACAGGAAGGATGTTAGCCCTCACTCGTTTCGTTTCCAAGTTAGCCGACAAAGCTTTACCTTTCTTCACATTGCTAAGGGGAAACAAGAAGTTTGAATGGGTGAAGAGCAAAGTAAAGCCTTCATGGCCGTCAAAGAGCATTTGAAGAGCTTACCTACTATCTCCAGGCCGGAAACAAGAGACGTGCTGCAGCTATATATCTCGGCCTCGCCAAAACCGTCGCATCTGTTTTGTTGATAGAAAATGAGAAAAAAATAGCAGCCAATATAGTTCGTCAGCCACATTCTTAATGGTCCGGAAAGCGGTTACCAACTGGTTGAAAAAATGCCACTAGCTGTGATAATTGCTGCAAGAAAGCTCATGTCGTACTTCGATTGTCATCCCATTCATGTTTTAACAAATCAGCCATTACAGAAAGCATTGTTGAAGATGGATAGCCTAGTCTGATTACTTGAATAGGCCGTGGAACTATAAGAGTAAGATATACAATACAAGCCCAGGACCGTCATGAAAGCACAGGCTATGGCAGATTTCATATTAGAAGCCTCTTATGAAGAAGAAGAAGTAAATGAAAAAGAAACTTGGTCACTAGAAGTTGACGGCTCATCAGGCGTCGGCGGATCAGGAGCTGGCATCGTAATGACTAGTCCTGAAGGAAACGTTTTTTAGTACGCTATCAAGTTCGCCTTCCCTGCATCAAACAATGAAGCCGAACATGAAACGACCATTGCCGGCCTGAAAATGTGTATAGCAGCAGGAGCCAAAAGCGTATAACTGAAAACAGACTTGCAACTGGTTAACGACTAATTAAAAGGATAATTTAAAATCAGGGAAGCCAACATGCAAAAATATGTAGAAAAGGCCAAGGAAGTGATTACTCAGCTGAACCATTTTGAAGTTCATGTAATTCCTAGGGCTGAGAACATGAAAGCGGACGCATTGTCTAAGTTGGCTAGCTCTGATTCATTCAGCATTGAGAGGACCGTCATAGCATACATTTTGAAGGAGAAAAGCATCACAGAGAAGATCGTGACCGTGAAAATGTAAATCAGTAAGGGGAATGGTTTAGTGAGCTGGTAGCGTATAAGTTAACTAGGCTACTTCCGCGGAATACCATAACGGCAAGCAAGTTGGTACATTATTTATCAGGATGAGCTATACAAGGAATCTTTCAGCCTACCATTGCTAAAATGTGCGACGGCCTGGGAATCCGCGAGGATATTAGAAGAAATCCACGAAGGTATTTGCGGTAATCACGTTAGTGGGAAAGCTTTAAGGCTCTGAGAACATGGTTTTACTAGCCCAAAATGTTAGCGGATGCCCAGAGCTACGTGAAGAAATGTGATAAACGTTAGAGGTTCGCTTCTATCATCAATAAGCTTGGCAACGACCTGCGACCCATACTATGTCTGATACCGTTCCCCCAATGGGAATGGACATCTTAGGACCATTTACAACAGCAACAGGGGCCAGGAAGTTTTTGATAGTAGGAATTGACTACTTCACGAAGTGGATAGAGGTAGAGCTGACAGCGAAGATAAAGGCAAACCAGGTCAAGAAGTTCATTTGGCAAAACATTATGACCAGATTTGGAATTCCCATGGCAATTGTCTTTAACCATGGCGTCCAATTTGACTGTCGTCCCATACAAGCATTCTTGTCGGAATTCAGATTAAAATTCGCATATTCAGCTATTTGTCACCCTCAAAGGGACGAGTAGGCAAAGGCCGCAAACAAACAAATCTTGAATGCCTTGAAAAAGAAGCTTGATGAGTTCAAAGGGAGTTGGGCAGATATGGTGCCGACAGTATTATGGGCAAATAGGACAGTAGAAAAAGAAACAACAGGGGAAAGTCCTTTTAAGCTAGCTTTTGGGTTAGAAAATGTATTGCCAGTAGAGGTGGGTTTACCCTCTTATCGGATCAAACATCGAGATCTTGAGAATAACGATCAAGCACTCAGTTAAAACTTTGATTTTTTGCTTGAAATAAGGCTAGTTGCAGAGCTAAAAGGGGTCGCTTACAAAACAAACAAAGTCTTAGAACGGCCGCTAGACGTCGGAGACCTAGTGCTACGTAGAACAACAATTACTCGTAAAGCTCACGCAGAAGGAAAGATAGCGGCTAACTGGGAAGGGCTCTATATTATTGCCGAAAAAGTCGCTTCCGGCTCATTCATTCTGAAGAGCATGACGACAAAGAATTGAAGAACTGCTAGAACGCTAGCGTACTAACGAAGTATTATGTCTGAATTATAACGAATGTGATAGGCTGATAGCCACTTCGATTTTGGAATAATACACGTTAAGGGTTAGCATCCCAATTCAATGTGTCGCCCTAATTCAAAGTGTAATTATTATTGTTTTGTTAATTAAGTATATAAACGACCACGTAACAGGTGGAACGTAAACACAAGCCATATAACAGGAAAAGCGTATTAACGAGCATATAACAGGCTAAGTGCGTTAAAATCCATATAACAGACCTAGCACAAATAAAGAGCCATATGACAGGCTAAGTGCGTTCACGGCCATATAACAGGCCTAGCACAAATAAAGGGCCACATGACAAGCCAAGTGCATTCATGGCCATATAACAGTCGTAGCACAAATAAAAAAGCCATGTAACAGGCTAACAATTTTAGCGGGCATATAACATGTCAAATGTGAAGACAAGCCATATAATAGGTTAACAATGATAATAAAAGATGGCCGATAAGATGACAAGCAGAGAATAGTAAACGAAAAGCTTGATGGCGGACATCACATGATCAAAATTGCAAAAAACTTTATTACCATAGAAGCAAAGCTACTGGCTTGGCTGCCAATTACAAGAAAAATTAGAAGGCTGCCAATAAAAAAGGCATTCAAAGTTGTACTAAAGTGCTTGGAATTCTGAAATACGAAGATAATTGTTTACATAAATGCCAACATAGGCCGAATTTAGTGTTAGACAATATTCGAAAAGATTACAACTTATAAACTATTAGTGGAAACTGAAGAGCTAGTAGAAGGCTGCCAAAAGTTTCAAGGGAGAGGTGTCTTCAATTTTTCAGGTGTGGGGCGAGGATCCACATTGGCTATTGCATCCTCGTCACAGACGAACTGTTCGTCAAAAGGTTTGAGATGCTGGTTGTCTCCATGGGAAGTTTCAATGGCACTCCAATAAAAGCTGGGATGGGCTTTATAAACGTACCTCATGGCGGCCACCCACCCGCCATCGTACCTCTCCCGCAGGGCCACCACATAGTTTTCATTCTGCATGAAGTCAAAAACAGCACTGGCGGCCCCATCTTCCCGGGCTTTTTCAACAGCAGCCTCCTACTCAGCATTAACCACCTCCACATTAGCGGTCAGAGCCTGCACCTTACTCTCAGCCTCCTTCAAGCGGGCCACTTTGACCCTCAGCTGCTCCAACTCTTCCTCTAAAGAAGCCTGAGCAGCCACCCTAGTGTCTAGATCCGCCTTGCCTTAGGAGCTTTATCTTCTCCTTTCTTAAGCAGTATATGACAGTCATGATTAGACTGCTTATAGCTGTCCGCCAACTTCTTATATTTAAGGTGCTGCTCAATCAGCTCCAGAGCAGAGTTATTGGCCAACACAAAAGAAGATAATAGTTTTTTTTTTAAAAAAAGGAAAAAAGACAAGTACCACAAGCTGGTCGTGAGCAACCCTGGCGGCATGAGTCACCAAAGACTCTGACGGTCTCTCAAGGGGTAGTTGTATACCCTTGAGGATCCGATAAGCAAGCACGCCTCCATTCTCAGGAATGTCGGCGTACAAGGACTCGTCCTCCTTGACATCCAAATCAGGCTGGTAGACTTTCCCAGGTATGATAGGTCGACGAGCAAAGGCCGCCTTCATCGCATCACTTAGCGTCACTTCCTTCTTCTCAATCCGCTTATGGAATAGAGAGTAAATGCCGGGAGAGAGGTTCGACAAGAAGCTTGGAGTCTTCAGCAATTCCACCACCTTCTATCATATGGTCGAGTAAGAGCCCGAGAAGAAAGTGGCGGCAGTGTTCAACTGGCTGCCATGATCAAGATTCAAAGGCTGAGCAGTCTGCCCTTCAGGAGGAGGAGAATTAGCGTCAAGTCCTCTATCTGGACGACCCCCCTGGGTGAGCAGAAGTAGAAGGGGCATCCAAGGCTTGCCTCTTGTTGGCAGCCAAGTCAGCCTCAGTAGGGTCATGGCCTCGCGAGTCAGTCTGCCATGGGTACTGGTGTCGGCGTGTTTTTATTTCGCCTACGCGGTGTGAGCGCGTATTTGACTACCCCATGTTAAGGTTTTATTGAAAATGTTTTGAAGTCGCCAACAAGTCTTTAAAGGAAGACTCATAAACCTAATTGAATATTGAAAACTGTAGGGACAAATTAGGGACTTATCCAATGTAGATTTCCCCGTCCTGACTCCATAGATGGTCATATTGAACCAAAGATTGAGTTCGGGGAATATTGATTCATGTCAATTTTTATGCCATAAAATAACCATATAATGTTTTCAACACCCTAAAAACAAGTTAGTCTAGGTTGGTTCTAGAAACACATAAAGGACTATTTTTTAGTGATATGTTTTTAGGCAATCAAATTATAAGGAACCTAATAGGTTGTCCAAATCATCTGAATTAGTTAGAATAGTTCTTTAGGTCTTTGATTAGGAATAATACCATGTAGGTGATAAAAAATAATGCATAGAATAATCAGGCAAGCATGCAATAATATATGGAAATAAATAAAAAAGAGAAAAAAAAGGTTAGAATATACAAAAAAGCAATTTTTATATTAAAGATCTACATTCTGAAGGAAATCGTTGGTAATATAAAAGTAATAGATTATTCAAGGACCCTCAGGATAATACCATGGCTTGGGTCTGAGAGATTGACAATCTTCGGGACAAGCAATTGTGAAGCCTGAAAATCAAACTTGTATGAAAAATTCGAATGTGTATGTATGTGTTTTGTAGAGAGAATATGTATTATTGTAGAGAGGTTCGTAAGTGTGTTTGTAATATAAAAGTCGAGTGTTATGTGAAAATCCACGTGTTAGGCGCAGATTAGCGCGCCTTACGCGGCATGTCCAATAGAAAACGTACACGTGGTATGCGCTTTAAAAAAGATAAGAAAGAAAAGATGCGTCTCACACAGAGAAGTGCGCTTGGCGCATGACTCTATATGACACATAAGTCTACGTGGCATGACACGTGCGCTCGACACACGTTTACATGGCAGGACACGTGCGCTCGACGTAGGGTTGTGCGCTCAGCGCAGGGTGTGTGCTCAGCACACGTTGGTGCGCTCAGTGCACTGCCTTGCCTTTGACACGTTTTGACAACTTTTTGATAAAAACGCGTTTCAAATATTTTTTTTTCTCTTTTAACTCCGAAAATATGATTTTACGGGATTACATCCGATTTTGATTATAAAAAAATATCTTTGAAAATATTTATTTTATTGAAATAAAACAATTAATTGGGCTTTTCAAAGAGTTGGGCTTAAAATACAATTAATTATCATGAATAATTAAGTGGGTGTTAAAATAGAACTTCAACACTTTTCGAAATAGTTTTGGGTTGGCTTTTCGAACTGCTCTGCCCTTGGCTCGTTCCAATTAAGACCGCGGTATGTTTCATCATTGGGCCCTTAAATGGGAGACACGATTATGTGTCTACAAAAGCCCCCATTTGGACTGAGGTTCAGGAAACCGAAAGTCAAAGTATAAGGTGTCGGGACAAAGAATGATTCTAAATGCTCTGTAGTTTAGAAGTGATCTATACACGCTGATCTCTGCAAAACAAAGTTAGTATGCAGGACTACAACTACAAGCAATCTGATTTCCTGCAGAAGAAGATGTTAGCAGATAGGTGCAAACAACTCAGATAAAGCACACAATGATGCAATAATGCAAACTTAGATTCTCTAAGGATGCATGAGATGCTATGCAAGGATTAAGGTTATGCAAAGCTAAGGAAGATGACATGCCATGCAAGGGGTTATGCAAGACTAGGATCAATGAAATACAAGGTCAGGATTTTGCAAGGTTAGGAGATCTGGATATGTAGAGAGATAAGATGATTAGAAAAATGATTGAATGATTTTCGAAAACTGTTTTTAGTAAATAATCCGGGTCCATAAACGAGGTTCGTAAATTACAACTTTTCAGGAGTTTGATTTGATTTGGAAGAACCACCACATATATAGGAAGCCCCCACTTTGGGTAAGCTTATCTTGAATTAGGCGCTATGAGCCTTCATTGAAATGCATTTGATCTTGTCTTGAGCGTTCAGAGCTTTCACTAGGGATTCTTCATTGGGAAGTTTATTTAGGCAAAGTCAAATATCGCCAGAGTCCATGGAATTGTCGGAGAGTCCTTCAGGGAAAAGGAGAGTTTGGATAAAAAAATTTAAAGTTTATATTTGTGACTCAAATGAATGTAGGTGGGAAAAGGCTTTAACGAGGCTAGGTTCAGACTCAATTCTATATCGGGATCGAGAAAGAATATGCTCCTAAATTCTAGAAAGTTAAATCAATAGACCTTGATTAATTTTATTTTATCGAAGCGGTCAGACCTCGAGATGAGGATTCCTATGTATCCTTGCTGAATCAGTCCATTCGTTGTTCTTGAATCTGATTTCTTTTTTTTTTGTGCCCTAACATTTGCCTAGGCCGCCCTTTCGGGTTTTCAACCTAGCGGGCTTAGACATACCTTTAAAGAGGAGTTAGGGTAAATGAAAGGTTGAAAGGTTTAAGGCTTTAGGTTTATGATAAAGTTTTGATCGAATGGGCTAAGTTATAGGTTATGAATTTGGATTATATGGTTAAGATTTTGATGGATTTGAATGAGGGGTAGAACTTGTGTGCAAGCCCCCGAGCTTGACTTATTCTTTTGCCTTTGGCTTTTTCTTTTTTGTATTTTTTCTTTTTTGTCATGTGGGTTTTCTTTTTCTTTTATTCTTTTTTTTTTGGCACTTTAAATTTTTTTCATTAATAATTTTGCTTGGCATTGATTTTTTTATGTAGTAAGGCTTGTACACAAGCTATTGATTTAGGATATTGGAAGGCTTGGAGGTTATTTGCAGAGCTTTGATTTTGAAAGGTTATTTGGCTAATGATGGTTTATGGATGATGGAGGGAGAGGGGAATAACACATGATCCAAAGTATGTCCTTCTTTCATTTTTTGTTATTTTAATATTTTTTTTAATTACTCAAAGTCATTAGGTGATTTAAGTTTCATCATCGAACTCGAAGCATAAATGATGGAGAAAGGCCAGTGAAAAATAAAAATGAAATGAAATGAAAATGAAAATGGAAATGGAAAGGCTATAATAGATGAAAAACTATAGTGACATAGACTCGATGGGAAAGGACAAAAATAGCTTAGGGTAAGGACTCTTTGACTCATCCTAGGAAACCAGAAATAAAAGACTAAGCCTTTGAATTGTTGATGCAATCACTAGTAGAATTTTTGCTTATTGTTGCTGTGGTATTGCTGCGGTTTTACCCGTACGCAGCAATAAACCACGAAAAAAAAGGAAAAAACAAATTTAACATATTGCTGCGGTTATAACTGGAAACCGCAACAATATGTATCAACAGGAACTTTTTTTCAAATTTTGTTGACTGTTTGACCATACCTATTGCTGCGGTTTTCAGGCTTAACCGCAGCAATAGATTAAAATATTATTTTTTTTAATAAATATTAATCTATTACTGCGATTTTGTGGGAGAACCGCAGCAATATATCAGTTGATTTAAAACCGCTAGGGTTGGACTTCACCCCTTATCCTCAGCTGTTTTCAGATTTCTCTCTCTTCACTTCAAATCTCCTACGCTCCTTCCTCTCTCCTCCTTCAAACTCCTCAAGCTCCTCCATCGGATCTGCTCCTTCGCCGGCGAAACTTTCTCGGTCTTCCTCACTCGTCGGTCTCCTCTCACGCTTCTCACGCTTCTCCCTTCTCACTCGTCGATCTCCTCTCACTCTTCTCCCTTCTCACTCGTCGGTCGAACCTCACTTGGTCTCCTCTCTCAGATCTATTATCTCTGGCGCTCGTTCGTTGGCTCGTCGTTCGACCACACTTGCTCGTCGCTCGTTCGTTGGCTCGTCGTTCGACCACATGTCGCTCGCCGCCATTTCTTTAACCGCAAACCACAAGCGGCGAATTAAAGTAAAATTTCTCTCGAGGAATTGAAGAAATTTTTTAGTACACTGATATCCAAAGGTTTTATCTTATTTTTGCAAAATAATTGATTTAAATGTTTTTTTTATGTTTTGACATATTGGGGGCATCAATGATGAGTAAATTTCTTGTTATCCTTGCACATTGACTGCTAGTGATGAAAATCAATGGGGAAATTTTAGTCTGAGCTGCCCGCTATTGAATTTTGGTTTCTTCGTTTTCGCTTAGTTCATTGGGGGTCTTAAATTTTGAAAACTCTATATTGTGCAACCTTGATCTTGATTTTGTTATGTGGGTTATATATGATCCAGAAGAAGCTGGCTTCAACCAGTTAACTTTTTTTCATTTTTCTAAAAAAATTTTCATATAAATTTGTCGATTTTAAGTTTAAACTAAATTAAATGAGGAAAGGTTTCTTCTAGATTTTCGGTTTTGTATATACTGATTTGTTGTACAGTTTATCTTAATTTTCTTCTAGGTTATTTGTTGTATATACTGATTTTGTCGATTTGTTGTATTGATTGTCGATTTAGTTTCTCTTTTTCTTACTTTTAAGTTGCTTTTATAATTGTTTGTAACATGCAGTGGATTGTTGTAGCTATGATTATAATGTAATTGTACTATAACTACAAAAATTTACATTTTGAGAAATTAAAAAAAAAACTTTTTTTTTTTACCCTGCTGTGCATCTATTGCTGCGGTTTTGGGAAGAAACCGCAGCAATAGAACTGTATATTTAATATTAAAAGATTACCTATTGTTGCGGTTTGGGGTAGGAACAACATCAATAGGTTGCTCTATTGTTGCGGTTAAGAACCGCAGCAATATGTTATTTACCTATTGCTGCGCCCTTAATTGATGCGCGGCCTGATGATATGGTTTTATATAGATATTTAGGTGCATTTAGGTTGCATTTCTAGTTCATATTAGATCATTTAGGTGCATATTTGCATGATTTACTCAAGTTTTGCTCTACTACTCCCTGTTTGCGTGTTTTGATGATTTTCAGGTTATTTTGATGCAAATTGATTATGATTATCTAAGATCAAGCCTTTTAATTATTGAGGATGGAGATAGCTTGCACAAGGATCACAATGCATCCGTTTGGGACAATTTCGAGTTGGAATGAAGCAAAGAGTTAGTGAAAGAAGTGCTAAAACTGACACTTGTTCACCATTTTGATCATAACGTTTGATACAAAATTGATAATCAATAAATTCCAGTTGTTCATAACGTTTGATACAAAACTGACACTTGTTCACCATTGTTCCAATGATAGGTCACACGCCCCAAACGGACTTCTGGTTTGAGAGATACAGCCTTCGCAAGTTGACGCAAAGTAGCAGTTTTCTCGCCCGATAGGATCGGGCGGCTCAGCCCGATCGGGCCCGAGAACAAATTGACCTGGTGGCGTTCTAGAGTTGAAACCAAGAGAAAAGGATCTCGCCCGATTGGATCGGGCGTGTCCGCCCGATTGCATCGGGCGATGGTCATTTTGGGCGCTGATGCGTTTATTGAGCCCGATTTGATCGGGCTGACTTGGCCCGATCGGGCTTCTCTTCCGCGCGCTCATTTAATGAGTTTCGGGCTACTTATTATAAATAGGAAAGTTAGAACATCTTTTAGGGATCTTTGTTTTAGCTCTTATTTTCTCATAGACTCTCTCAAGAACCCTTGATTGTGATTCAAGATTGAACCTTTGGATGATTCGCAAGTTTAATATAGTTCATTAATTTGGTAATCTTCTTCCTTGTTCTCTTCATTATTATTTGCTTTCGCTATTATTGATTAGATTAGTTTCTTAGTTATTTGCAATAGTTCAAAGTATGGATTTTTATATGAAATTTGTTATTGTTTTCTCAAGCATGAGTGAGTAGTTTTATTTCTAGGATTGTGGGGATCTATGTATGCAATGAAGGATTGATAGATTAGTATAATTACCCTATATTTCAATTGTTTCCTGTGATTGAATCGTTCATGCTAGATTTATAAATTAGGCCTGATTTGTATTTCTATTATCGCAATATTGAATCTACTTCGAGAGGAGAGATTTAGTATAGGCTTTCAATCATTAGGCATAGTGATCCTTGACCATGCGAGAGCGGCTAGGTGATCTTTGAGGGAGGTAATGTTCGAGAGAAATTACATGTGCCCTAGATAAATTGACTTATTGTGGTGATTATTATTCGTCTCTGGTTTCCCGAATTGTATGCATAGTGATCCATAGTCCTAGTTCTTTATTAATTGATTCTTACCTTCATATTTAGTTCTGTCATTTGCCTATTAATTTAGTCACACACCCCTTTTCAACTGATTTAGTTAGTATAATATTAGAATTCAGATACAATAGTATAACTTTCTCCCTGTGGATTCGATCCTGACTTCCC
The DNA here is from genome assembly GCA_947646795.1 of Beta lomatogona. Lineage (NCBI taxonomy): Eukaryota > Viridiplantae > Streptophyta > Magnoliopsida > Caryophyllales > Amaranthaceae > Beta > Beta lomatogona. The sequence goes on from CANSNZ010001128.1 coordinate 534,127, forward strand.
TGACTACTTGTTAGTGGACTTTAGGTTATTTTTGATAAGGTGATACGACTTTAGCCTGTCAAATTTTGGCGCCGTTTCCGGGGAGACGGTTTATTACTATTATATCTGAACTGTCAAATATTAGACTAACTGTATATATATTTTTTTTTTTTGTAAATATATTTTTTTTTTATTTGAATGACATCTATCTCTTTTCCCCAATTTGAACATGAAGTGTTTTGGAGATATAAGCTTAGATTTGAGAACTTTCTTGGTCCCGACCATTTATTTGAACAATGAGAAATTGGTTTAGTGATCTATGAGGGTTTGAATGATGATACGAGGGTAGTTGTAGATTCCATGAGTGATGGTAAATTCATGGATATGACACCTGAAGTGGGTTGTAATTTGTTTGAGCAATTAGCCAGGGAAACCTTTGAGCGGGAGATGACAAGATTTGTTACTCCAACCCTAGAAAATTCATCTATCTATGATTCTCAAACTCTTACCTCTCCATCTGATTTTTGTTCTTGTTGTCACTCTTATGATCATGATATTTCTCTTTGTCCACATAATGAGTCATATATGCATGTCAATAACCCTATCCTTGAGTTTTATTTGTCTAATGCTCCATCTGAATCTAATAATCTCAAAGATTTTCTTTATGATTTCATGAATGAATTAAATAAGGTTCAGGAGGATTACATGTTGCAACTAGCAAAAATTGCAGAAAGTCAAAGATCAATAGCATCTAGACTAAAATCTATTAGCCAACCTATTGAGCAACATTTGTATTATGATGATGTGTTGGTTGAGAATGCTAGTTCATTAGAAGAAGGTTATCATTTGACTCTTGGTGGTAGTTTAAATAAGGAAAAGATGGATATAATGGATGTTTTTGAGGAGGAAAAATCATTAGTTATAGAATCAATGATTGAAAAACCATTTGTTATTGAACTTTTGAATGAAAACTCCTTTGTTGACAAGCTTATTTATGAGAGTGAAGTTTTAGGTAAAGAGTTTGAATACGTTGAAAGCATACAAAAATTCGATGTTGAGCCTAACCTGCATAGCACTCATATCCCGTTTTCACGGAAGCTTGATCTTATACCTTCATCCCCTGTGTTATATCCTCCTTGTTTTCTTAAAGATCTATTGTCGCATGATAATTTTGACCAAGTAAATATTCATGTTCATCCTGTGAAACCTGAGGAATTGCAAGATAGTTGTACATTTTTTTCTTTTTCTTATGATTCTTTGTCTTGTGGTACCTCTAACCCCCTATTAGTGAATATAATTATGCTTGCTGTCAAGCCATATCGAGTGTTCAATAACATGTTTGCAGGGGAATTTGATAAGTTACTGAAGGCATTGGATTCTTCATAATGTAAAACGTATTTCGGTCGTGCGGGACCCTAAAAAACCAGCGCTTATCGGGAGGCAACTCGACTTTCTAACCATTAGTTGTTATCTTTATTTCTACTTTATGACTACTTTGCTAATGTGTGTTCCAGTGGCGTGCTCTTGGTTGTGGTGGAAGTGTCAATACTATTTGGCACACTATATGTTCATTGCCCACCTTTTCTGTGAGTTGTCCCCTTCCCTTTTTTTTTTGCTTCGTTGTTCTTCTTGGTGTTCACATTGAGGACAATGTAAAGTTCGGATTGGGGAAGGATGTCACTTCGTGCATGTTAGTTGCATATTAGAATTAGATTTATTGCTTTAGTAGGATTGTTACGTGGTTTGTACCGCTCATTAGGGGTGGGAGTTTACATGTAACGAAAAAAAAAATGTACTGCTTTCTTAGTTGCATTAGAATTTTTTTTCTTTTTCTTTTTTCCATATTAGATTTCATATCATTTTAGTTTGCATCTATGGGACTATTGCTAGCACTTTTTGAGAACCTTGTTGATATTTCACTACACTTCCTAAGTGTCATCCATCTTGTTCATGATTCTTCATAGCACTATTGTTTTGCAATTGATCGTTTGTGGTAAGATTGTTTGATCTCTCTCTGGCTCGATTTAACTTTACTATGCAGACACCCTAATCTAAGTGAGCTTTTGTGCCTATAAACTGACGTATCTATGTCAGTTTTGTTCTTTCATGTGTGATTAGTTCCTTAGTTGTCGCATTGATCTTGACTTTGACTTGGTACTCCTTGATATTTGATACTGCATACATTTTGATATGATTGAGGCGTTTCATTTCATGATCTTAGCTCCAGAGTTATTCTTTTTTTTTTCATATTATCCTTTCTCTAGCCCAGTTGAGCCTTCCTAACTATGCTTGATTATTTACCTATATTACAAGCCATTAGTCTCATTTGATTCTTGTCCTAAGCCTAGCTTGGGGGAGCGAGTATTAGTTTTGGTTTGGTTTGTATTGAATTGAAGTGCTCTATTTGTGGTTTAGATGGATGGAAAATATGTTTAGTGAGCTTTGAAATTGAATTGAAAGTTTGAAAGAAAAAAAAAACAAAAAAAGAAAAAAAAAATGAAAATGAAATGATAAAGAAGTGAAAAAAAAAGAGATGAGAATAAAGTAAAATAAAAAGGGTTATTATTGAATTTCTTGATGAATGGAAAAAGTGTTGGTTATATTTTTTGGAGTTTGTTGGTTGTTGCGTGGAGTTGTTGTGACTTTTCATGGTCATGTTTTCAGTTATATGATGCTCCCCCTCATTGGTTTTTTCCACCACAATTCCCAAATTATTCTCCATACCTTTAACCTCAGCCCCATTACAACCCTTAAAAGTCCTCTTGATCATTATGTATTGTATTGTTGAGTATTAATTGAAGTCAAAAAGTCAAAGTTAAAGAGTACATGTTTCATCTGAGTCGACTTGATTAGGTTGAGTGTCATCATTTATCCTTTAAACACATGAGAGACTTGAGCGCGCATAACTATAGTGAGGTCTGCTAGGTTTGGTTAAATCCAGCTTGGGAGAGATGGTATGTGGTATGATTGGAGAGTTCGATTGCGATACATGACATGCTATGCGGCTTTGTTCGAGATTGTTTCGATTCTTGGTTTGTGTAGTGATTATATCTCTTGTGTTTTTAGTTGAGTCTATGGCCATATTGTAGTCCTTTATTGTAGGTTGTCTTTCTTTTCTAATGTATATGTCTTATTGTTTGAGGACAAGCAAAGGTATAGCTTGGGGGAGTTTGATGATATGGTTTTATATAGATATTTAGGTGCATTTAGGTTGCATTTCTAGTTCATATTAGATCATTTAGGTGCATATTTGCATGATTTACTCAAGTTTTGCTCTACTACTCCCTGTTTGCGTGTTTTGATGATTTTCAGGTTATTTTGATGCAAATTGATTATGATTATCTAAGATCAAGCCTTTTAATTATTGAGGATGGAGATAGCTTGCACAAGGATCACAATGCATCCGTTTGGGACAATTTCGAGTTGGAATGAAGCAAAGAGTTAGTGAAAGAAGTGCCAAAACTGACACTTGTTCACCATTTTGATCATAACTTTTGATACAAAATTGATAATCAATAAATTCCAGTTGGATTGGAAACTAGACTTAAAGATCTTTCCAATGATAGGTCACACGCCCCAAACGGACTTCTGGTTTGAGAGATACAGCCTTCGCAAGTTGACGCAAAGTAGCAGTTTTCTCGCCCGATAGGATCGGGCGGCTCAGCCCGATCGGGCCCGAGAACAAATTGACCTGGTGGCGTTCTAGAGTTGAAACCAAGAGAAAAGGATCTCGCCCGATTGGATCGGGCGTGTCCGCCCGATTGCATCGGGCGATGGTCATTTTGGGCGCTGATGCGTTTAGATCGGGCTGACTTGGCCCGATCGGGCTTCTCTTCCGCGCGCTCATTTAATGAGTTTCGGGCTACTTATTATAAGTAGGAAAGTTAGAACATCTTTTTGGGATCTTTGTTTTAGCTCTTATTTTCTCATAGACTCTCTCAAGAACCCTAGATTTTATTACTTTTCATTGTGATTCAAGATTGAACCTTTGGATTATTCGCAAGTTTAATATAGTTCATTAATTTGGTAATCTTCTTCCTTGTTCTCTTCATTATTATTTGCTTTCGCTATTATTGATTAGATTAGTTTCTTAGTTATTTGCAATAGTTCAAAGTATGGATTTTTATATGAAATTTGTTATTGTTTTCTCAAGCATGAGTGAGTAGTTTTATTTCTAGGATTGTGGGGATCTATGTATGCAATGAAGGATTGATAGATTAGTATAATTACCCTATATTTCAATTGTTTCCTGTGATTGAATCGTTCATGCTAGATTTATAAATTAGGCCTGATTTGTATTTCTATTATCGCAATATTGAATCTACTTCGAGAGGAGAGATTTAGTATAGGCTTTCAATCATTAGGCATAGTGATCCTTGACCATGCGAGAGCGGCTAGGTGATCTTTGAGGGAGGTAATGTTCGAGAGAAATTACATGTGCCCTAGATAAATTGACTTATTGTGGTGATTATTATTCGTCTCTGATTTCCCGAATTGTATGCATAGTGATCCATAGTCCTAGTTCTTTATTAATTGATTCTTACCTTCATATTTAGTTCTGTCATTTGCCTATTAGTTTAGTCACACACCCCTTTTCAAGTGATTTAGTTAGTATAATATTAGAATTCAGATACAATAGTATAACTTTCTCCCTGTGGATTCGATCCTGACTTCCCTGACTACTTGTTAGTGGACTTTAGGTTATTTTTGATAAGGTGGTACGACTTTAGCCTGTCACGGCCAAAACCGCCGCAATAGGCCACTTAATGACCGCAACAATAAGCAATTATTCTACTAGTGAATGCGCAAAAGGGTTGCTGGTGATGATGATTCTCGTTGTAGCAAGTGTTAGAAGTCTATTGTCATCGATCATGTTTCGCAGTGCATTTGTAGGATCCAACACTAAGTAGCAGATGTTCATTATTCTGTTGGAATTCGTAGTAGAAGTGTAGGTTGCACCTTTTGAATTTTCTTTTAGGTACAGGGTTCGAGGTAAACCCTATGGAAGGAATCACGCCTCTGTTGTGAAGGCGGTAGACCCTATGGAAGTGATCATGGCTCTATTGTGAAAGCGGTCAAAAGTAATCTTCATTGACTCTAAATGAAGTCGGGTTGGTGATAGTGCGATTGATGAGCTCTAGAGTAGGCTCAAATTTTTGTTTCTTTAATAGGCGCTCCTAAGTTGTAATCTCTCGACCGGTCATGAACAGAATCGATTGAACCTCGCTTGAAAGATTTTAGAAATGGGAAATGGGAATGAGAAATGGGAAATGATTAGAAACGAATTCGATTTTGGACTAATATGGGCTAACTATATGCAAATGCGGACATGGACTGGACTGGATTATGCAAGCAGATTGAATGATTGGACTTTGCTGAATACTAGACTTTGCACTTACAACAAGCAGACTAGACTCAAAGCAGGGTAGACAAATAAAGGTGGTTAGACTTAGGGGATGAACTTTTATAGTCCGAAAACTTAAATTTTATAGTCCAAAGACTGACTAGGGTTTACATATAATGTAAACTAGACCTAGGGAAATGTTATAGTCCTAAGATTGAACTTTTATTGTCCGAAGACTGACTAGGGTTTACATATAATGCAAACTAGACCTAGGGAAATTCTATAGTCATAAGAATGACTTCTATAGTCCGAAGACTGACTAGGGTTTACATTTAATGCAAACTAGACCTAGGGAGATAACTGGGCCTAAATGGACCTAAGACTTGGATTGGACTAGACTTAGACTTAGATTGGAATGGATTAGGAATAGACTTGGACAAGACTTCACATAAGGATGCAAATGGGCCTAGATTTTGATATGAACTAGACTTATATGGGCCTAAGATCGACTCTAATGCTAGTGAATGTATATGAATTCAAGGACTCAAATTTAGATGGACCTAATATGAATGTAAAATGGACTCTAATGCATATGGGCATAAAAATGAATGCAAATGGATTCGGTTGATTAGATTGAATTGAGTGAAGGTGTTTGGATTAGGCTTAGAATTTTCGAAATTCGGTTTTTTGAAAGGAACCCCTTGTTTTTTATCTTTTATTGGGAAAAGATGATGGATTGATTTTGAAAATTTTTTTTTTTAATAGGTGGTATGATAATGATTAGTAAATGTTTTTTCGAAAAAGGTAGAATAGAAGAGGGTGTAGGATTGATTTTTAAAGAAATGTAAGTTTTTGAAATTGATTGAATATGATAAGGTAAGATTGATAGGGAAGATTAGTTGAATGGCAGGGAGAAGGTAGATATGCATGATAATTCTAATCTATCATGACCACTTTAGATGCACTTTTTTTTTAGGACACACATGACCTTGCACGAAAAGACTAATTTTTATTATTTTAATTAGGTGATACCCCTAGAAGGACCATGCTTTTACGCGAATGCAAACGGCCCGAACATAGGATCGACCACCACAATGACTAAATCGACGAAAAGCATGTGATACACTCACCGCGTGCCACGCAGTGCAGGAGTGGTGTCAGACTTACATCATCTGGTATCATGTTCTTGATCCCATAATATCTTACAATTCGACGTCACAAAAGCCCAAGTGTGTCACATGCATTACATGAATACAGCGTGAGAAGGCTCAGGTTCTGGTTGGGTGCTTGAAGATGGACGTAATAAGGCCCAAGTTTTGTTTGGGTTTTTAAAACATGGTTGTAAAGGAAGCCCGAGTTCTGTTTGGGTTCCTATTTATTTTCGTTGTTTTATTTTAAGCTTAAATAAGGGCTAGTGTTTACACTTAACACTTAGGCAAGTAGGTGTGTGTTTTTCTTCAGATATTAGGCTCCTTAGTTGCTGATGTTAAGCTCATGTAACAACCCATTGGAGTAGAGTTATGAGGGGTGGTTCCTTCTTTGATGGTCGATGATGGTTCGGAGTCACCTAATGAATCTATTGTTTTGAACTTACAAAAAAGGGTGTTTGTGAAACATTTCGATACCATTTTCGCACCCCCTCTGAATTGCTTACATCATACTTTTGGGGTTGATGAGAGCATTGTTGATCATGACTATGATCATCAAGTCAGGGTTCAAGATGATGTTCCAAGAAATTGTTTTGAAATATTTTTGAGTTTTCCGATGCAGCATACACTATTTGATAAGGTTCTCATTTCTTTTAATAAGTTTGTGCTTTTGAGAAGTGGCCAAATTCGTGGTCGAATTTTATTCAAAGAAAGAGAGAATGATACAAGTGCATCAAGACGACCCAAAATATTAAAATTAGATGATCTTTTCAATTATTGGATTTGGTTCATCTTACAATTCGACGTTGCAAATGCCCAAGTGTGTCACATGCATTACATGAATACAACGTGAGAAGGCCCAAGTTCTGGTTGGGGTGCTTGAAGTTGTACGTAAAAATGCCCAAGTTCTATTTGGGTTTTTAAAACATGATTGTAAAGGAAGCCCGATTTTTGTTTGGGTTCCTATTTATTTTCGTTGTTTTATTTTAAGCTAAAATAAGGCCTAGTGTTTACATGTAACACATAGGCAAGTGGGCGTGTTTTTTTCTTTATATATTAGGCTCCTTAGTTGCTGATGTTAAACTCTTGTAACAGCCCATTGAAGTAGAGTTATGAAGGGTGTGAATTAAGGAGGCTTTTTAGCTCTTCTAAGCCGTTTCACTTTGAACTGTTGTAGGGGGGAATGTGTGAAGCCTCTTGGCTTTCTTTTGCAGCTCCTCCCTCTATATAAGGAGAGCATATGATAGGTGAAGAGGAGATATGAAGTTGAATGAAAAAAAATTATTTCTTTGCGAAACTTTCTTTTGGGTGTGTCTCAAAAACCCCCTATTACAACTTCAGTGTGTCTTGGTTGTTTAGCATTGATAGATTAAATTGAGTGTGTCTTGTTTAGCTGTATCATGATCCTGTAGTTCTTTGATTGTGTCTTGAGAACTATAGTTAAATTTTCAGTTTTCCCTATTCATTCTAATTTATCAAAAGGAGAAAAAATTGTTAAAACCATTTCAACCTAAATTAAGTGAGAAAGTGAGGGTTGCATTTGGATCATTTGGTATTAGAGCTTTGGTGGAAAGATTCGAAGATTTGGCGCACTTTTGGAGAAGAAAACAAACTGTTGGAATTCGAACTGTTTTCCAGTCGACTTTGAAGGACGATTTCTTGGGCAACAGGAATATTATTTGGGTGTTTATTTCTTTGATTCGGCATATCTTTTTGTCTAGAATAGTAAAAAAAAATTCATTTTTTTGTGAATTTTTTAGATATTAAACTGGGCACGTTTTTGTTGACTGCGTCAGAATCAGAGGAAATCAGCACAACGGATTTCAAATGAAGATTTCTCCTTCGTCCGAGAAGCTTTTAAGGAGTTTATTTTTTTCAATATGCTTATTCCTGAATTTTCATAATTTGTAAGCGTCTGAGAGTCTCATGGCCATTTACAGTTTCGTTTTATTGTTAGAAGTTACGGGCAGATTCATGATTGTAACTGTAATAGTTTAGCAAAATAGCGAAATCATGGCTTATGGGGATCTTGTTAGGATGTTACAGGTTATCACTCAAAAGTTATAAAAAAATTTGGAGAAAAAAATCAGAAAAGAAGGATGAGAAAAGTGAGGAGGAGAAAGAAAGACAAGATAAAAGGTGGGATGGTATAGCCTCAATGGCTTTGAAGGTAAATAGAAAACATAATTTCCCAAAAAATGATGAGACTCCAATCCTTAGGCAGCCTATAGATATTCGGTCTACTTTTCGTGAAGTAAAAGAAGTAGTGAGAATTTGTCAACAACTAGTTCTCGATGCTTCTCCTCAAACCAATATCACACAAAAAATTGAGGATAATTCTGGTTTTATAGAGCATCCTATGGAAAAGGATATTGTTAATGATCAAAGTCAGGAAAAAAATAAAAAAGAGCAGATAAAGGAAGATTTGGTGGTTCCTTCTTTGATGGTCGATGATGGTTCGGAGTCACCTAATGAATCTATTGTTTTGAACTTACAAAAAAGGGTGTTTGTGAAACATTTCGATGCCATTTTCGAACCCCCTCTGAATTGCTTACATCATACTTTTGGGGTTGATGAGAGCATTGTTGATCATGACTATGATCATCAAGTCAGGGTTCAAGATGATGTTCCAAGAAATTGTTTTGAAATGTTTTCGAGTTTTCCGATGCAGCATACACTATTTGATAAGGTTCTCATTTCTTTTAATAAGTTTGTGCTATTGAGAATTGGCCAAATTCGTGGTCGAATTTTATTCAAAGAAAGAGAGAATGATACAAGTGCATCAAGACGACCCAAAATATTAAAATAAGATGACCTTTTCAATTATTGGGTTTGGTTCATCTTACAATTCGTCGTTGCAAAAGCCCAAGTGTGTCACATGCATTACATGAATACAACGTGAGAAGGCCCAAGTTTTGGTTGGGTGCTTGAAGATGTACGTAAAAAGGCCCAAGTTCTGTTTGGGTTCCTATTTATTTTCGTTGTTTTATTTTAAGCTTAAATAAGGCCTAGTGTTTACATGTAACACATAGGCAAGTGGGCGTGTGTTTTTCTTCAGATATTAGGCTCCTTAGTTGCTGATGTTAAACTCTTGTAACAGCCCATTGAAGTAGAGTTATGAGGGGTGTGAATTAAGGAGGCTTTTTAGCTCTTCTAAGCCGTTTCACTTTGAACTGTTGTAGGGGGTGTGTGTGAAGCTTCTTGGCTTTCTATTGCTGCTCCTCCCTCTATATAAGGAGAGCATATGATAGGTGAAGAGGAGATATGAAGTTGAATGAAAAAAAATTATTTCTTTGTGAAACTTTCTTTTGGGTGTGTCTCAAAAACCCCTATTACAACTTCAGTGTGTCTTGGTTGTTTAGGACTGATAGATTAAATTGAGTGTGTCTTGTTTAATTGTATCAAGATCCTATAGTTCTTTGAGTGTGTCTTGAGAACTATAGTTAAATTTCAGTTTTCCCTATCCATTCTAATTCATCAAAAGGAGCAAAATTGTTAAAACCAATTCAACCTAAATTAAGTGAGAAAGTGAGGGTTGCATTTGGATCATTAATGATACAAGGGCATCAAGACGACTCAAAATATTAAAATTAGATGATATTTTCAATTTTTGGATTTGGTTCATCTTACAATTCGATGTCGGAAAAGCCCAAGTGTGTCACATGCATTACATGAATACATGTGCGAAGGCCCAAGTTCTGGTTGGGTGCTTGAAGATGGACGTGACAAGGCCCAAGTTCTATTTGGGTTTTTAAAACATGGTCGTAAAGGAAGCCTGAGTTATGTTTGGGTTCCTATTTTTTTTCATTGTTTTATTTTAAGTTTAAATAAGGCCTAGTGTTTACATGTAACACTTAGGCAAGTAGGCGCGTGTTTTTCTTTAGATATTAGGCTCCTTAGTTGCTGATGTTAAGCTCTTGTAACAGCCCGTTGAAGTAGAGTTATGTGGGGCGTGAATTAAGGAGGCTTTTTAGCTCCTCTAAACCATTTCACTTTGGACTGTTGTAGAGGGTGTGTGTGAAGCCTCTTGGCTTTGTTTTTCTGCTCTTTCCTCTATATAAGGAAAGCATATGATAGGAGAAGAGGAGATTTTGAAGTTGAATGAAAACAATTTGTTTCTTTGTGAAAATTTCTTTTGAGTGGGTCTCCAAAACCCCTATTACAACTTGAGTGTGTCTTGGTTGTTTAGGATTGAATGACAAAACTGAGTGTATCTTGTTTAGTTGTATCAAGATCCTATAGTTCCTTGAATGTGTCTTGAGAACTATAGTTTAATTTTCAATTTTCCCTATCCGTTCTAATTCATCAAAAGGAGCAAAATTGTTTAAACCAATTCAACCTAAATTAAGTGAGAAAGTGAGGGTTGCATTTGGATCATTAATGATACAAGTGCATCAAGACAACTCATAATATTAAAATTAGATGATATTTTCAATCTTTGGATTTAGTTCATCTTACAATTCAATGCCGCAAAAGCCCAAGTGTGTCACATGCATTACATGAATACAATGTGAGAAGGCCCAATTTCTAGTTGGGTGTTTGAAGATGGACGTAACAAGGCCCAAGTTCTGTTTGGGTTTTTAAAACATGGTTGTAAAGGAAGCCCGAGTTATGTTTGGGTTCCTATTTATTTTCGTTGTTTTATTTTAAGCTTAAATAAGGCCTAGATTTTACATGTAATACTTAGGCAAGTAGGCTTGTGTTTTTCTTCAGATCTTAGGCTCCTTAGTTGTTGATGTTAAGCTCTTGTAACAACCCATTGAAGTAGAGTTATGAGGGGCGTGAATTAATGAGGCTTTTGAGCTCCTCTAAACCGTTTCACTTTGGACGGTTGTAGAGGGGTGTGTGTGAAGCCTCTTGGCTTTCTTTTGCTGCTCCTCCCTCTATGTAAGGAGAGCATATGATAGATGAAGAGGAGATTTGAAGTTGAATGAAAAAAAATTGTTTCTTTGTGAAACTTTCTTTTGAGTGTGTCTCAAAAACCCCTATTACAACTTGAGTTTTTTTTGGTTGTTTAGGATTGATAGACTAAATTGAGTGTGTCTTGTTTAGTTGTATTAAGATCCTATAGTTCTTTGAGTGTGTCTTGAGAACTATAGTTAAATTTTTCAGTTTTCCCTATCTGTTCTAATTCATCAAAAGGAGCAAAATTGTTAAAACCAATTCAACCTAAATTAAGTGAGAAAGTAAGGGTTGCATTTGGATCATATGATGTAAGAGAGAATGATACATGTGCGTCAAGGCGACTCAAAATTATACAACTAGATGATCTTTTCAAGTACTGGATTTTGATCATCTTACAATTCAAGGTCGCAAAAGCCCAAGTTTGTCATTTATATTACATGGGAATAAGATTGAAGCCTAACATGAAGCAACAACATCAATAAAGGCGTGTAATGTGGCGTGCAAAGAGTAGCCCAAAGTTCTGTTTTGGGCAATGATGTTTTATTTGCGTCTGTTGTTATTCTTCGCTTGTAATAAAGCCATGTGGTTACTCCTAAAGTAACTCACTAGTTGGCCATGTGTTTTAGCTGAATAGGCGTGTGATTAGGAGCCTAATCAATTCATCATTTGCTGTAGAGAGCTTAGTTGTAACAGGTCATTAATATAACTTAATTAGGGGATGAATTAAGGGAGATTTGTAACTCCCAAAGCTGTTCAAATTTGGACAGTTTTTAGTGTGAGCTTTTGAAGAGTTTCTTCTTCCTTTTGCTGCTCCTTCACTCTATATAAGGAGAGCTTAAGATGAATAGAAATGAGCTTTGTGATTTGATAAAAAAAACTGTGTTTTAGCCCTTAAACTTTGAGTGTGTCTCAAGTTCAAGAGTTATGTTATTACTTTGAGTGTGTTCTTGAGTAATAAGCTTAGGACAGGTTGAGTGGGTCTTGAGTTTTTGTGTTTTGGCACTATCCTTGGTTTCGAGTGACTTTGAGTTGAATTGTGAGTGTTCTTGTTCCCAAAAATTTTTTTATCATCTAACACTTTGGAAGGTGTTTTTAGACTTACATCATTTGGTATCATGTGCGTTCCTATTTTGGCCTGGCGCACTACTCCTCGATATGTTTTTCGGAGGTTTAGGCGAAGTTTTGGCCAATTAACGATCTTTTGTTTGTTATTTAAACGCGAATTTTAGGCACGACGGACAATAATGACAATTTGACAAGATAATAGCAGGCAACAATTGAAATCACAAGCAAATGTCATGTAACATGGATGCAAAAGTTCCAACCTAAAGTTCAGTTCTGTGTTTGAAACTATGGTCAGGTGTAGGTTAAGGCTGAAAAGGGTCCATGACAAAGAGATTGATCCCACGCTTCGTACCTCTGCTTAAAGAGGTGGCCACGTGTAAGACGCACTCCAGTTCTCAAGTCAGGAACAAGAGAACAATGTCATGGTTGGGTAGGTTTGATTATAACTAAGATCCAACACTATCGCTCAGGAAGCTTTTTGGAAGGACAAAGCGCAAACCCCTCATGGGTGACCTCACACATAGAACATGTGCTAATGAGGCAAGGTAGATTGTCCTTATGACGGATTAAAAAATAGCCATGCAAATGCAAAACTGTAATGTCATTCTAAAGCATAAAAACAGTATGAATCGTATTTTTCGAGTTTCACCCAATCATTTAAATCTTTTTATTTTAAAGAAATCCTCCATGGTGAAGTCGCCAAATTGTAGGTGTGTTTTTATTTCGCCTACGCGGTGTCAGCGCGTATTCGACTATCCCATTGTTAAGGTTTTATTGAAAATATTTTGAAGTTGCCAACAAGTCTTTAAAGGAAAACACATAAACATAATTGGATATTGAAAAATGTAGGGACAAATTAGGGACTTATCTAATGTAGATTTCCCCGTCTTGACCCCATAGATGGTCAAAATGAGTTCGGGGGTGAGCGTACGAACACGGTCATAATGAACCACATTCGCCCATTGTTGGTTTTTACTAAATATCGATTCATGTCAATTTTTATGCAATAAAATAACCATATAATATTTTCAACACCCTAAAATACAATTTAGTCTAGGTTGGTTCAGGAAACACATAAAGGATTATTTTTTAGTGATATGTTATTAGGCAATCAAGTTATAGGGAACCTAACTGGTTGTCCAAATTATCTGAATTAGTTAGAACAGTTCTTTAGGTATTTTGATTAGCAATAATAACATGTGGGTGATAAAAATAATGCATAACAATCAGGCAAGCATGCAATAATATATGAAAATAAATAAAAAAGGAAATAAGAGCAATTTTTATAATAAAGAACTACATTATGAAGGAAATCGTTGGTAATATAAAAATAATATACTCCCTCCGTCCCAAAATACTCTTGACACTTATCAAGGCACGTAGTTTTAGATGATAAGTTGTTGTTTGGTTATCAATTGTTATTTTATTGAAAAGTAGATGTGATAGGAGTTAGGAGTTAGATGTGAGTTCGTCCAGACTTCGTTTACTTCACCGAACATCCAAGCGCTCGTCAGGTATCCCCTATTTCTTCCTTGTTCTCCTTGTTCTTTATTTTTTTTCTTAAACAATTAATAAAATGAATTCCTCTTCTTCGTCAAATAATCCCGGCCTTTCAAGAGTTTGCCTTGACGTTAGAACCGATAGCTTTTCGTCTTCGGCACATTCTAGGGTTGGGCCTATTCTGATCGGCCATTTATATGACTTTTCACTAGCGGAAAAAACGCAGAGGCTGCGGTGCAAAGGCTGTATTGCTTTTTCTCTTCTCTCCTCCACTGCATTGCTTCTTCTCTTCTCTTCTACTCTCTCCTCCACTACTTCTCCTTTTGCTTCTCTCCACCACTCCCAGCAACGACCACCACCATGCAGCCCTTGGACACCTTGCGCACCACCCACAACCGGTAGCGACCTCCACTACCACCAGTGTCCTTCTTTTTCGAATTATAATGAGTTTTGCTTAGTTAATTAGTATGAATTAATATTGTTATTTAAGTTAGTTTTATTTTTCTTAATTGAATTAAATGATTAATGTGCAATGTAGGTTTTGTTAATTGTAAGAAAGAGAGACTAAGGAAGGCAAATAAAGTTCCAACTATCTCTTATCTCTTAATTTCTCTTCATTGGTGTTAAGAGGTAACTAGTTTAATTTCCTTGTTTTTTTATTTGATTTGTTTATGAGATAAAGTTGTCATGTGTTTCAATTTTATTAAGTTATGATAATTTATTGATGTATATAAGTATTTCTTACACTGTATGTATATTTCTTGATATGAGATTGTATGAAAACAATGTAATTGAGCTATGAAATCTACAAGTTGTTTGAATCATCATCATATGCCTAGATACCTGTTCAAAACTTATTCATTAGGAGTAAGTCTTAAATAGTCCCCTGTTTAGGACTATTCTTGGACGTTGTACCTCACTTAGGTGGTGAATGTGTCTTCTTTTTAATTCTGAGGAAAGTCTTGGGTTATCGTTTCTTTACATTGTTCTCTGGGTACATATGTAGATAAGCAATTATCTACATTGTGTACTTGGAGAACTGTAGGGAAATGCTGCCGGATTTTCCTTAGAATTAAAAAGTTGGCATATATTCACTAGTGAGATTAGATGTCCAAGGATGGGTTAGGTTGGAGTGATAAGGACCTTTGGCTGCATGCATACATTTGAACATGTCACTATCTTAGCTTGCATATGTATGTGTGTGATTTGAATATGTGACTTTCTTGCATGTGTATGTATACTTAAATAATGATTGATACATTATAATTATTGGTTGTGTTTAATTAGTGGTCTTCTTGAATGAGATGGATCGTACTTGGATGTATGGTAGTCGTGAATCGCCTAAGTTTGTGAATGGTGTCTTAGAATTCTGTAAATCTGCATAAGAATATCAATCATCCTTTGGAGCAGTCGACTTTTATTGTCCTTGTGTCGATTGTGAAAATATGAGAAAGATTAGTAGTATTCATTTGCTTAGGGAGCATGTCTTTCGTCGTGGGTTTAGGCCTCAATACCACGTATGGGTTTGGCATGGTGAGGAGGGGAAGTATATAGGAAGCTATAGGGTAATGAACGATGTATGTGAAAAATTGAAGGATTTAAAGCTCCTTGATGAGGTCGAGGCTGAGAATTGGGATGATGAGTTTGCGGATGATGATAGGGATCGGGTAGACGAGATGATACACGAGGTTGAAGATCAGTCTTGCAAACCACCTCGTATTTTTGAGTCTATGTCTGAGGCTGCTGAAAAGCCATTGTATCCAGGTTGTACAAAGTACACCAAACCTTCCGCCGTGATAACACTCTTCAACATTAAGTCGAAAGTAGGTTGGACAGACTTTAGTTTCACATCGTTGTTCGAGGTTTTAGTTGTATGCTCCGTGATGGAAATGAACTGCCAAAGTCGTACTATTATGCTAATAAACTCATGTGTCCTTTCGGTTTAGAGTACCAGTGGATACATGCTTGTCCTAACGATTGTGTGCTTTATCGTAATGAGTATGAGAATTTAGATGAGTGTCCACGTTGTGGATTGTCAAGGTACAAGCGTGAAGGAGCTGGGGGTAGTGAAGGACCACCATCTAAAGTGTTGTGGTATCTACCCATAATACCTAGATTTAAGCGCATATTCTCAATTGAAGGAGATGCGAAGAATTTGAGGTGGCATGAAGATCGTAGGAAGAAAGACGGTCTGCTGAAGCATCCGGCTGATTCGTCTGAGTGGAAAAGTATCAACAGGGTGCATAAGGCATTTGGTAATGAGGATAGGAATCTGAGTCTTGGATTATGTACGGATGGCATGAATCCTTTTGGCAATCTTAGTTCTCAGCAGAGTACATGGCCAATAGTTTTAGTGGTATATAATTTGCCTCCTTGGTTGTGCATGAAACGCAAGTAAATCATGTTGTCGCTTCTTATATCGGGGTCGAAACAACCTGGAAATGACATAGATGTATACCTCCAACCGCTTGTTGAAGATTTACAGAAGATGTGGAACGAAGGAGTGTTAGTATTTGATGCGTATACTAATGAGATGTTCACTCTGCGTGCCATGCTTTTCTGTACTATGAACGATTATCCAGCTTATGGGAACTTACCTGGGTATAAGACTAGAGGAAAACAACCGTGCCCGATTTTTGTAGATGACATGAAGGCTACACACCTTAAAAGCTGCAAACATGTCTATATGCGCCCACCAAGGCTCCTCAGACGCGACCATCCCTATCGGTTTAAGAAAAAGGCATTCGATGGGACGGTTGAAGAGGAAGTTGCTCGTAGACCATTAACTGGTACTGAAGTTTATAATCAGGTTAAGGGCATTGAAACAATGTTTCGTAAACCTGCGAGTAAGGTTGATGGACCTACAGGATTATGGGAAAAGGAGTCATGCACATATAGATCAGACATTGTTTGGATGTCATGCACATGGAGAAGAATGTTTGTGAAGCTATTCTTGCGACACTTATGAATATTCCAGGCAAGACAAAAGATGTTAAGGTGTCACGACTTTACTTTGAAAAACAGGGGCTTCGACCAGAGTTGTGGGCTCAAAAAAGGGACAGAAGGAAGAAGAAAGTAGTGGAGGAAAGGGTTGATGAGGAAACTCGAAAAAGAAAAAAGAAGGTGGAGGATTTGGAGAAGAATTATTTGCCACCACCATGCTACACCATGTCGAGAGCAGAGAAACGGATTTTTTGCGAGTCGTTGTATGGCATTAAGGTTCCAACTGGCTATTTGTTCCCTTAAATGGTGAGTTGAAGTTATCGAGTATGAAATTTCACGATTCTCATGTCATGATGCAAGTATTCTTACCGATTGCAATTAGTGGGATACTTCCTAAGCATGTGAGGCACACCATTATAGAACTTTGTTCATTTTTGCAACAACTTTTTGATCAAAATCGCATTGTGTAACGTTAAAGTGCGATGATACACAAGGTTAATGTAGCTAGCCAGGAGGTTTCATTTGTACTTGAGCCAGAGGTAGAGGCAAGATCAGTCACTGATAGTGCTGTGTTGCAAGATAAAAGGGGAGCACCAAGTCAGTTTGAAGAACCAACAAAGGAGGTTTTTGCTCAGGTTGTTACTAACCTGGTCTGCGGTGGATACAGAGAAGAAGCTTACTTCTAATGCTATGTCCTTGAAATTCATAGCACCTAGTATTCATAATGGTAGAAATATTTCTAAAATTGACAAGACAGAAGTGGAAAAATTATCAGATATTTGGGTTAATGTTGTGGTGTTGTAAGTTGTGGTCCAAACTCCTACAATATGTGCTATAATTAGATTTATTAAAAGGGAATGGAATCATGTTAATAAACCTAAAGTATTTTACATGATGATCGATATTTTTTTGATAAAGTTTGAATCTTTGGAAGATAGGAATGAGATTTTTTAAGCTAGGCCTTATACACTTAATAGCAGACCTATGATAGTGAAGGCGTGAACACCTAAGTTTAATTTTCATGAAGAAATAATGAGAGTTGTGCCAGTATGGGTGAGATTCCCAAATTAACCATTGACTTGTTGGGGCCCTAAAATTCTGAGTAGTATTGGAAGTATGATTAGAGTACCACTATTTGCTGATGAATGCACCACTAGGCAGATGAGAGTATCTTGTGTACGCGTACTCATAGAAGTGGATGTGACTAAACCAGTGCCTAGGACAGTCCACATTGAAGATTACAATGTTAATGTTATTGAACATAAATTTCAATATGATTGGGTGGCTTCATTTTGTCCGAAATGCCAAACAGCAAGGCGTGATTGTGGTAAGAAAAGTGATAGACAACATGCTAGAAATAACCCTAAAGTTTTTCAGAAATGGGTTCCTAAAGCTCATATAGTGGAAGTTCCAAATAGCAATGCTGTTGAAATTGAAGGTTTGATTCATCAGACTAGTGGGGAGAAAGAGATAATTATGTCAGTCCACCAACAAGCATCTTAGCCAGTCCAATGATAGGTTCTTGATCAATCAGCTCAGGAACAAGCAGCAAATGCAGATGTTTCACCTACACAAGTGATAGTAGGGAATATTGTTTGGTCTGTAGTGCAATTCAAAGGCAACAAAGATAAGCAAATTGCTCTTAGTGGGCATGACATTGTCATTCATACAAGAGATAAAGGAGGATCAAGCTCTATCCATATCAAATCAATATGATAATTAGTACATGGAATTTGAGAAGGCTAAATCAACCCTTAACTATAGTATAAGTGAAGAAGTATCTTAGTACAAATAAAGTGAGTTTTTTAGGGATCCTTGAAATAAAAGTGAAAAGTGATAATAAAATTAAAATTATGAAGAAATTTAGAGATGGTTGAATTAGGATGATAATTATATTCATTCTCCCAGAGGGAAGATTTGGGTTGCTTAGATAGCTCATGATATGACTTTTAAGACTTTTGAGAAGACTGATCAACTCATTCATGGGCAGTTGACTGATAAGTGGTCTGGTACAACTCTGCTTGTTACTGTAGTCTATGGAAGGATTTGCTCAGGCTTATTAGTCCATTTTTATTGCTTGGTGTGTGATTGGGGATTTTAATGCAGTTCTAGATCTTAGGATAGAATTCAAGGCAGACCTATTACTTCTTATGAAACTCAGGATTTCATTAATTGTATTGATCAGAGTGACTTGTTAGAGCTTCCAAGCTATGGGCACTTTTATTCTTGGACAAATAGAAGTTATGAGCAGACAAATGCCTTGTGAATTCTCATTGGATGATTGATTATGTTGGTGTTATTGCTGAATATCTCAACCCAGGTATTTCAGACCACTGTCCTATTATTTTAAATGTTTGCCTCCTCTCTCTAAGGGTAGTTGAGATATTGTTGGCGGTGGCTAGGTGTTGATTAGGAGGACTGAGCATGGTAGTTCAATGGTGGTGGTAGTTAGAAGGATTTGGTTTGATGGGTGCTTCCATGAAGGGAAGGAGAGAAAAACATATGAGGAGAGAGATTAAGGGAGAGGGCATGATAATTGTAACGGAGACTCGACGTTAGGGGCAAGTCATGATAATTTTCAAAATCACAGGGCACCTAGTGTTTTACTGAAAATACTAGCTTAACTCGCTTAGTAATCACAAATCTCAATTAACACCAAAACAATAATAATCACTTATAAATTAGATAATACTCGTAGCGGAAACAACCTGAAATATACGATCCTGGACCTGTGGGTTATGGGCCCACAAAACAAAATCCTTTATATAAGACTTCAATTACATAGTCATTCAATCTAAAATTCCATGGCAAAAGAATAATCTATATTGTAAGTAATTCTAAATAAACTCCTCTATATACAAACTTAAATCTCGGACTTTATCCCATAATACACAATTCGAATCATAACTTTGCTCTCAACTCGATTCTAGCTTCCAACACAATCCTGCAGCAAAGTTTGACTCTGGCACCCACCAAGTGATAGGCCACAGAAATGACAACACTATCAGCAAAGCTGAGTACACACTGTATAATAGAAAATACAAGTTTAGGTGTATTTTGAAAACTAATTGATAACACATAGTCATAATAGCAAGTAGTCATAATCACTTCAATTACTTAGAGATTTCATAAGCTCATTCTTTTGATATGACCGCCAGTGTAGCAAACTATTGAGGGTCGTCACCCCACCTTTTACTGTTTTGCTTGTAAGACTTAACCCGGACATGTCCTACTCCGCCAGGATTTTCCCCTCCTGGTTGGGTAACAGTTAGGGAATACCCGCCCTAACCCGGCTGTATGCTCACGCCTCGCTTCTTTGATTAAAATCCAAGACATTTAGTGTTTCATTACCCTACAATTCCATATTCTTTACAGATTCCATTTAGAAGCATAAACATGGCAATTTAGTGTTTAAGCCCAGCTTCGGATAAGTAAAACATCTCAAGTGAACCACAGCATGCCAAATCCATGTCATATACTCAAAACACACATAATATTATGCATATCATAAGAGATTTCATTTCATAATCATGCTTCAAAATAGAAAGAAACAATCATCTAACCATAGGTAGGAAAACCTCTAGGCTACAATCCAAACTAAGTGTGTACCTTCACTTAGGCTGCTTAATACACTTAAACTCCTTATTCCAAGTGGTTTACCCTACCTACAGCTTTCCCTGAGTATGTAAAGTGCTAGGGATTAGTTTACACAAGTTCTAGAACATAAATAACTAAGCTAAGATCAAGAGACATGTAATGTTGTACTTACAGCAGTTGCTTGATGTTTCTATGGAGTTTTCTAGAACTTTCCAAGGCTTGAAAACTATACCAAAAGCTTGAAACACTAGGGAATTATGTCTCGAAGAGTTGTATGTAAAGATAAGTAGGTGTTGAAGAAAAATATTTAGGAGAAAAGGACGAAAAACCATGACACCCTTTTATAGGGCCTGTTCTGGCGGTACCCATGGGGGAGGGAAACACCTTCTGGGTAAGGTCAGTTTCTTGGTGTTTCTGGGTCATTCTTATTGGAGATGTTAACTTGAAATGTTGCCTTTCATGCATGCAAAGATCTTTAAGAGATCGACACTCAAGTAGCTGCTTAGAAGCTTTCTTTTACGATAGGTACGAACTGATATTTTAGCTAGCCAGATTTTACTATGTAAGGAATCTACTATATTAAGCCACGTATATTTTGGGAACAAATGACCATTTTAACCTTAAGACATCCCAAACATAACATATATCAAGTTTGATTAGGTTCTGAGCTCGGATTCAACCCTAAAAGGCACTTTAACTGGAGGTTCATTGTTACCCGATAAAACGGTCTCTATGCGATTTTCATAATCTTAAGGAATAAGGCTCTCCAAGGCTTTTTAGCTTATCTATTGGTTCTCATGGCTTTCTTAACCATTAAGAATGATAGTGCTTATCCTCTTTGACCTTTCTTAACCATTAAGAATGAGTGTTCTTATCCACAAGCTTTCTTAACCACTAAGAATGTTTGAGCTTATCCACTTGCTTTCTTAACCACTAAGAATGTTAGAGCTTATCCACTTGTTTTCTTAACCACTAAGAATGTTAGAGCTTATCCACTTACTTTCTTAAAAATTAAGAATGATGGTTCTTATCCACTTTTATCCTAGTATGATGTTGGAGAGAATTCTAACTACTTAAAGGACCAAAGCCTGATGAAGACTTAATATAGCTAACAAATAATTGAACCTGCTTAAAAATTCAGGCTGTTACATTCTACCACCCTTAAAATAAGTTTCGTCCATGAAACTTCAAAACATAAACTCATAGATCAACCTTAAGTATCCAGATACCATGCACTACAACCTCTGACAGTCCTTACTAAATTTCCATGAAAAATTCCTCAATATTACCTACAAATAGATTTCAAATATCCTCAAATTACAACTTCGAGTTCCATACTCTTATTCCCAAAGTTTTACACAAATCTAGACTTTTATTCTTATTCTATAGCTCAAAACTTAAACTCTAATTACCCAAGTAACAGACACACATTCCCAATGATCTTTTACCCCCGTTATGTGGCTAAATCAGCACACGGTCGCAGGGTTGCTCTGATACCATTTGTAACAGCCCGATTCCCGAGCTACTAGCTTTACTCGCTTAGTAATCACAAATCTCAATTAACACCAAAACAATAATAATCACTTATAAATTAGATAATACTCGTAGCGGAAACAACCTGAAATATACGATCCTAGACCTGTGGGTTATGGGCCCACAAAACAAAATCCTTTATATAAGACTTCCATTACATAGTCATTCAATCTCAAATTCCATGGCAAAAGAATAATCTATATTGTAAGTAATTCTAAATAAACTCCTCTATATACAAACTTAAATTTCGAACTTTATCCCATAATACACAATTCGAATCATAACTTTGATCTCAACTCGATTCTAGCTTCCAACACAATCCTGCAACAAAGTTTGACTCTGCCACCCACCAAGTGACAGGCCACAGAAATGACAACACTATCAGCAAAGCTGAGTACACACTGTATAATAGAAAATACAAGTTTTGGTGTATTTTGAAAACTAATTGATAACACATAGTCATAATAGCAAGTAGTCATAATCACTTCAATTACTTAGAGATTTCATAAGCTCATTCTTTTGATATGACGCGAGTGTAGCAAACTATTGAGGGTCGTCACCCCACCTTTTACTGTCTTGCTTGTAAGACTTAACCCGGACATGTCCTACTCCGCCAGGATTTTCCCCTCTTGGTTGGGTAAAAGTTAGGGAATACCCGCCCTAACCCGGGTGTATGCTCACGCCTCGCTTCCTTGATTAAAATCCAAGACATTTAGTGTTTCATTACCCTACAATTCCATATTCTTTACAGATTCCATTTAGAAGCATGAACATGGCAATTTAGTGTTTAAGCCCAGCTTCGGATAAGTAAAACATCTCAAGTGAACCACAGCATGCCAAATCCATGTCATATACTCAAAACACACATAATATTATGCATATCATAAGAGATTTCATTTCATAATCATGCTTCAAAATAGAAAGAAACAATCATCTAACCATAGGTAGGAAAATCTCTAGGCTACAATCCACTCTAAGTGTGTACCTTCACTTAGGCTGCTAAATGCACTTAAACTCCTTATTCCAAGTGGTTTACCCTACCTACAGCTTTCCCTGAGTATGTAAAGTGCTAGGGATTAGTTTACACAAGTTCTAGAACATAAATAACTAAGCTAAGTTCAAGAGACATGTAAAGTTGTACTTACAGCAGTTGCTTGATGTTTCTATGGAGTTTTCTAGAACTTTCCAAGGCTTGAAAACTATACCAAAAGCTTAAAACACTAGGGAATTATGTATCGAAGAGTTGTTTGTAAAGATAAGTAGGTGTTGAAGAAGAAGATTTAGGAGAAAAGGACGAAAAACCATGACATCCTTTTATAGGGCCTGTTCTGGCAGTACCCATGGGGGAGGGAAACATCTTCTGGGTAAGGTCAGTTTCTTGGAGTTTCTGGGTCATTTTTTATTGGAGATGTTAACTTGAAATGTTGCCTTTCATGCATGCAAAGATCTTTAAGAGATCGACACTCAAGTAGCTGCTTAGAAGCTTTCTTTTACGATAGGTACGAACTGATATTTTAGCTAGCCAGATTTTACTATGTAAGGAATCTACTATATTAAGCCACGTATATTTTGGGAACAAATGACCATTTTAACCTTAAGACATCCCAAACATAACATATATCAAGTTTGATTAGGTTCTGAGCTCGGATTCAACCCTAAAAGGCACTTTAACTGGAGGTTCATTGTTACCCGATAAAACAGTCTCTATGCGATTTTCATAATCTAAAGGAATAAGGCTCTCCAAGGCTTTTTAGCTTATCTATTGGTTCTCACGGCTTTCTTAACCATTAAGAATGATAGTGCTTATCCTCTTTGACCTTTCTTAACCATTAAGAATGAGAGTTCTTATCCACAAGCTTTCTTAACCACTAAGAATGTTAGAGCTTATCCACTTGCTTTCTTAACCATTAAGAATGTTAGAACTTATCCACTTGTTTTCTTAACCACTAAGAATGTTAGAGCTTATCCACTTACTTTCTTAATAATTAAGAATGATGGTTCTTATCCACTTTTATCCTAGTATGATGTTGGAGAGAATTCTAACTACTTAAAGGACCAAAGCCTGATGAAGACTTAATATAGCTAACAAATAATTGAACCTACTTAAAAATTCAACCTGTTACATTCTACCACCCTTAAAATAAGTTTCGTCCACGAAACTTCAAAACATAAACTCATAGATCAACCTTAAGTATCCAGATACCAAGCACTACAACCTCTGACCGTCCTTACTAAATTTCCATGAAAAATTCCTCAATATTACCTACAAATAGATTTCAAATATCCTCAAATTACAACATCGAGTTTCATACTCTTATTCCAAAGTTTAACACAAATCTAGACTTTTATTCTTATTCTATAGCTCAAAACTTAAACTCTAATTACCTAAGTAACAGACACACATTCCCAATGATCTTTTACCCCCGTTATGTGGCTAAATCAGCACACGGTCACAGGGTTGCTCTGATACCATTTGTAACAGCCCGATTCCCGAGCTACTAGCTTTACTCGCTTAGTAATCACAAATCTCAATTAACACCAAAACAATAATAATCACTTATAAATTAGATAATACTCGTAGCGGAAACAACCTGAAATATACGATCCTAGACCTGTGGGTTATGGGCCCACAAAACAAAATCCTTTATATAAGACTTCAATTACATAGTCATTCAATCTTAAATTCCATGGCAAAAGAATAATCTATATTGTAAGTAATTCTAAATAAACTCCTCTATATACAAACTTAAATATCGAACTTTATCCCATAATACACAATTCGAATCATAACTTTGATCTCAACTCGATTCTAGCTTCCAACACAATCCTGCAACAAAGTTGACTCTGCCACCCACCAAGTGACAGGCCACAGAAATGACAACACTATCAGCAAAGCTGAGTACACACTGTATAATAGAAAATACAAGTTTAGGTGTATTTTGAAAACTAATTGATAACACATAGTCATAATAGCAAGTAGTCATAATCACTTCAATTACTTAGAGACTTCATAAGCTCATTCTTTTGATATGACCGCCAGTGTAGCAAACTATTGAGGGTCGTCACCCCACCTTTTACTGTCTTGCTTGTAAGACTTAACCCGGACATGTCCTACTCCGCCAGGATTTTCCCCTCCTGGTTGGGTAACAGTTAGGGAATACCCGCCCTAACCCGGGTGTATGCTCACGCCTCGCTTGCTTGATTAAAATCCAAGACATTTAGTGTTTCATTACCCTACAATTCCATATTCTTTACAGATTCCATTTAGAAGCATAAACATGGCAATTTAGTGTTTAAGCCCAGCTTCGGATAAGTAAAACATCTCAAGTGAACCACAGCATGCCAAATCCATGTCATATACTCAAAACACACATAATATTATGCATATCATAAGAGATTTCATTTCATAATCATGCTTCAAAATAAAAAGAAACAATCATCTAACCATAGGTAGGAAAATCTCTAGGTTACAATCCAAACTAAGTGTGTACCTTCACTTAGGCTGCTTAATGCACTTGAACTCCTTATTCCAAGTGGTTTACCCTTCCTACAGCTTTCCCTGAGTATGTATAGTGCTAGGGATTCGTTTACACAAGTTCTAGAACATAAATAACTAAGCTAAGTTCAAGAGACATGCAAAGTTGTACTTGCAGCAGTTGCTTGATGTTTCTATGGAGTTTTCTAAAACTTTCCAAGGCTTGAAAACTATACCAAAAGCTTGAAACACTAGGGAATTATGTCTCGAAGAGTTGTATGTAAAGATAAGTAGGTGTTGAAGAAGAAGATTTAGGAGAAAAGGACGAAAAACCATGACACCCTTTTATAGGGCCTGTTCTGGCGGTACCCAGGGGGAGGGAAACATCTTCTGGGTAAGGTCGATTTCTTGGAGTTTCTGGGTCATTCTTGTTGGAGATGTTAACTTGAGATGTTGCCTTTCATGCATGCAAAGATCTTTAAGAGATCGACACTCAAGTAGCTGCTTTGAAGCTTTCTTTTACGATAGGTACGAACTAATATTTTAGCTGACCAGATTTTACTATGTAAGCAATCTACTATATTAAGCCACGTATATTTTGGGAAAAAATGATCATTTTAACCTTAAGACATCCCAAACATAACATATATCAAGTTTGATTAGGTTCTGAGCTCGGATTTAACCCTAAAAGGCTCTTTAACTGGAGGTTCATTGTTACCCGATAAAACGGTCACTATGCGATTTTCATAATCTTAAGGAATAAGGCTCTCCAAGGCTTTTTTTAGCTTATCTATTTGTTCTCACGGCTTTCTTAACCATTAAGAATGATAGTGCTTATCCTCTTTGACCTTTCTTAACCATTAAGAATGAGAGTTCTTATCCACAAGCTTTCTTAACCATTAAGAATGTTAGAGCTTATTCACTTGCTTTCTTAACCACTAAGAATGTTAGAGCTTATCCACTTGCTTTCTTAACCACTAAGAATGTTAGAGCTTATCCACTTACTTTCTTAACAATTAAGAATGATGGTTCTTATCCACTTTTATCCTAGTATGATGTTGGAGAGAATTCTAACTACTTAAAGGATTAAAGCCTGATGAAGACTTAATATAGCTAACAAAATAATTGAACCTGCTTAAAAATTCAGGCTGTTACATTCTACCACCCTTAAAATAAGTTTCGTCCACGAAACTTCAAAACATAAACTCATAGATCAACCTTAAGTATCCAGATACAATGCACTACAACCTCTGACAGTCCTTACTAAATTTCCATGAAAAATTCCTCAATATTACCTACAAATACATTTCAAATATCCTCAAATTACAACTTCGAGTTCCATACTCTTATTCCCAAAGTTTTACACAAATCTAGACTTTTATTCTTATTCTATAGCTCAAAACTTAAACTCTAATTACCCAAGTAACAGACACACATTCCCAATGATCTTTTACCCCCGTTATATGGCTAACTCAGCACACGGTCGCAGGGTTGCTCTGATACCATTTGTAACAGCCCAATTCCCGAGCTACTAGCTTACTCGCTTAGTAATCACAAATCTCAATTAACTCTAAAACAATAATAATCACTTATAAATTAGATAATACTCGTAGCGGAAACAACCTGAAATATACGATCCTAGACCTGTGGGTTATGGGCCCACAAAACAAAATGCTTTATATAAGACTTCAATTACATAGTCATTCAATCTCAAATTCCATGGCAAAAGAATAATCTATATTGTATGTAATTCTAAATAAACTCCTCTATATACAAACTTAAATCTCGGACTTTATCCCATAATACACATTTCGAATCATAACTTTGCTCTCAACTCGATTCTAGCTTCCAACACAATCCTGCAACAAAGTTTGACTCTGCCACCCACCAAGTAACTGGCCACATAAATGACAACACTATCAGCAAAGCTGAGTACACACTGTATAATAGAAAATACAAGTTTAGGTGTATTTTGAAAACTAATTGATAACACATAGTCATAATAGCAAGTAGTCATAATCACTTAAATTACTTAGAGATTTCATAAGCTATTTCTTTTGATATGACCGCGAGTGTAGCAAACTATTGAGGGTCGTCACCCCACCTTTTACTGTTTTGCTTGCAAGACTTAAACCGGACATGTCCTACTCCGCCAGGATTTTCCCCTCCTGGTTGGGTAACAGTTAGGGAATACCCGCCCTAACCCAGGTGTATGCTCACGCCTCGCTTCCTTGATTAGAATCCAAGACATATAGTGTTTTATTTCCATGCAATTCCATATTCTTTACAAATTCCATTTAGAAGCATAAACATGGCAATTTAGTGTTTAAGCCCAGCTTAGGATAAGTAAAACATCTCAAGTGAACCACAGCATGCCAAATCCATGTCATATACTCAAAACACACATACTATTATGCATATCATAAGAGATTTCATTTCATAATCATGCTTCAAAATAGAAAGAAACAATCATCTAACCGTAGGTAGGAAAATCTCTAGGTTACAATCCAAACTAAGTGTGTACCTTCACTTAGGCTGCTTAATGTGTAATAGCTTAGTTTTTAAGCAGCTTTCATTAAAAGATAATCGTAATTATTATTTTAATTAGCTATCTAAAATCTACAAATATACTTCTAAGTTTAGCTATATTTTGGAGTAAAGTAAGATTTTTGATCTATGATGTGATATTACGAAAATACCCTTATTAATTTCAAAACAAAAAAAACTCATTTCTTTCTATCTTCTTCTCTCGTGTCTCTTGTGGGAGCTCTAGAGAAATATTGAATCTCCCATTATTCTCTTATAAATACTTTGAATTGAATATCTTAAATTGGGAAGCATCCCAAATGATGAAGAGCAACTCAAACCCCCAAAACCCCATCTTTTTGGCTTCCTCTCTCTCGCATGCTCAATCTCTCTCCCATTTTGCTGTCGATTGGTAACCCATAGCTTGCCGGTGTCACTTTTCTGCTAGCCTTCGCTCCTTGTCTTCTCTCCTTTGTGGGTCTCGTTTGATTTGTTGATGTTGCTCTGCTTTTGAGGTTGTTTCGCTGGGCCACATTTTTCCCTCTCCTCTCGCTGTTGTGTTGTGGTGATGGCGCCAATTGTGTGGTGGCGCTGCTACCGTCGTCTTCTCGCGGATGATGCTACCTGTTGGAGATAACATAATCAGTTAGTATTAGTTAACAAGAGTTGCCTTAGTTTGTTATTAGTTTGGTATAGTTTGTTAGATTGTACTAATATGATAATTAGTATAAATAGGAGGTACTTGTAATATTTCTTTACTTTTCATCAAATAATAAAATGTAGTTCATTAATCTCTCCCATTCCTCTATCTTCCTATCTACTGTCTTCTTCAACCTCAAGCACATCAATGGTTTCCTCTTCTCCTCGTGATTATCTTCCTCCATAAACACGAATTATAACATGGTATCAGAGCGGGAATGATCCTAGCTCGTAAATTCCGCACAAAATTCTTGTTCAAATCAGATCCCTAGTTCATCATAATTTCCCCTAAAATTTTCTGTTCGAAGTTTTCTGAATTCACGCTCAAAATTGAGTAATCAGGATTCAATTTCCCCATTTATCATCTAATTTCATTCACAAATTATCTTTTCGAACCTTGAATCGAACAATTTATCGATTCTTGAGGGTTTTCCCCAATTACTAGGGTTCTTTTGCGATAATTGCTGATTCTCGAACCTAAAATCATCATCTCTCTCCAATTGGTTCTGATAATTTTTTTTTTTTCCAAATTTCTTTGAATTACTGTCATTTTAATTTGTTGGTAATTTGATCTATGCTTGCTGTTTTCACTCGAAATTCTTCGCCTCTGGTTGATGTTCTTTGACATCAGTTTTTCTCACATTCTTCGCGTCTACAATTCTTCGCACAATTATCCTGCAAATTGACTGAACTGGGTTCTTCGAGGGAAGTAACTTCCGATACAGTATTCTAGTTCGAATTTCTTCTCAATATTAATTTCGTAACAAGTTGTTGATTGTTACTTCTGGATTTTATATGGGCTGCATATAATTGAGAATTTGAGATTATTATATGCTGATAAAGTTTTTGTGGTTGTTCTTGGATGGAATTTGATGGATTTGTTGGAGTTTGTACCATTGATGACTAGAATCATGATACTTGAATAGTGTTTTGTTCGTTAAGTCATATGTTTGATATTTTTTGGTGTATTGTGATTGATTGGAGGTGTATGCATTGTGGTGGTTCGATTTCTTGGGATCCTTTGTCATTGTTTTGGTGATTTTGTTTGGTTATTTTTTTGGAGAATTTGGTGGTTCTGTGAATTTGGATTTGCGGTTTCTTGGTGCTTGGTAATTGGGTTTGATATTCTTGTCAACATGAGTATCTTTGATCTCCAGCAGATTTTATCCACTTTATTCTATTTCCACTTTCTATCTGCTGAATTTCAGCATCAAATATTCCACTTTCAATCCTTAATTTTTTTTCCCCATTGTTTTTTGTTCTGTAAACTGTAAATGTTTGATCAGTTTACTTTCATCCTTTGTTTGCTCTTCTTTTCTATCCTTTACAATCAAATTGTGTCAGATTTCTTGATTAACATACAATTTCAGTTTGTTATCATTCTGTCTTCCATTCATTTATTTTTTTTTCTTTTCCCTTCAAATCTTATCAGTTGTGCATGACCGTTCGAGTCCACTTTCGTGGCTCTGTGAGGTCAGCTTTGTAAAGCCGTTCGAGTCCATTTTGTGGCTCTGTGAGGCTAGTTTTCTTCTGACCCATTGCTGGTCATTTTCAGACCCAAAGATGGTCATTTTCAGACCTATAGAGGTCATTTCTTTTGATCCAAAGTGATCCTTTTGTGACCCAGAGTTGGTCAATTTCGCCCATAGAGCTTCTTTCTAAGACCCGTAGTTGGTCATTTTGCCCATATTGGCTTATTTTCTTTGCCCATAGTGGCTTGTTTGCCCATAGAGGCTTGTTTTGTGCCCATAGAGGCCTTTGTTGTGATGCATAGTGATCCTTGTTGAGACCCATAGTGGTCTGTTTTTGTGCCAATTAGAGGCTTTTCTTGGACCCATAGAGGTCATTTTTGGACCCATAGTGGTCATTGTTGAAGATCCATAGAGATCATTTGATAGTCTTATGACTTTAACCTCCAAATCTTGATAGTCTTATGACTTTAACCTCCAAATTTTGATAGTCTTATGACTTTAACCTCTTGTTTGATCATTGAGATCAAGTTTATTCATTTGAAAATTGTTCACTTTCAACATCATATTCGTGCTATTTCTTCATTCCTTTCATTTTACTCTTTTCTTTTCCCATTTTTGTTCCTCTCCTCCCATTTTTTTTGGGTTATGTCATCATTTTTTTTTGTTTGGTCTGCTATGGTGTATTGGTGTATTGGTGAATTGGTTTTCTTTTCAAACTTGGAATGTTATGCAACCCTTCCAAGTTTGAGGGGGCATGTTCTACATCTTAAATAGGAGTTGTGGTGTACATATTTGATTGGTAGTTGGTTGGGAGGACAGGAAGTTGCAGCATATATTGGATTTCTATTTTTAGAAAAGTGTGCATTGTGGTATTCTGAAGTATATTTTTGTTGGACTGAACTAGTTATGGTGATGAGTTTGGTACATTGAACAAACATATGTGCTGTGGTATGGTGGTATATGGTGGTAATTTGACTATCTGAAACTGAAAGTATACCGAGCAAAGTTCAGTACATCATCCTTGCTATGGTTTTGTGCTTTTGGGTATTTGATCATAGTAGAACAACATGCCTGTACAACAGCATGTGTAGCTCCATTACGTACTCCCTCTGCCACTACAGTAACATGTGATTTGAGCGAAGGAGTTGGTGTATTCATTCTGTACAGCAGCATGTAGAGATTTGACCACAGTGCATTCCCTCTGCTCCGTTTTTTCAGTGCAACTCTGTTATGGTTCATATCCTGTTATTGCCAGCTGTCCTTCGTACATGCAGATACTCCATGTAATTGTACAGTTGCATCAATGTTCAAAGTGGAATGTCTACAACCATTCCAGTTTGAGGGGGGATGTTGGAGATAACATAATCAGTTAGTATTAGTTAACAAGAGTTGCCTTAGTTTGTTATTACTTTGGTATAGTTTGTTAGATTGTACTAATATGATAATTAGTATAAATAGGAGGTACTTGTAATATTTCTTTACTTTCCATCAAATAATAAAATGTAGTTCTTTAATCTCTCCCATTCCTCTATCTTCCTATCTACTGTCTTCTTCAACCTCAAGCACATCAATGGTTTCCTCTTCTCCTCGTGATTATCTTCCTCCATAAACACGAATTATAACACCCGTTCAGCCAGTCGTGACAATGAAGTTGCTGCCCAGTTCGTTATCGCTGCCAAATGGCTGCATGTTGTCATAAATTCGGCTCCTAAAATTCCTTGTCCTTCCCTTTACCGAAAGAAATCATGGTAATCATTCTATTCCATTAGTCGAAATTTGTGTTTGGTTGGCAAGAAGAACATTAATTTATTAATCAACCATTGCTCACGGATTTATGTTCTGTTCTGATTTCTATTAGTGGACTCAAAATTGGTAATGTTTGATGTGTTGACATCAAAGATCGAAACTTTCTTTAATTTAATTGATTCAAAATTTGTTTTGGATTTCTTTAATTAGATTCTATTTTCAACTGAAGAATTCTTGAGGATTGAAGTTATATATAAGCTTTGTTGAGTTAGAAAAAAATGAAAGTGGGTTACGACTTGGAACTAGTATGAAACGTTGTATTCATATTCAAATTTTTATTTTCATTTTGTTTGAAGCCTAGCCATTGTTCTTCTTTGAAACAGGAGTTAGTAGATTTGAAGGTTCTGATATGAAAATGATTAGTCTATCATGAAAGAGATAAGTTATAAGTTGTACAACTTGTTTAACACAAACTAATTTGATGGTGAATGATGGATTAACTGGATATAAATAGTGGTATGTAATAAGGAAAAGTTAAGGAGATAGGTGATTTAGTATAAAGGAATTTCAGCAAAATGGGTTCTCGAATTAAAGCATCACTTGAGGTGGGTTTGATATTTGAGGGCTAAAATGCTAATTGTCCTTGTTTTTCATGTGAGATATACTCTCGTGAATCTCAAATATCATATGGCATGGATGAGCAAAATTATGGTTTCTTGGAGATTAATTATGGAATGGAAGTGATGTTCAAGCATGATTAAGGTACACATTGTCCCTCCACCTTATAATTACACTCGTCTGCATGCACAACTGCAAGTTTTATGAATTTCATGATTTTATTAAAAGAACTTAGAAGTCTGACTTGAACTTGTTATGAATTTATGATTATAAAGTTCATCTTGTTTGGAGGTGTGATCCTTAAGTACTAAGTTTTTCCGATTTTCTAGAGTATATGATTTAACTCCAAGTGTTTGATTATATAGAGTTTAGTATTGATTTTTAATTTCAATTTGAGATATATTTAAAAGTTTTGGCTCTGGAAGATAGTTTTATTCGAAAATTTGAAGTAAGTAAAGGTTACCCAATGATATCAACTTCTGCTACACTAAGTCTATATGTTCTATATTGAAGAATATATTGGTTTCTGAGATCTAATAGTATAAGCTAGTCGATGACCCACATGTTAAGATATTATATGAAAGTTGATAATGTTATTGAGAGTCCGAATATATTGTAATGGTCAAGTGTTTTCTGATTCAAGCTAGTTATATACAAATTCTGAAATATGTTCAAGATACAAAGATTTTTAGTATATTGGTTTATCACCATTGAGGAATGTGGACTTGACGTTTCGAAAAAAATGAGTTTGAAAGTCTGATTATAATACTGGATTTCGGGATATACTTTATTATGAGTTTTTGCGTGCTTGGGATTATTTGGGTTATGAAAAGTTCGAGTTTAGAGATTCCAAAAGTAAATTATTGTTTGGGGATGGTAGGTATAGTACAAGTTATGACTTGTGGAAGATTTTGCTATATGTTTAGTTACATGATAATTACAGGGGTTAGCCATAAATCCTTGGCGATATTAGATGGAGTGTAAATTGGTAGAGTTATAAAGTAAGCTTTCTGATTATGTTTTTGTAAAGAAAAGAAGTTTATATCAAAAGTAAAATTTTATTATTTGGGGATTTCTTGGAAGAATTCTTAGAATTGGGTTTTATAAGATTTAAAAGTTGTGTTGGAATGGTCGTAGGTGAAGAGTTCTACTCTGGAATATAAGTTGTAATAAAAAAAAGTTATGTTAGATAATTAAATTTGTAAACGGGAAGTAAGTTTAAGAGTTCAAATGTCGCTTAGTAGATTAAAGGAATTTGCTACAAAAACTTCATGGGTCCTTAAATCATGAAAGTTGTAAATTTTGGGATAACATGAATTAAGTATGAAAAAGTAAATTGGATATGTGAAGTTGTTATTAGTAATATAATAGCTCAAGAGATGGGTTATAGATTGAAGGGGCAGAAAAATAAGTCAAAGTACCTAAGTGGTGAGCAACTATATCTGCATTTCTACTATGACTATAGAGCGGGGAGAAGAAAAAAAAGGTTTAGAGATGCTATCCTCTAATTGAAGAATAAGGTTAAGAGTGGGATGTTGGGGAAGTATAAATATTGTATAACGGAACATTTAGAAACTAGTGAGATGATTTGATAATAAAATAAATATGGAGTTAACATTAATATAACATTGAGTTCAGTATTCGAGAGGTATCGTTTTGAGCTATAAATTGAAGACTAAAGTGAACTATGAGTGTAAGTATGTTTAGTTAGAATAAATTTTAAACAAATAGCTGGGTGATGGTATATCTATTCATGACATGGAAAGATGAAGTAAGATATTTTTAATATATAATAATATTTATAGATGATTTATTATGATATAATATGGTCATGGAAGTATGGAGTATAGAGACGATAAGGTCGGGACAAATAACCAATTAGGTTAAAGTAATGAGATGTGAGTTCTAGTATGTTTAAGAATATATGTGATGATAATTTTAGATTATTTGTTAGTTGGCTTACTGAAAGTTAGGAAGTTGAAGTAAGAAAAATCAAAATAATTGAGAGAAGGGGGTTAAACGTCACATTATGATAATGGAGTTATAATCATAATATATAAGTCTGGACTTCAAAAGTTTTCACCTAAATTACTGATATACGTCCTAATTAAGATGTTTTATATTATGAGAGTCAAATAGATGTGATATGATTTTAAATCTAGATATGAGCGATGTGGAGTTTGATGTTATTATATTTTGACTACATAAAGTTTATATATGATTTAAATTATATTTTGAGATTCTAATTTTTTCGGGAAACTCTGTTCCATCTGAATTGAAATATAATAAGCTCGTAGCAATGAGGCTACATGTCTTTTAAAGCTCGTATTTGAGTAGTTTTTATCACATAGATTTTATTAAAAGGTTTTTGTATCTGAAACATAGAAGTGGGAGATATTGTTATGAATTAAAGTATGTTAGAGTTGATTTCGGAAGATCGTAATAGTTCTATAGAATTCTCAAGTTCCGTCAATTGAAATATATACTATTTTATATTATGAGATATTCGTATTATCATTTTAAACAAGAAGTAAGATTATAAATTGTGTTCAAGTATTTGTTATATAATTCTTTTATTATGACTTCTCTGTATCTCGATTTCAAATGTCTCGTAAGATAAACTTAAGTCTGTAAATGTGTTTTAAGCCACCAAAAAGATTTTCTGGTTGGACAGTGTGTACTCAGTTTCACTGATTTTGTTCTTGGAACCTATCCTGGTGGGGACAGAGTTCATTATTAAGTGATTTTGCAGGTATAAGGAAATGTTAAAAGTAATTCAAGGACAAGGAGCATAAAAGGGTAAAGTTGAAAGTGAGATGTCCGGATGAATGTGATGGATAATGAATAATGATTTTTATGTTCTCTTATCGTATACTTCGGAGATCTAGTATAAGATAAATTATTTCAAGAGCATTTAGAGATTTTTGTTTTTGAGGATTGTCTCTAAATTTATATTTTTGCTGCAAGTGGATGTCTAATTGTGGTTTATTAAATGATAATTGAGATTTGTGAATGTTTAGTATAATTATCTAGCAGCTCGGAAGTGCGGGTTGTTACATAATGCACTTAAACTCCTTATTCCAAGTGGTTTACCCTTCCTACAGCTTTCCCTGAGTATGTAAAGTGCTAGGGATTAGTTTACACAAGTTCTAGAACATAAATAACTAAGCTAAGTTCAAGAGACATGCAAACCTGTACTTACAGCAGTTGCTTGATGTTTCTATGGAGTTTTCTAGAACTTTCCAAGGCTTGAAAACTATACCAAAAGCTTGAAACACTAGGGAATTATGTCTAGAAGAGTTGTATGTAAAGATAAGTAGGTGTTGAAGAAGAAGATTTAGGAGAAAAGGACGAAAAACCATGACACCCTTTCATAGGGCCTGTTCTAGCGGTACCCATGGGGGAGGGAAACATCTTTTGGGTAAGGTCGGTTTCTTGGAGTTTCTGGGTGATTCTTGTTGGAGATGTTAACTTGAGATGTTGCCTTTCATGCATGCAAAGATCTTTAAGAGATCGACACTCAAGTAGCTGCTTAGAAGCATTCTTTTACGATAGGTACGAACTGATATTTTAGCTGACCAGATTTTACTATGTAAGGAATCAACTATATTAAGCCACGTATATTTTGGGAACAAATGACCATTTTAACCTTAAGACATCCCAAACATAACATATATCAAGTTTGATTAGGTTCTGAGCTCGGATTCAACCCTAAAAGGCTCTTTAACTGGAGGTTCATTGTTACCCGATAAAACGGTCTCTATGCGATTTTCATAATCTCAAGGAATAAGGCTCTCCAAGGCTTTTTAGCTTATCTATTGGTTCTCACGGCTTTCTTAACCATTAAGAATGATAGTGCTTATCATCTTTGACCTTTCTTAACCATTAAGAATGAGAGTTCTTATCCACAAGCTTTCTTAACCATTAAGAATGTTAGAGCTTATCCACTTGCGTTCTTAACCACTAAGAATGTTAGAGCTTATCCACTTGCGTTCTTAACCACTATGAATGTTAGAGCTTATCCACTTGCTTTCTTAACCACTAAGAATGTTAGAGCTTATCCACTTACTTTCTTAACAATTAAGAATGATGGTTCTTATCCACTTTTATCCTAGTATGATGTTGGAGAGAATTCTAACTACTTAAAGGACCAAAGCCTGATGAAGACTTAATATAGCTAACAAATAAATTGAACCTGCTTAAAAATTCAGGTTGTTAAATTCTACCACCCTTAAAATAAGTTTCGTCCACGAAACTTCAAAACATAAACTAATATATCAACCTTAAGTATCCAGATACCATGCACTACAACCTCTGACAGTCCTTACTAAATTTCCATGAAAAATTCCTCAATATTACCTACAAATAGATTTCAAATACCTCAAATTACAACTTCGAGTTCCATACTCTTATTCCCAAAGTTTTACACAAATCTAGACTTTTATTCTTATTCTATAGCTCAAAACTTAAACTCTAATTTCCCAAGTAACAGACACACATTCCCAATGATCTTTTACCCCCGTTATGTGGCTAACTCAGCACACGGTTGCAGGGTTGCTCTGATACCATTTGTAACAGCCCAATTCCCGAGCTACTAGCTTAACTCGCTTAGTAATCACAAATCTCAATTAACACCAAAAAAATAATACTCACTTATAAATTAGATAATACTCGTAGCGGCAACAACCTGAAATATACGATCCTGGACCTGTTGGTTATGGGCCCACAAAACAAAATCCTTTATATAAGACTTCAATTACATAGTCATTCAATCTCAAATTCCATGGCAAAAGAATAATCTATATTGTAAGTAATTCTAAATAAACTCCTCTATATACAAACTTAAATCTCGGACTTTATCCCATAATACACAATTCGAATCATAACTTTCCTCTCAACTCGATTCTAACTTCCAACACAATCCTGCAACAAAGTTTGACTCTGCCACCCACCAAGTGACAGGCCACATAAATGACAACACTATCAGCAACGCTGAGTACACACTGTATAATAGGAAATACAAGTTTAGGTGTATTTTGAAAACTAATTGATAACACATAGTCATAATAGCAAGTAGTCATAATCACTTCAATTACTTAGAGATTTCATAATTTATTTCTTTTGATATGACCGCGAGTGTAGCAAACTATTGAGGGTCGTCACCCCACCTTTTACTGTTTTGCTTGCAAGACTTAACCCGGACATGTCCTACTCCACCAGGATTTTCCCCTCCTGGTTGGGTAACAGTTAGGGAATACCCGCCCTAACCCGGTGTATGCTCACGCCTCGCTTCCTTGATTAAAATCCAAGACATTTAGTGTTTCATTACCATACAATTCCATATACTTTACAAATTCCATTTAGAAGCATAAACATGGTAATTTAGTGTTTAAGACCAGCTTAGGATAAGTAAAACATCTCAAGTGAACCATAGCATGCCAAATCCATGTAATATACTCAAAACACACATACTATTATGCATATCATAGGAGATTCCATTTCATAATCATGCTTCAAAATAGAAAGAAACAATCATCTAACCATAGGTAGGAAAATCTCTAGGTTACAATCCAAACTAAGTGTGTACCTTCACTTAGGCTGCTTAATGAACTTAAACTCCTTATTCCAAGTGGATTACCCTTCCTACAGCTTTCCCTGAGTATGTAAAGTGCTAGGGATTAGCTTACACAAGTTCTAGAACATAAATAACTAAGCTAAGTTCAAGAGACATGCAAAGCTGTACTTACAACAGTTGCTTGATGTTTCTATGGAGTTTTCTAGAACTTTCCAAGGCTTGAAAACTATACCAAAAGCTTGAAACACTGGGGAATTATGTCTAGAAGAGTTGTATGTAAAGATAAGTAGGTGTTGAAGAAGAAGATTTAGGAGAAAAGGACGAAAAACCATGGCAACCTTTTATAGGGCCTGTTCTGGCGGTACCCATGGGGGAGGGAAACAACTTCTGGGTAAGGTCTGTTTCTTGGAGTTTCTGGGTGATTCTTGTTGGAGATGTTAACTTGAGATGTTGCCTTTCATGCATGCAAAGATCTTTAAGAGATCGACACTCAAGTAGCTGTTAAGAAGCTTTCTTTTACGATAGGTACGAACTGATATTTTAGCTGACCAGATTTTACTATGTAAGGCATCTACTATATTAAGCCACGTATATTTTGGGAACAAATGACCATTTTAACCTTAATACATCCCAAACATAACATATATCAAGTTTGATTAGGTTCTGAGCTCGGAATCAACCCTAAAAGGCTCTTTAACTGGAGGTTCATTGTTACCCGATAAAACGGTCTCTATGCGATTTTCATAATCTTAAGGAATAAGGCTCTCCAAGGCTTTTTAGCTTATCTATTGGTTCTCATGGCTTTCTTAACCATTAAGAATGATAGTGCTTATCCTCTTTGACCTTTCTTAACCACTAAGAATGTTAGAGCTTATCCACTTACTTTCTTAACAATTAAGAATGATGGTTCTTATCCACTTTTATCCTAGTATGATGTTGGAGAGAATTCTAACTACTTAAAGGACCAAGCCTGATGAAGACTTAATATAGCTAACAAAATAATTAAACCTGCTTAAAAATTCAGGCTGTTACACGAGGGCACCCTATAAATTCTTGCAAGGCTGTATCTGAGCCAAGCAACCGACGCGAATGCCCTGGGCCTAGTAGAAAGAAGTCCAAAGTATTCATTTGTAGAAACTTAGGGGGAGTATGGTTGGGAGTCTTTAGAATAGGGTAATAGAATCAGCTTACTTGATTCCCTTACTTCTTTTTTACTCAATTTAATGATTTCGTTTACAATCTCCTTACCCAGTCCTCTACTTTCATTCCCTTACCTGCCAAGGGTTTCACTTACCCTTTATTTGACTCATCATGGACCATCACTTGGACCACCCAACCACCACCTGATCCGACTAACACCACAACCTAACTTGACAACCAACACCGCAACCAGACAAGACCACCCGGCCACCACCTTATCCCTACACCCCAACAATCAGAGCCGCCCACCCAACCACTAGCATTGCCACCCAAAACCTGCACCTCCCACCTAGCCACCAGAACCGTCAACCAAAAACCCGCCACCATCCCGATACCCGCCCATCACCAACAAAAATCACCACAACCACTTGAAAACCCACTCTTAGCTACTGCAAACAACCGACAACCACGAAAACCCCTCCCACCAACCACGAAAAACTTTCACTACCACCACTCACTTAAACCCTAGAATTTTGTTTCAAAAAACATGGAAGAATAGGAAAATACCTCTTAATCTCTTATTATTCACTAATTATGGCTTTAGATAGTCAAATTTGACCATAAAAACTCCAGATCTGATTTTTTCACGGTCTATTTGACCTTCAATCTAATCCAACCTTTAAATTATAGGAGAAGAAATTAAAAAAGGCGGCATCGTAAGGGGGTGGGGGCGGCTGTACTGAAATAGGGCTACGACGGCACTCGAGGTAGGGGCGGTGGTGGCGGTACTAGGGTGGGGAGGGGCAACGGCTGTGGTAGAAGAATGGTGGAAGAACGTAGTGTAAAAGAATGATAAGAGGAGGAAGAAAGATAAAAACTATATATCAACCAAATAACACTTTAAATTTAAGAGTTTTGCTTTCCTTTCCCCTCTAATCGTTTCTTGATTCCATACCCTTTATCCCACCACAATCAGATTGAATCTTATTGAATCTTACCAAACACAAATTCTTCAAAAAAGACCGTCTAACATTAAGCTTAATGCCAGACGATCCATTTTTGTTTAGCCTAGGCCAATAGTGTGTCAACTAGTGCCTACCCGGTCCAATACACTTCAGAGGTAAGCTTCTCTTTGCGTATCTTTATGTGCTCAATTGATCCTGTGCAATTTTTTTCTTTTTGCTCTTTTACTGCTTCTAAAACCTTCCATTTCTAGTATTCTCTCTACACTTCCATTTTCATTTCTCTTAATATCCAAGGTATTTACCCATTACCACTTATGTCTAGTTTTTTCTCCTCTCACTCCACTTTACTTCAGTCCTTTTCGACATATTTTCATATTTTCACTAAGGTTTTCAAGGTCAAATTCGACCAAGGTGATTATCTAAAGTCATAATTAAAGGTATGAATAGGTAATTCAAATCTCACTCTTAAATTCTTTTTTTTCCTGTTATGGGCGAGTTTTCTATGTGTTTAGAGGGGTGTTTTGGTGGTGTTCAAGTTGAATTTCATTTGAATGGTGGATTTTTTGAGGTCGATGACTAGGTTTCATGGTGGTAGGTGATGGAGTTTGGTGCCTAGAAATTGGTCCCGGAATATTAAAGTTGGATCTCAAATCCAATTTATGATTTTCTAGTTAGTTATGATATTTGGGTAGACAATTTTGGTTTCAAGGATAATAGTTGTAGATACATAACCGTATCTACCCATTTCAGTACCCAATGATAAAACATATTGTCGTCGTAATTGGTCCGGTCAAAGGGAGAACAATCTGAAAAGCTAAGCCAAAAATTGTTTCAAGCTAAGAATGACAAATCTATTTATTTATTCCAAGCCTAGTTTAAAAGCATAATTAATTATTCATGATAATTAATTGTGTTTTTGAAGCCCAATTTCAAACAGCCCAATTAATTATTCCTAATAATTAATTGTATTCTTCATTCTTCTTGATAAGTTTTTCTAAATTAAAGGATATTATGAAAAATCATATTTTATCCTTTAGATAATCAATTTCTGAATCTAAATGATATTATTTAATGGAAAATAAAAAAATGATTTAATTTCATATAACAAAAAAGCTGGTCAGATTCGCGTTGCGTCTGACTTAACTAGTTGCGCAAGCGCAAAATCGAGACAATCGTCAAAATATAAAATGAAAAAGCTCATGCGCTGACCCAAGCTGACTGCAGGCCACACTTTCAGACCACGGAAATCCCTCTAAATACTCCAAATAGTTCAAACATATATTCAAAAAAACCTTTAATTTCCATTTATCCTCTATTCAAGCTCCAAGATTGCTCCTCTTATGGATCGTTATACAAGATCCAGGCGGCAAAAGGTATAATTCTTAAGGGTCCATAATATCTCAATTCTATATATTTTTTTTTGAAGTTTAGAACAAGCATTTCATACTGTATATCTTAAACAATTTATGCTTTTTTGTACATTCTAACCTTTTAATCCTCCTTTTTTATTGTTATATATTATATTATTCATATGCATGCTTATATGGTTATTACTTTCATCACCATTCATATGTTAATTTTGTTAATCAAGACCTAAATAAATGTTCTCATCCCTAATAAGATAATTTAGACAATTAATTTAGGATCCCTGTAATTTGATTGCATAAATAACATATCACCAAAAATTAGTCTTTTAATTATACAATAAACCAACATATATTAACTTCTAAAATGCATGAATATATTGCATGGTTGTTTGTTTCCACAAAACTAGACATGAATTGTATTAAGTAGAGGCTAACAGTGGGCAAATTTGATTCTCGGTCATATTTGTACCCTCACCCTCTAACTCAATCTTTGGTTCATTGACCAATTATGAATTCGTGACGGGGAAATATACATTGGATAAATACCTAAATTGTCATGAAGATTTTTTAATATCCAATTAGGTTTACGAATCTTCCATTAACAACTTGTTGGCGACTTCTTTTTAAAACGAATTTCAAAACTAAAACCATTTACAATGAGATAGTCAAATCCGCACTCATCCGTTGTAGGCATTAAAAATATGCCTAGATTTGCTGACTTCACAAGGAGGATTCAAATTTAATTTTTGATGAGGTGAAACTAGAAAAATGTGGTTCATACTAATTATATGCCTTTAAATAGCATTAGAGTTTTGCATATGCATGCCCATGGCTATTCTTCAGTGCCACAATGAATTCTAGGTCCTTGTTTCATCAGCCCATGTTCTAAGCGTGAGGCCACCCTCGGGCGGTTTACGCTTTGTCCCTCCAAAAATCTTACTGACCGATATTGTTGGATCTTCTTTATATGCAAACCTACCCAATCATGGCATTGCTCTCTTGTTCCTGATTTGAGATTGGAGTGCGTCTTACACGTGGCCATCTTTTAAGCAAAGATACGAAGCGTGAGATCAATCTCTTAATCATGGACCCTTTTTAAGCCTAAACTATGTTTGACCATAGTATCAAACATAGATCTTGGTGTTGGGCTGGAACTGCATACTATATCCTGCCTACTTGACATTATTGATTGCTTGTTTTCTATTTTCAACATGCTTTCCCCCTCGCTTTCCCCTCGAAGTAGTCCAAAAACATCGAAAAACAACCAATAAATCGTCGAAACGAAAAAATTGCTCCGCAAAGACCATGCGTTAAACAGAGGAGTCTTGCATCATACGCAGGGAACGTGCGCCTTATGCATGACCTTGTGTGGCACGCAAGACCCTTTACATGTGGCGCAAGCTACAAATTTGTTTCTGGGGTTCAATTTCGACGATTTATTTGCTGGTTTACAAAATCTACATCATCATTCATGATCCTTTTTAGGTAATCTTTTTTTAAAAAAACTCACCTAATTCAAAGATAAGAATTAATCTTTTTCATGCATATCATCTAAGTTTAAGTATATATTAAAAAGTCTATCTAAATAAGTTGTCATGATAGAGTTGGAGTAGTCAGGCATCTCATCTTCTTCCAGCTTATCCCTTTCATCCAACATATCTATCTTATCCTATCATATCATTTTCAAAATAAATAAACCTTAATAATTCTTTCTCAATATTAATCCATCATTAATCATCATCATCCTTTTCAAGGAAAGATAGATCAAGGGGTCCTTTTCAAAAAACAAACATGAATTTTGAAATTCTTAACTCAATCCAATCTACCCGGCCGAATCAATTTTATTCAATCAGTCCAATCCAAGTCAATTTGCATTCATGTTAGGCTCATGTGCATTAGAGTCCAAGCAATCATCTTAGACATATGTAAGTCTAGCTCATGTAAAAATCTAGGCCTACTTACATATTTATGTGAACCCTAGTCTATGTCAAGTCCATGTGAGCCTAATCTAACCCCAATCCATTTTAAAGTTGAGCCCATGTACTAATCCCTACCAATGTCAAAGTCAATCCCATGTCGCTACTTCCAGTCGATTCAAAAGTTAAGCCTATAAAGGCTCAATTCAAATCATAGGTCTAATTTGTGTCTTCATATAATCTCTAGTCAATTCTAAATTCAAATTCATGTTGGACCAAATCCAAAAGATTAAGTCCATTAAGGCAACCCTTGATTCTAGCAAAGCTAGTCCTCTGTAAGTCCATAGAGGCAATTCTTAAGTCTAGTGAAGCTAGTCCTCTCTAAATGCAAAAAAGCAACAATCCTCGAGTCTAGGGAAGCTAGTCTTCCCTAAGTTCTAAAGGTAATCCTTGATCTAGTGAAGCTAATTCTTCCTAAGTCATATAGGCAATTCTTAAGTCTAGCAAAGCTAGTGCTCTCTAAGTCCATAAAGGCAACCATCGAGTCTAGTGAAGCTAGCACTAGTGGAAAAAAGCCCATCCGATCCGGTCAAAACCGGGCTTACTTATCCGGTTTGGTCCGGATCGGATGGGATCGCAGCAGCTATGAGAGACAAACTGATCCAGTCCAAAACCAAATTAGTTTGTCACTAACTGATCCGGTTTTGCAAGAAAATCGGATCAGTTAACTTGATTAACTGATATGATTTTCTTGCAAAACCGCATCATTTAAGTTGGGATAGGAAATAAAAAAAAGTGTAGGTGTCCAGGACTAGAAAACATCACAAGGCTACACACCTGGCTCCACTTCTAAGCCATGGCTTCCAAAAAAAGAAAATTTTTCAATACAGCACTGAGTGAAGAAATATACATAAAATTGAATGAAACAAAACCAGATCTGAGCGAAGAAAAACGAATTGAAATTACAGAACGAAGTTCAATTACATATAAACTACATATAATGAAATGAAACAACAAAACGAAAAGTGAAATGAAATTACATACTCCCTCCGTCCCAGAATACTCTTGACACTTATTAGGGCGCATAGTTTTAGATGATAAGTTGTTGTTTGGTTATCAATTGTTATTTTATT
This sequence comes from Beta lomatogona, assembly GCA_947646795.1. Taxonomy (NCBI): domain Eukaryota; kingdom Viridiplantae; phylum Streptophyta; class Magnoliopsida; order Caryophyllales; family Amaranthaceae; genus Beta; species Beta lomatogona. The sequence goes on from CANSNZ010001128.1 coordinate 578,773, forward strand.
GAAAAGGTAGATGTGAAAGGAGTTAGTAGGTAGTAAAAGTAGTATTATTTTATTTGGTGGAGAGAGAGTGTGGGACAATGGTTAGAATTGGTAGGTAGTAGGAGTGGTATTATTTTATTTAGTGGAGAGAGAGTGTGTGCCAATGGTTAAAAAGTAGAAGATTAAAATAATAGTGGGTCATATCCAAAAATAGAAGTGTAAAGAGTATTCTGGGACAGATGAAAAAGGAAAGTGTAAAGAGTATTCTGGGACAAAGGGAGTATAAACTAAAAAAACAAAATGAAATTAGAAAAAAATTAGGTCTGAGGGAAGAGATCTTGAACTAAAAAACGAAAAAATAAATCTTGAGTGAAAACAATGAAATTATATAAAAATTAATAACCCTTCTTTGTGTCCTCTGATTATGTAATTGTTTAACTAAAAAAGGAAAAAAAATAAAAAAATCATAAACAAACCCTAAATCTGGAACAACAGGTTGGTGAGTGAGAGGTTGGTGTTGTGGCAGGTGGCGGCTGGCGCGTGGTGGTTGCGGGTGAGTGACGGCGGGTGATCGCGAAGATATTAGTGCTTCGTGGAGGATCTGGGGGAGCACTAGATCCTGCACTTCAAGCTGGTCATCGATTACCACCGAGACTTGATTTGCGCACATCGATCGGACTTTTCCACCCTGACTTTTTTGCTTCGATTATTTTTGTTGTTGTTGAAGGGATGATTTATTCGTTTGGGTTGAAGAGAGGGATGATTTGTAAATGTTATTTTAGGCATATTTTGGCCGATTCGCGTCTAATTCGTACTTCTTGAGTCATTTAAAACCAAATTATTTTTGAACATGATAATGTGAGGTATAATGTAACTAGTGTTTAGATTTTTAGGGTTGCATTTGTTGTAGGTTGAATTTTGGGAACGTAAATGTTTTTTAGGCCTATTTTGGTCGATTCACGTCCAATTCGTACTTCTCGAGTCATTTAACCCCATATTCTTTGTTAAAATGATAATATGAGGTATAATGTAACTAGTGTGTAGATTTTTAGGCTTGTACTAGTTGTTGGTTGAATTTCGAGAACGTAAATGCGATTTTAGGCCTATTTTGGCCGATTCGCGTCCATTTCGTACTTCTCGAGTCATTTAACCCCAAATTATTTTTGAACATGATAATATGAGGTATAATGTAACTTGTGTGTATATTTTTAGGCTAGCATTTGTTTCTCGTTAAATTTCGAGAACGTAAATGTGATTTTAGGCCTATTTTAGCCGATTCGCTTCCAATTCGTACTTCTCGAGTCATTTAACCCGAAATTCTTTTTGAACATGATAATATGAGGAATAATGTTACTAGTGTTTAGATTTTTAGGGTTGCATTTGTCGTTGGTTGAATTTCGGGAACGTAAATGCAATTTTAGGCCTATTTTGGCCGATTCGCGTCCATTTCGTGCTTCTCGAGTCATTTAATCCCAAATTTTCTTTGAACATGATAATAAAAAGTATAATGTAACAAGTGTGTAGATTTTTAGGGTTGCATTTGTTGTTGGTTGAATTTCGAGAACGTTAAAGTCATTTTAGGCCTATTTTGGCCGATTCACGTCCAATTCGTACTTCTCGAGTCATTTAAGCCCAAATTCATTCTTGAACATGATAATATGAGGTATAATGTAACTAGTGTGTAGATTGTTAGGGTTGCATTTGTTGTTGGTTGAATTTTGGGAATGTTAATGTGATTTTAGGTCTATTTTGGCCGATTTGCGTTCAATTCGTAATTATCGAGTCATTTAACTCCAAATTATTTTTTTACATGATAATGTGAGGCATAATGTAACTAGTGTGTATTGCATTTGTTGTTGGTTGAATTTCGGGACATAAATGTGATTTTAGTACTACTTTGGCCGATTCGCGTCCAATTCGTACTTCTCGAGTCATTTAACCCCAAATTCTTTTTGAACATGATAATATGAGGTATAATGTAACTAGTGTGTAGATTTTTAGGGTTGTCTTTGTGGTTGGTTGAATTTCGGGAAGGTTAATGTGATTTTATGCATATTTTCGCCGATTCGCGTCCAATTCGTACTTCTCGAGTCATTTAATCCCAAATTCTTTTTGAACATGGTAATATGAGGTATAATGTAACTAGTGAGTATATTTTTAGGGTTGCATTTGTTGTTGGTTGAATTTCGAGAATGTTAACATCATTTTACGCCTATTTTGGCCGATTCGCGTCCAATTCGTACTTCTCGAGTCATTTAACCCGAAATTAGTTTTGAACATGGTAATATGAGGTATAATTTAACTATTGTGTAGATTTTTAGGCTTGCATTTGTTGTTGATAGAATTTCGGGAACGTAAATGTGATTTTAGGCCTATTATGGCTGATTCGCGTCCAATTCGTACTTCTCGAGTCATTTAATCCCAAAATTCTTTTTGAACATGATAATAAGAGGTATAATGTAACTAGTGTGTAGATTTTTAGGGTTGCATTTGTTGTTGTTGAATTTCGAGAACGTTAAGGTCATTTTAGGCCTATTTTCTCCGATTCACGTCCAATTCGTACTTCTCGAGTCATTTAAGCCCAAATTCGTTCTTGAACATGATAATATGAGGTACAATGTAACTAGTGTGTTGATTTTTAGGGTTGTATTTGTTGTTGGTTGAATTTCGGGAATGTTAATTTGATTTTAGGCCTATTTTGGCCGATTTGCGTCCAATTCGTAATTATCGAGTCATTTAACTCCAAATTATTTTATAACATGATAATATGAGGCATAATGTAACTAGTGTGCATTGTATTTGTTGTTGGTTGAATTTCGGAACGTAAATGTGATTTTAGTACTATTTTAGCCGATTCGCGTCCAATTCGTACTTCTCGAGTCATTTAAGCCCAAATTCTTTTTGAACATGATAATAAGAGGTATAATGTAACTAGTGTGTATTTTTTTAGGGTTGCATTTGTTGTTGGTTGAATTTCGAGAACGTTCAGGTCATTTTAGGCCTATTTTGGCCGATTCGCGTCCAATTCGTACTTCTCTAGTCATATAACCCCAAATTAGTTTTGAACATGATAATATGAGGTATAATGTAACTATTATGTAGATTTTTAGGGTTGTATTAGTTGGTTGAATTTCGGGAACGTTAATGTGATTCTAGGCCTATTTTTCCCGATTTGCGTCCAATTCGTAATTATCGAGTCATTTAACTCCAAATTATTTTTAAATATGATAATATGAGGCATAATGTAACTAGTGTGTATTGCATTTGTTGTTGGTTGAATTTAGGGACGTAAATGTGATTTTAGTACTGTTTTGGCCGATTCGCATCCAATTCGTACTTCTGGAGTCATTTAACCCCAAATTCTTTTTGAACATGATAATAAGAGGTATAATGTAACTAGTGTGTAGATTTTTAGGGTTGCATTTGATGTTGTTGAATTTCGAGAACGTTAAGGTCATTTTAGGCCTATTTTCTCCGATTCAAGTCCGATTCGTACTTATCGAGTCATTTAAGCCCAAATTCATTCTTCAACATGATAATATGACGTATAATGTAACTAGTGTGTAGATTGTTAGTATTGCATTTGTTGTTGGTTGAATTTTAGGAACGTTAATGTGATTTTAGTACTATTTTGGCCGATTCGCGTCCAATTCGTACTTCTCGAGTCATTTAACCCCAAATTCTTTTTGAACATGATAATAAGAGGTATAATGTAACTAGTGTGTAGATTTTTAGGGTTGCATTTGTTGTTGTTGAATTTCGAGAACATGAAGGTCATTTTAGGCCTATTTTCTCGATTCACGTCCAATTCGTACTTCTCGAGTCATGTAAGCCCAAATTCGTACTTGAACATGATAATATGAGGTATAATTTAACTTGTGTGTAGACTTTTAGGGTTGTATTTGTTGTTGGTTGAATTTCGGGAACGTTAATGTGATTTTAGGCCTATTTTGCCCGATTTGCGTCCAATTCGTAATTATCGAGTCATTTAACTCCAAAGTTTTTTTAAACGTGATAATATGAGGCATAAAGTAACTAGTGTGTATTGCATTTGTTGTTGGTTGAATTTAGGGACGTAAATGTGATTTTAGTACTGTTTTGGCCGATTCGCGTCCAATTCGTACTCTGGAGTCATTTAACCCCAAATTATTTTTGAACATGATAATAAGAGGTATAATGTAACTAGTGTGTAGATTTTTAGGGTTGCATTTGATGTTGTTGAATTTCGAGAACGTTAAGGTCATTTTAGGCCTATTTTCTCCGATTCACGTCCGATTCGTACTTCTCGAGTCATTTATGCCCAAATTCGTTCTTGAACATGATAATATGAGGTATAATGTAACTAGCGTGTAGATTGTTAGTATTGCATTTGTTGTTGGTTGAATTTCGGGAACGTTAACGTGATTTTAGTCCTATTTTAGCCGATTTGCGTCCAATTTGTAATTATCGAGTCATTTAACCCCAAATTATTTTTTAACATGATAATACGAGGCATAATGTAACTAGTGTGTATTGCATTTGTTGTTGGTTGAATTTCGGGACGTAAATGTGATTTTAGTACTATTTTGGCCGATTCGCGTCCAATTCGTACTTCTCGAGTCATTTAACCCCAAATTCTTTTTGAACATGATAATTAGAGGTATAATGTAAGTAGTGTGTAGATTTTTAGGGTTGCATTTGTTGTTGGTTGAATTTCGAAAACGTTAAGGTCATTTTAGGCCTATTTTGGCCGATTCGCGTCCAATTCGTACTTCTCCAATCATTTAACAGCAAATTAGTTTTGAACATGATAATATGAGGTATAATGTAACTAGTGTGTAGATTTTTAGGGTTGTATTTGTTGTTGGTTAAATTTCGGGAACGTTAATTTGATTTTAGGCATATTTTGGCCGATTTGCGTCCAATTCGTAATTATCGAGTCATTTAACTCCAAATTATTTTTTAACATGATAATATGAGGCATAATGTAACTAGTGTGTATTGCATTTGTTGTTGGTTGAATTTCGGGACGTAAATGTGATTTTAGTACTATTTTGGCCGATTCGCATCTAATTCGTACTTCTAGAGTCATTTAACCCCATATTCTTTTTTAACATGATAATAAGAGGTATAATGTAACAAGTTTCGATTTTTAGGGTTGCATTTGTTGTTGGTTGAATTTCGGGACGTAAATGTGATTTCAGTACTATTTTGGCCGATTCGCGTCCAATTCGTACTTCTCGAGTCATTTAACCCAAAAATTCTTTTTGAACATGATAATAAGGGGTATAATCTAACTAGTGTGTAGATTTTTAGGGTTACATTTGTAATTGGTTGAATTTCGAGAACGTTAAGGTCATTTTAGGCCTATTTTGGCAGATTCGCTTCCAATTCGTACTTCTCGAGTCATTTAAGCCCAAATGTGTACTTGAACATTATAATATGAGGTATAATGTAACTGGTGTGTAGATTGTTAGTTTTGCATTTATTGTTGGTTGAATTTCAGGAACGTTAATGTGATTTTAGGCCTATTTTAGCCGGTTTCCGTCCAATTCATAATTCTCGAGACATTTAACTCCAATTTATTTTTAAACATGATAATATGAGGCATAATGTAACTTGTATGTAGATTGTTAGGGTTGCATTTGTTGTTGGTTAAATTTCGGGATCGTTAATGTTATTTTAGGCCTAATTTGGCCGATTTGCGTCCAATTCGTAATTATCGAGCCATTTAACTCCAAATTATTTTTAACATGATAATATGAGGCATAATGTAACTAGTGTGCATTGCATTTGTTGTTGGTTGAATTTCGGGACGTAAATGTGATTTTAGTACCATTTTGGCCGATTCGCGTTTTAGGCCATTGGCCGATTCCGTACTTCTCTAGTCATTTAACCCCAAATTAGTTTTGAACATGATAATATGAGGTATAATAACAAGTGTGTAGATTTTTTGGGTTGTATTTGTTGTTGGTTGAATTTCGGGAACGTTAATGTGATTTTAGGCCTATTTAGCCCGATTTGCGTCCAATTCGTAATTATCGAGTCATTTAACTCCAAAATTTTTTTAAACGTGATAATATGAGGCATAATGTAACTAGTGTGTATTGCATTTGTTGTTGGTTGCATTTAGGGACATAAATATGATTTTAGTACTGTTTTGGCCGATTCGCGTCCAATTCGTACTTCTCGAGTCATTTAACCCCAAATTCTTTTTGAACATGATGATAAGAGGTATAATGTAACTAGTGTGTAGATTTTTAGGGTTGTATTAGTTGGTTGAATTTCGGGAACGTTAATGTGATTTTAGGCCTATTTTTCCCGATTTGCGTCCAATTCGTAATTATCGAGTCATTTAACTCCAAATTATTTTTAAATATGATAATATGAGGCATAATGTAACTAGTGTGTATTGCATTTGTTGTTGGTTGAATTTAGGGACGTAAATGTGATTTTAGTACTGTTTTGGCCGATTCGCATCCAATTCGTACTTCTGGAGTCATTTAACCCCAAATTCTTTTTGAACATGATAATAAGAGGTATAATGTAACTAGTGTGTAGATTTTTAGGGTTGCATTTGATCTTGTTGAATTTCGAGAACGTTAAGGTCATTTTAGGCCTATTTTCTCCGATTCAAGTCCGATTCGTACTTATCGAGTCATTTAAGCCCAAATTCGTTCTTCAACATGATAATATGACGTATAATGTAATTAGTGTGTAGATTGTTAGTATTGCATTTGTTGTTGGTTGAATTTTAGGAACGTTAATGTGATTTTAGTACTGTTTTGGCCGATTCGCGTCCAATTCGTACTTCTCGAGTCATTTAACCCCAAATTCTTTTTGAACATGATAATAAGAGATATAATGTAACTAGTGTGTAGATTTTTAGGGTTGCCTTTGTTGTTGTTGAATTTCGAGAACGTTAAGGTCATTTTATGCCTATTTTCTCCGATTCACGTCCAATTCGTACTTCTCGAGTCATTTAAGCCCAAATTCGTTCTTGAACATGATAATATGAGGCATAATGTAACTTGTGTGTAGATTGTTAGGGTTGCATTTGTTGTTGGTTAAATTTCGGGAACGTTAATGTGATTTTACGCCTAATTTGGCCGATTTGCGTCCAATTCGTAATTATCGAGTCATTTCACTCCAAATTATTTTTTAACGTGATAATATGAGGCATAATGTAACTAGTGTGCATTGCATTTGTTGTTGGTTGAATTTCGGGACGTACCTGTGATTTTAGTACCATTTTGGCCGATTCGCGTCCAATTCGTACTTTTCGAGTCATTTAACCCCAAATTCTTTTTGAACATGATAATTAGAGGTATAATGTAAGTAGTGTGTAGATTTTTAGGGTTGCATTTGTTGTTGGTTTAATTTCGAGAACGTTAAGGTCATTTTAGGCCTATTTTGGCCGATTCACGTCCAATTCGTACTTATCTAGTCATTTAACCCCAAATTAGTTTTGAACATGATAATATGAGGTATAATAACTACTGTGTAGATTTTTAGGGTTGTATTTGTTGTTGGTTGAATATCGGGAACGTTAATGTGATTTTAGGCCTATTTTCCCCGATCTGCGTCCAATTCGTAATTATCGAGTCATTTAACTCCAAATTATTTTTAAATATGATAATATGAGGCATAATGTAACTAGTGTGTATTGCATTTGTTGTTGGTTGCATTTAGGGACGTAAATGTGATTTTAGTCTTGTTTTTGGCCGATTCGCGTCCAATTCGTACTTCTCGAGTCATTTAACCCCAAATTCTTTTTGAACATGATAATAAGAGGTATAATGTAACTAGTGTGTAGATTTTTAGGGTTGCATTTGTTGTTGTTGAATTTCGAGAACATGAAGGTCATTTTAGGCCTATTTTCTCGATTCACGTCCAATTCGTACTTCTCGAGTCATGTAAGCCCAAATTCGTACTTGAACATGATAATATGAGGTATAATTTAACTTGTGTGTAGACTTTTAGGGTTGTATTTGTTGTTGGTTGAATTTCGGGAACGTTAATGTGATTTTAGGCCTATTTTGCCCGATTTGCGTCCAATTCGTAATTATCGAGTCATTTAACTCCAAATTATTTTTAAATATGATAATATGAGGCATAATGTAACTAGTGTGTATTGCATTTGTTGTTGGTTGCATTTAGGGACGTAAATGTGATTTTAGTACTGTTTTGGCCGATTCGCGTCCAATTCGTACTTCTCGAGTCATTTAACCCCAAATTCTTTTTGAACATGATAATAAGAGGTATAATGTAACTAGTGTGTAGATTTTTAGGGTTACATTTGCTGTTGTTGAATTTCGAGAACGTGAAGGTCATTTTAGGCCTATTTTCTCGATTCACGTCCAATTCGTACTTCTCGAGTCATTTAAGCCCAAATTCGTACTTGAACATGATAATATTAGGTATAATGTAACTAGTGTGTAGATTTTTAGGGTTGTATTTGTTGTTGGTTGAATTTCGGGAACGTTAATGTGATTTTAGGCCTATTTTGCCCGATTTGCCTCCAATTCGTAATTATCGAGTCATTTAACTCCAAATTTTTTTTAAACGTGATAATATGAGGCATAATGTAACTAGTGTGTATTGCATTTGTTGTTGGTTGAATTTAAGGACGTAAATGTGATTTTAGTACTTGTTTTGGCCGATTCGCGTCCAATTCGTACTTCTGGAGTCATTTAACCCCAAATTCTTTTTGAAAATGATAATAAGAGGTATAATGTAACTAGTGTGTAGATTTTTAGGGTTGCATTTGATGTTGTTGAATTTCGAGAACGTTAAGGTCATTTTAGGCCTATTTTCTCCGATTTACGTCCGATTCGTACTTCTCGAGTCATTTAAGCCCAAATTCGTTCTTGAACATGATAATATGAGGTATAATGTAACTAGCGTGTTGGTTGTTAGTATTGCATTTGTTGTTGGTTGAATTTTGGGAACGTTAATGTGATTTTAGGCCTATTTTGGCCGATTTGCGTCCAATTCGTAATTATCGAGTCATTTAACTCCAAATTATTTTTTAACATGATAATATGAGGCATAATGTAACTAGTGTGTATTGCATTTGTTGTTGGTTGAATTTCGGGACGTAAATGTGATTTTAGTACTATTTTGGCCGATTCGCGTCCAATTCGTACTTCTCGAGTCATTTAACCCCAAATTCTTTTTGAACATGATAATTAGAGGTATAATGTAAGTAGTGTGTAGATTTTTAGGGTTGCATTTGTTGTTGGTTGAATTTCGAGAACGTTAAGGTCATTTTAGGCCTATTTTGGCCGATTCGCGTCCAATTCGTACTTCTCCAATCATTCAACAGCAAATTAGTTTTGAACATGATAATATGAGGTATAATGTAACTAGTGTGTAGATTTTTTAGGGTTGTATTTGTTGTTGGTTAAATTTCGGGAACGTTAATTTGATTTTAGGCATATTTTGGCCGATTTGGGTCCAATTCGTAATTATCGAGTCATTTAACTCCAAATTATTTTTTAACATGATAATATGAGGCATAATGTAACTAGTGTGTATTGCATTTGTTGTTGGTTGAATTTCGGGACGTAAATGTGATTTTAGTAATATTTTGGCCTATTCGCGTCCAATTCGTACTTCTCGAGTCATTTAACCCAAAAATTCTTTTTGAACATGATAATAAGGGGTATAATGTAACTAGTGTGTAGATTTTTAGGGTTACATTTGTAGTTGGTTGAATTTCGAGAACGTTAAGGTCATTTTAGGCCTATTTTGGCAGATTCGCTTCCAATTCGTACTTCTCGAGTCATTTAAGCCCAAATGTGTACTTGAACATTATAATATGAGGTATAATGTAACTGGTGTGTAGATTGTTAGTTTTGCATTTGTTGTTGGTTGAATTTCGGGAACGTTAATGTGATTTTAGGCTTATTTTGGCCGGTTTCCGTCCAATTCGTAATTCTCGAGACATTTAACTCCAATTTATTTTTGAACATGATAATATGAGGCATAATGTAACTTGTGTGTAGATTGTTAGGGTTGCATTTGTTGTTGGTTAAATTTCGGGATCGTTAATGTGATTTGAGGCCTAATTTGGCCGATTTGCGTCCAATTCGTAATTATCAAGTCATTTAACTCCAAATTATTTTTTAACATGATAATATGAGGCATAATGTAACTAGTGTGCATTGCATTTGTTGTTGGTTGAATTTCGGGACGTAAATGTGATTTTTGTACCATTTTTGCCGATTCGCGTCGAATTCGTACTTTTCGAGTCATTTAACCCCAAATTCTTTTTGAACATGATAATTAGAGGTATAATGTAAGTAGTGTGTAGATTTTTAGGGTTGCAGTTGTTGTTGGTTGAATTTCGAGAACGTTAAGGTCATTTTAGGCCTATTTTGGCCGATTCACGTCCAATTTGTACTTCTCTAATCATTTAACCCCAAATTAGTTTTGAACATGATAATATGAGGTATAATAACTAGTGTGTAGATTTTAGGGTTGTATTTGTTGTTGGTTGAATTTCGGGAACGTTAATGTGATTTTAGGCCTATTTTGCCCGATCTGCGTCCAATTCGTAATTATCGAGTCTTTTAACTCCAAATTATTTTTAAATATGATAATATGAGGCATAATGTAACTAGTGTGTATTGGATTTGTTGTTGGTGGCATTTAGGGACGTAAATGTGATTTTAGTACTGTTTTGGCCGATTCGCGTCCAATTCGTACTTCTCGAGTCATTTAACCCCAAATTCTTTTTGAACATGATAATAAGAGGTATAATGTAACTAGTGTGTAGATTTTTAGGGTTGCATTTGTTGTTGTTGAATTTCGAGAACGTCAAGGTCATTTTAGGCCTATTTTCTCGATTCTCGTCCAATTCGTATTTCTCGAGTCGTTTAAGCCCAAATTCGTACTTGAACATGATAATATGAGGTATAATGTAACTAGTGTGTAGATTTTTAGGGTTGTATTTGTTGTTGGTTGAATTTCGGGAACGTTAATGTGATTTTAGGCCTATTTTGCCCGATTTGCGTCCAATTCGTAATTATCGAGTCATTTAACTCCAAAATTTTTTTAAACGTGATAATATGAGGCATAATGTAACTAGTGTGTATTGCATTTGTTGTTGGTTGAATTTAGGGACGTAAATGTGATTTTAGTACTGTTTTGGCCGATTCGCGTCCAATTCGTACTTCTCGGACTCATTTAACCCCAAATTCTTTTTGAATATGATAATAAGAGGTATAATGTAACTAGTGTGTAGATTTTTAGGGTTGCATTTGATGTTTTTGAATTTCGAGAACGTTAAGGTCATTTTAGGCCTATTTTCTCGGATTCACGTCCGATTCGTACTTCTCGAGTCATTTAAGCCCAAATTCGTTCTTGAACATGATAATATGAGGTATAATGTAACTAGCATGTAGATTGTTAGTATTGCATTTGTTGTTGGTTGAATTTTGGGAACGTTAATGTGATTTTAGGCCTATTTTGGCCGATTTGCGTCCAATTCGTAATTATCGAGTCATTTAACTCCAAATTATTTTTTAACATGATAATATGAGGCATAATGTAACTAGTGTGTATGTCATTTGTTGTTTGTTGAATTTCGAGACGTAAATGTGATTTTAGTACTATTTTGGCCAATTTGCGTCCAATTCGTACTTCTCGAGTCATTTAACCCCAAATTCTTTTTGAACATGATAATAAGAGGTATAATGTAAGTAGTGTGTAGATTTTTAGGGTTGCATTTGTTGTTGGTTGAATTTCGAGAACGTCAAGGTCATTTTAGGCCTATTTTGGCCGATTCGCGTCCAATTCGTACTTCTCCAGTCATTTAAGCCAAAATTCGTACTTGAACATGATTATATGAGGTATAATGTAACTAGTGTGTAGATTTTTAGGGTTGTATTTGTTGTTGGTTGAATTTCGGGAACGTTAATGTGATTTTAGGCCTATTTTGGCCGATTTGCGTCCAATTCGTAATTATCGAGTCATTTAACTCTAAATTATTTTATACTTGATAATATGAGGCATAATGTAACTAGTGTGTATTGAATTTGTTGTTGGTTGAATTTAGGGACGTAAATGTGATTTTAGTACTGTTTTGGCCGATTCGCGTCCAATTCGTACTTCCCGAGTCATTTAACCCCAAATTCTTTTTGAACATGATAATAAGAGGTATAATGTAACTAGTGTGTAGATTTTTAGGGTTGCATTTGTTATTGTTGAATTTCGAGAACGTTAAGGTCATTTTATGCCTATTTTCTATGATTCACGTCCACTTCGTACTTCTCGAGTCATTTAAGCCCAAATTCGTTCTTCAACATGATAATATGACGTATAATGTAACTAGTGTGTAGATTGTTAGTATTGCATTTGTTGTTGGTTGAATTTTAGGAACGTTAATGTGATTTTAGGCCAAATTTGGCCGATTTGCGTCCAATTCGTAATTATCGAGTCATTTAACTCCAAATTATTTTTTAACATGATAATATGAGGCATAATGTAACTAGTGTGCATTGCATTTGTTGTTGGTTGAATTTCGGAACGTAAATGTGATTTTAGTACTATTTTAGCCGATTCGCGTCCAATTCGTACTTCTCGAGTCATTTAAGCCCAAATTCTTTTTGAACATGATAATAAGAGGTATAATGTAACTAGTGTGTATTTTTTTAGGGTTGCATTTGTTGTTGGTTGAATTTCGAGAACGTTCAGGTCATTTTAGGCCTATTTTGGCCGATTCGCGTCCAATTCGTACTTCTCTAGTCATATAACCCCAAATTAGTTTTGAACATGATAATATGAGGTATAATGTAACTATTATGTAGATTTTTAGGGTTGTATTAGTTGGTTGAATTTCGGGAACGTTAATGTGATTTTAGGCCTATTTTTCCCGATTTGCGTCCAATTCGTAATTATCGAGTCATTTAACTCCAAATTATTTTTAAATATGATAATATGAGGCATAATGTAACTAGTGTGTATTGCATTTGTTGTTGGTTGAATTTAGGGACGTAAATGTGATTTTAGTACCTTGTTTTGGCCGATTCGCATCCAATTCGTACTTTTCGGAGTCATTTAACCCCAAATTCTTTTTGAACATGATAATAAGAGGTATAATGTAACTAGTGTGTAGATTTTTAGGGTTACATTTGATGTTGTTGAATTTCGAGCACGTTAAGGTCATTTTAGGCCTATTTTCTCCGATTCAAGTCCGATTCGTACTTATCGAGTCATTTAAGCTCAAATTCGTTCTTCAACATGATAATATGACGTATAATGTAACTAGTGTGTAGATTGTTAGTATTGCATTTGTTGTTGGTTGAATTTTAGGAACGTTAATGTGATTTTACGCCAAATTTGGCCGATTTGCGTCCAATTCGTAATTATCGAGTCATTTAACTCCAAATTATTTTTTAACATGATAATATGAGGCATAATGTAACTAGTGTGCATTGCATTTGTTGTTGGTTGAATTTCGGAACGTAAATGTGATTTTAGTACTATTTTAGCCGATTTGCGTCCAATTCGTACTTCTCGAGTCATTTAAGCCCAAATTCTTTTTGAACATGATAATAAGACGTATAATGTAACTAGTGTGTATTTTTTAGGGTGGCATTTGTTGTTGGTTGAATTTCGAGAACGTTAGTCATTTTAGGCCTATTTTGGCCGATTCGCGTCCAATTCGTACTTCTCTAGTCATATAACCCCAAATTAGTTTTGAACATGATAATATGAGGTATAATGTAACTATTATGTAGATTTTTAGGGTTGTATTTAGTTGGTTGAATTTCGGGAACGTTAATGTGATTTTAGGCCTATTTTTCCCGATTTGCGTCCAATTCGTAATTATCGAGTCATTTAACTCCAAATCATTTTTTAAATATGATAATATGAGGCATAATGTAACTAGTGTGTATTGCATTTGTTGTTGGTTGAATTTAGGGACGTAAATGTGATTTTAGTACTGTTTTGGCCGATTCGCATCCAATTCGTACTTCTGGAGTCATTTAACCCCAAATTCTTTTTGAACATGATAATAAGAGGTATAATGTAACTAGTGTGTAGATTTTTAGGGTTACATTTGATGTTGTTGAATTTCGAGAACGATAAGGTCATTTTAGGCTTATTTTCTCCGATTCAAGTCTGATTCGTACTTATCGAGTCATTTATGCCCAAATTCGTTCTTCAACATGATAATATGACGTATAATGTAACTAGTGTGTAGATTGTTAGTATTGCATTTGTTGTTGGTTGAATTTTAGGAACGTTAATGTGATTTTAGTTCCTGTTTTGGCCGATTCGCGTCCAATTCGTACTTCTCGAGTCATTTAACCCCAAATTCTTTTTGAACATGATAATAAGAGATATAATGTGTAGATTTTTAGGGTTGCCTTTGTTGTTGTTGAATTTCGAGAACGTTAAGGTCATTTTATGCCTATTTTCTCAGATTCACGTCCAATTCGTACTTCTCGAGTCATTTAAGCCCAAATTCTAATGAGGTATAATGTAACTAGTGTGTAGATTGTTAGGGTTGCATTTGTTGTTGTTTGAATTTTGGGAACGTTAATGTGATTTTAGGCCTAATTTGGCCGATTTGCGGCCAATTCGTAATTATCGAGTCATTTAACTCCAAATTATTTTTTAACATGATAATATGAGGCATAATATAACTAGTGTGTATTGTATTTGTTGTTGGTTCAATTTCGGGAACGTTAATGTGATTTTAGGCCTATTTTGGCCGATTTGCGTCCAATTCGTAATTATCGAGTCATTTAACTCTAAATTATTTTTATACTTGATAATATGAGGCATAATGTAACTAGTGTGTATTGAATTTGTTGTTGGTTGAATTTAGGGACGTAAATGTGATTTTAGTACCTGTTTTGGCCGATTCGCGTCCAATTCGTACTTCCCGAGTCATTTAACCCCAAATTCTTTTTGAACATGATAATTAGAGGTATAATGTAAGTAGTGTGTAGATTTTTAGGGTTGCGTTTGTTGTTGGTTGAATTTCGAGAACGTTAAGGTCATTTTAGGCCTATTTTGGCCGATTCACGTCCAATTTGTACTTCTCTAATCATTTAACCCCAAATTAGTTTTGAACATGATAATATGAGGTATAATAACTAGTGTGTAGATTTTAGGGTTGTATTTGTTGTTGGTTGAATTTCGGGAACGTTAATGTGATTTTAGGCCTATTTTGCCCGATCTGCGTCCAATTCGTAATTATCGAGTCATTTAACTCCAAATTATTTTTAAATATGATAATATGAGGCATAATGTAACTAGTGTGTATTGTATTTGTTGTTGGTTGAATTTCGGGAACGTTAATGTGATTTTAGGCCTATTTTGGCCGATTTGCGTCCAATTCGTAATTATCGAGTCATTTAACTCTAAATTATTTTTATACTTGACAATATGAGGCATAATGTAACTAGTGTGTATTGAATTTGTTGTTGGTTGAATTTAGGGACGTAAATGTGATTTTAGTACTGTTTTGGCCGATTCGCGTCCAATTCGTACTTCCCGAGTCATTTAACCCCAAATTCTTTTTGAACATGATAATTAGAGGTATAATTTAAGTAGTGTGTAGATTTTTAGGGTTGCATTTGTTGTTGGTTGAATTTCGAGAACGTTAAGGTCATTTTAGGCCAATTTTGGCCGATTCACGTCCAACTTGTACTTCTTTAATCATTTAACCCCAAATTAGTTTTGAACATGATAATATGAGGTATAATAACTAGAGTGTAGATTTTTGGGTTGTATTTGTTGTTGGTTGAATTTCGGGAACGTTAATGTGATTTTAGGCCTATTTTGCCCGATCTGCGTCCAATTCGTAATTATCGAGTCATTTAACTCCAAATTATTTTTAAATATGGTAATATGAGGCATAATGTAACTAGTGTGTATTGGATTTGTTGTTGGTGGCATTTAGGGACGTGAATGTGATTTTAGTACTTGTTTTGGCCGATTCGCGTCCAATTCGTACTTCTCGAGTCATTTAACCCCAAATTCTTTTTGAACATGATAATAAGAGGTATAATGTAACTAGTGTGTAGATTATTAGGGTTGCATTTGTTGTTGTTGAATTTCGAGAACGTCAAGGTCATTTTAGGCCTATTTTCTCGATTCACGTCCAATTCATACTTCTCGAGTCGTTTAAGCCCAAATTCGTACTTGAACATGATAATATGAGGTATAATGTAACTAGTGTGTAGATTTTTAGGGTTGTATTTGTTGTTGGTTGACTTTCGGGAACGTTAATGTGATTTTAGGCCTATTTTGCCCGATTTGCGTCCAATTCGTAATTATCGAGTCATTTAACTCCAAAATTTTTTTAAACGTGATAATATGAGGCATAATGTAACTAGTGTGTATTGCATTTGTTGTTGGTTGAATTTCGGGACGTAAATGTGATTTTAGTACTGTTTTGGCCGATTCGCATCCAATTCGTACTTCCGGAGTCATTTAACCCCAAATTCTTTTTGAACATGAGAATAAGAGGTATAACGTAACTAGTGTGTAGATTTTTAGGGTTGCATTTGATGTTGTTGAATTTCGAGAACGTTAAGGTCATTTTAGGCCTATTTTCTCCGATTCAAGTCCGATTCGTACTTATCGAGTCATATAAGCCCAAATTCGTTCTTCAACATGATAATATGACGTATAATGTAACTAGTGTGTAGATTGTTAGTATTGCATTTGTTGTTGGTTGAATTTTAGGAACGTTAATGTGATTTTAGTACTGTTTTGGCCGATTCGCGTCCAATTCGTACTTCTCGAGTCATTTAACCCCAAATTCTTTTTGAACATGATAATAAGAGATATAATGTAACTAGTGTGTAGATTTTTTGGGTTGCCTTTGTTGTTGTTGAATTTCGAGAACGTTAAGGTCATTTTATGCCTATTTTCTCCGATTCACGTCCAATTCGTACTTCTCGAGTCATTTAAGCCCAAATTCGTTCTTGAACAAGATAATATGAGGCATAATGTAACTTGTGTGTAGATTGTTAGGGTTGCATTTGTTGTTGGTTAAATTTCGGGAACGTTAATGTGATTTTACGCCTAATTTCGCCGATTTGCGTCCAATTCGTAATTATCGAGTCATTTCACTCCAAATTATTTTTTAACATGATAATATGAGGCATAATGTAACTAGTGTGCATTGCATTTGTTGTTGGTTGAATTTCGGGACGTAAATGTGATTTTAGTACCATTTTGGCCGATTCGCGTCCAATTCGTACTTTTCGAGTCATTTAACCCCAAATTCTTTTTGAACATGATAATTAGAGGTATAATGTAAGTAGTGTGTAGATTTTTAGGGTTGCATTTGTTGTTGGTTTAATTTCGAGAACGTTAAGGTCATTTTAGGCCTATTTTGGCCGATTCACGTCCAATTCGTACTTATCTAGTCATTTAACCCCAAATTAGTTTTGAACATGATAATATGAGGTATAATAACTACTGTGTAGATTTTTAGGGTTGTATTTGTTGTTGGTTGAATATCGGGAACGTTAATGTGATTTTAGGCCTATTTTCCCCGATCTGCGTCCAATTCGTAATTATCGAGTCATTTAACTCCAAATTATTTTTAAATATGATAATATGAGGCATAATGTAACTAGTGTGTATTGCATTTGTTGTTGGTTGCATTTAGGGACGTAAATGTGATTTTAGTACTGTTTTTTGGCCGATTCGCGTCCAATTCGTACTTCTCGAGTCATTTAACCCCAAATTCTTTTTGAACATGATAATAAGAGGTATAATGTAACTAGTGTGTAGATTTTTAGGGTTGCATTTGTTGTTGTTGAATTTCGAGAACGTGAAGGTCATTTTAGGCCTATTTTCTCGATTCACGTCCAATTCGTACTTCTCGAGTCATGTAAGCCCAAATTCGTACTTGAACATGATAATATGAGGTATAATTTAACTTGTGTGTAGACTTTTAGGGTTGTATTTGTTGTTGGTTGAATTTCGGGAACGTTAATGTGATTTTAGGCCTATTTTGCCCGATTTGCGTCCAATTCGTAATTATCGAGTCATTTAACTCCAAAGTTTTTTTAAACGTGATAATATGAGGCATAAAGTAACTAGTGTGTATTGCATTTGTTGTTGGTTGAATTTAGGGACGTAAATGTGATTTTAGTACTGTTTTGGCCGATTCGCGTCCAATTCGTACTTCTGGAGTCATTTAACCCCAAATTATTTTTGAACATGATAATAAGAGGTATAATGTAACTAGTGTGTAGATTTTTAGGGTTGCATTTGATGTTGTTGAATTTCGAGAACGTTAAGGTCATTTTAGGCCTATTTTCTCCGATTCACGTCCGATTCGTACTTCTCGAGTCATTTATGCCCAAATTCGTTCTTGAACATGATAATATGAGGTATAAAGTAACTAGCGTGTAGATTGTTAGTATTGCATTTGTTGTTGGTTGAATTTCGGGAACGTTAATGTGATTTTAGTCCTATTTTGGCCGATTTGCGTCCAATTCGTAATTATCGAGTCATTTAACCCCAAATTATTTTTTAACATGATAATATGAGGCATAATGTAACTAGTGTGTATTGCATTTGTTGTTTGTTGAATTTCGGGACGTAAATGTGATTTTAGTACTATTTTGGCCGATTCGCGTCCAATTCGTACTTCTCGAGTCATTTACCCCCAAATTCTTTTTGAACATGATAATTAGAGGTATAATGTAAGTAGTGTGTAGATTTTTAGGGTTGCATTTGTTGTTGGTTGAATTTCGAAAACGTAAAGGTCATTTTAGGCCTATTTTGGCCGATTCGCGTCCAATTCGTACTTCTCCAATCATTTAACAGCAAATTAGTTTTGAACATGATAATATGAGGTATAATGTAACTAGTGTGTAGATTTTTAGGGTTGTATTTGTTGTTGGTTAAATTTCGGGAACGTTAATTTGATTTTAGGCATATTTTGGCCGATTTGCGTCCAATTCGTAATTATCGGGTCATTTAACTCCAAATTATTTTTTAACATGATAATATGAGGCATAATGTAACTAGTATGTATTGCATTTGTTGTTGGTTGAATTTCGGGACGTAAATGTGATTTTTAGTACTATTTTGGCCGATTCGCGTCTAATTCGTACTTCTAGAGTCATTTAACCCCATATTCTTTTTTAACATGATAATAAGAGGTATAATGTAACAAGTTTCGATTTTTAGGGTTGCATTTGTTGTTGGTTGAATTTCGGGACGTAAATGTGATTTCAGACTATTTTGGCCGATTCGCATCCAATTCGTACTTCTCGAGTCATTTAACCCAAAAATTCTTTTTGAACATGATAATAAGGGGTATAATGTAACTAGTGTGTGGATTTATAGGGTTTCATTTGTAATTGGTTGAATTTCGAGAACGTTAAGGTCATTTTAGGCCTATTTTGGCCGATTCGCTTCCAATTCGTACTTCTCGAGTCATTTAAGCCCAAATGTGTACTTGAACATTATAATATGAGGTATAATGTAACTAGTGTGTAGATTTTTAGGGTTACATTTGTTGTTGTTGAATTTCGGGAACGATAAGGTCATTTTAGGCTTATTTTTCCGATTTAAGTCCGATTCGTACTTATCGAGTCATTTATGCCCAAATTGTTTTTCAACATGATAATATGACGTATAATGTAACTAGTGTGTAGATTGTTAGTATTGCATTTGTTGTTGGTTGAATTTTAGGAACGTTAATGTGATTTTAGTACTGTTTTGGCCGATTCGCCCAATTCGTACTTCTGAGTCATTTAACCCCAAATTCTTTTTGAACATGATAATAAGAGATATAATGTAACTAGTGTGTAGATTTTTGGGTTGCCTTTGTTGTTGTTGAATTTCGAGAACGTTAAGGTCATTTTATGCCTATTTTCTCCGATTCACGTCCAATTCGTACTTCTCGAGTCATTTAAGCCCAAATTCGTTCTTGAACATGATAATATGAGGCATAATGTAACTTGTGTGTAGATTGTTAGGGTTGCATTTGTTGTTGGTTAAATTTCGGGAACGTTAATGTGATTTTAGGCCTAATTTGGCCGATTTGCGTCCAATTCGTAATTATCGAGCCATTTAACTCCAAATTATTTTTAACATGATAATATGAGGCATAATGTAACTAGTGTGCATTGCATTTGTTGTTGGTTGAATTTCGGGACGTAAATGTGATTTTAGTACCATTTTGGCCGATTCGCGTCCAATTCGTACTTTTCGAGTCATTTAACCCCAAATTCTTTTTGAACATGATAATTAGAGGTATAATGTAAGTAGTGTGTAGATTTTTAGGGTTGCAGTTGTTGTTGGTTGAATTTCGAAAACGTTAAGGTTATTTTAGGCCTATTTTGGCCGATTCACGTCCAATTCGTACTTCTCTAGTCATTTAACCCCAAATTAGTTTTGAACATGATAATATGAGGTATAATAACTAGTGTGTAGATTTTTAGGGTTGTATTTGTTGTTGGTTGAATTTCGGGAACGTTAATGTGATTTTAGGCCTATTTTGCCCGATTTGCGTCCAATTCGTAATTATCGAGTCATTTAACTCCAAATTATTTTTAAATATGATAATATGAGGCATAATGTAACTAGTGTGTATTGCATTTGTTGTTGGTTGCATTTAGGGACGTAAATGTGATTTTAGTACTGTTTTGGCCGATTCGCGTCCAATTCGTACTTCTCGAGTCATTTAACCCCAAATTCTTTTTGAACATGATAATAAGAGGTATAATGTAACTAGTGTGTAGATTTTTAGGGTTGCATTTGTTGTTGTTGAATTTCGAGAACGTGAAGGTCATTTTAGGCCTATTTTCTCGATTCACGTCCAATTCGTACTTCTCGAGTCATGTAAGCCCAAATTCGTACTTGAACATGATAATATGAGGTATAATTTAACTAGTGTGTAGACTTTTAGGGTTGTATTTGTTGTTGGTTGAATTTCGGGAACGTTAATGTGATTTTAGGCCTATTTTGCCCGATTTGCGTCCAATTCGTAATTATCGAGTCATTTAACTCCAAAGTTTTTTTAAACGTGATAATATGAGGCATAAAGTAACTAGTGTGTATTGCATTTGTTGTTGGTTGAATTTAGGGACGTAAATGTGATTTTAGTACTTGTTTTGGCCGATTCGCGTCCAATTCGTACTTCTCGAGTCATTTAACCCCAAATTATTTTTGAACATGATAATAAGAGGTATAATGTAACTAGTGTGTAGATTTTTAGGGTTGCATTTGATGTTGTTGAATTTCGAGAACGTTAAGGTCATTTTAGGCCTATTTTCTCCGATTCACGTCCGATTCGTACTTCTCGAGTCATTTATGCCCAAATTCGTTCTTGAACATGATAATATGAGGTATAATGTAACTAGCGTGTAGATTGTTAGTATTGCATTTGTTGTTGGTTGAATTTCGGGAACGTTAATGTGATTTTAGTCCTATTTTGGCCGATTTGCGTCCAATTCGTAATTATCGAGTCATTTAACCCCAAATTATTTTTTAACATGATAATATGAGGCATAATGTAACTAGTGTGTATTGCATTTGTTGTTGGTTGAATTTCGGGACGTAAATGTGATTTTAGTACTATTTTGGCCGATTCGCGTCCAATTCGTACTTCTCGAGTCATTTAACCCCAAATTCTTTTTGAACATGATAATTAGAGGTATAATGTAAGTAGTGTGTTGATTTTTAGGGTTGCATTTGTTGTTGGTTGAATTTCGATAACGTTAAGGTCATTTTAGGCCTATTTTGGCCGATTCGCGTCCAATTCGTACTTCTCCAATCATTTAACAGCAAATTAGTTTTGAACATGATAATATGAGGTATAATGTAACTAGTGTGTAGATTTTTAGGGTTGTATTTGTTGTTGGTTAAATTTCGGGAACGTTAATTTGATTTTAGGCATATTTTGGCCGATTTGCGTCCAATTCGTAATTATCGAGTCATTTAACTCCAAATTATTTTTTAACATGATAATATGAGGCATAATGTAACTAGTGTGTATTGCATTTGTTGTTGGTTGAATTTCGGGACGTAAATGTGATTTTAGTACTATTTTGGCCGATTCGCGTCTAATTCGTACTTCTAGAGTCATTTAACCCCATATTCTTTTTAACATGATAATAAGAGGTATAATGTAACAAGTTTCGATTTTTAGGGTTGCATTTGTTGTTGGTTGAATTTCGGGACGTAAATGTGATTTCAGTACTATTTTGGCCGATTCGCGTCCAATTCGTACTTCTCGAGTCATTTAACCCAAAAATTCTTTTTGAACATGATAATAAGGGGTATAATGTAACTAGTGTGTAGATTTTTAGGGTTACATTTGTAATTGGTTGAATTTCGAGAACGTTAAGGTCATTTTAGGCCTATTTTGGCGATTCGCTCCAATTCGTACTTCTCGAGTCATTTAAGCCCAAATGTGTACTTGAACATTATAATATGAGGTATAATGTAACTGGTGTGTAGATTGTTAGTTTTGCATTTATTGTTGGTTGAATTTCGGGAACGTTAATGTGATTTTAGGCCTATTTTAGCCAGTTTCCGTCCAATTCATAATTCTCGAGACATTTAACTCCAATTTATTTTTAAACATGATAATATGAGGCATAATGTAACTTGTGTGTAGATTGTTAGGGTTGCATTTGTTGTTGGTTAAATTTCGGGATCGTTAATGTTATTTTAGGCCTAATTTGGCCGATTTGCGTCCAATTCGTAATTATCGAGCCATTTAACTCCAAATTATTTTTTAACATGATAATATGAGGCATAATGTAACTAGTGTGCATTGCATTTGTTGTTGGTTGAATTTCGGGACGTAAATGTGATTTTAGTACCATTTTGGCCGATTCGCGTCCAATTCGTACTTTTCGAGTCATTTAACCCCAAATTCTTTTTGAACATGATAATTAGAGGTATAATGTAAGTAGTGTGTAGATTTTTAGGGTTGCAGTTGTTGTTGGTTGAATTTCGAGAACGTTAAGGTTATTTTAGGCCTATTTTGTCCGATTCACGTCCAATTCGTACTTCTCTAGTCATTTAACCCCAAATTAGTTTTGAACATGATAATATGAGGTATAATAACTAGTGTGTAGATTTTTGGGTTGTATTTGTTGTTGGTTGAATTTCGGGAACGTTAATGTGATTTTAGGCCTATTTTGCCGATTTGCGTCCAATTCGTAATTATCGAGTCATTTAACTCCAAATTTTTTTAACTTATTGATAATATGAGGCATAATGTAACTAGTGTGTATTGCATTTGTTGTTGGTTGCATTTAGGGACGTAAATGTGATTTTAGTCTTGTTTTGGCGATTCGCGTCCAATTCGTACTTCTCGAGTCATTTAACCCCAAATTCTTTTTGAACATGATAATAAGAGGTATAATGTAACTAGTGTGTAGATTTTTAGGGTTGCATTTGTTGTTGTTGAATTTCGAGAACGTTAAGGTCATTTTAGGCCTATTTTCTCGATTCGCGTCCAATTCGTACTTCTGAGTCATTTAAGCCCAAATTCGTCTTGAACATGATAATATAGGTATAATGTAACTAGTGTGTAGATTTTTAGGGTTGTATTTGTTGTTGGTTGAATTTCGGGAACGTTAATGTGATTTTAGGCCTATTTTGCCCGATTTGCGTCCAATTCGTAATTATCGAGTCATTTAACTCCAAAATTTTTTTTAAACGTGATAATATGAGGCATAATGTAACTAGTGTGTATTGCATTTGTTGTTGGTTGAATTTAGGGACGTAAATGTGATTTTAGTACTTATTTTGGCCGATTCGCGTCCAATTCGTACTTCTCGAGTCATTTAACCCCAAATTCTTTTTGAACATGATAATAAGAGGTATAATGTAACTAGTGTGTAGATTTTTAGGGTTACATTTGTTGTTGTTGAATTTCGAGAACGTTAAGGTCATTTTAGGCCTATTTTTCGATTCACGTCCAATTCGTACTTCTCGAGTCATTTAAGCCCAAATTCGTTCTTGAACATGATAATATGAGGTATAATGTAACTAGTGTGTAGATTTTTAGGGTTGTATTTGTTGTTGGTTGAATTTTGGGAACGTTAATGTGATTTTAGGCCTATTTTGGCCGATTTGCGTCCAATTCGTAATTATCGAGTCATTTAACTCCAAATTTTTTTTTAACGTGATAATATGAGGCATAATGTAACTAGTGTGTATTGCATTTGTTGTTGGTTGAATTTAAGGACGTAAATGTGATTTTAGTACTTTTTTTGGCCGATTCGCGTCCAATTCGTACTTCTCGAGTCATTTAACCCCAAATTCTTTTTGAACTTGATAATAAGAGGTATAATGTAACTAGTGTGTAGATTTTTAGGGTTGCATTTGATGTTGTTGAATTTCGAGAACGTTAAGGTCATTTTAGGCCTATTTTCTCCGATTTACGTCCGATTCGTACTTCTCGAGTCATTTAAGCCCAAATTCGTTCTTGAACATGATAATATGAGGTATAATGTAACTAGCGTGTAGATTGTTAGTATTGCATTTGTTGTTGGTTGAATTTTGGGAACGTTAATGTGATT
Organism: Beta lomatogona; assembly: GCA_947646795.1. Taxonomy (NCBI): domain Eukaryota; kingdom Viridiplantae; phylum Streptophyta; class Magnoliopsida; order Caryophyllales; family Amaranthaceae; genus Beta; species Beta lomatogona. The sequence continues at coordinate 603,270 of CANSNZ010001128.1, forward strand.
TTAGGCCTATTTTGGCCGATTTGCGTCCAATTCGTAATTATCGAGTCATTTAACTCCAAATTATTTTTTAACATGATAATATGAGGCATAATGTAACTAGTGTGTATTGCATTTGTTGTTGGTTGAATTTCGGGACGTAAATGTGATTTAAGTACTATTTTGGCCGATTAGCGTCCAATTCGTACTTCTCGAGTCATTTAACCCCAAATTCTTTTTGAACATGATAATTAGAGGTATAATGTAACTAGTGTGTAGATTTTTAGGGTTGCATTTGTTGTTGGTTGAATTTCGAGAACGTTAAGGTCATTTTAGGCCTATTTTGGCCGATTCGCGTCCAATTCGTACTTCTCCAAGTCATTCAACCCCAAATTAGTTTTGAACATGATAATATGAGGTATAATGTAACTAGTGTGTAGATTTTTTAGGGTTGTATTTGTTGTTGGTTAAATTTCGGGAACGTTAATTTGATTTTAGGCATATTTTGGCCGATTTGGGTCCAATTCGTAATTATCGAGTCATTTAACTCCAAATTATTTTTTAACATGATAATATGAGGCATAATGTAACTAGTGTGTATTGCATTTGTTGTTGGTTGAATTTCGGGACGTAAATGTGATTTTAGTAATATTTTGGCCGATTCGCGTCCAATTCGTACTTCTCGAGTCATTTAACCCAAAAATTCTTTTTGAACATGATAATAAGGGGTATAATGTAACTAGTGTGTAGATTTTTAGGGTTACATTTGTAGTTGGTTGAATTTTGGGAACGTTAAGGTCATTTTAGGCCTATTTTGGCCGATTCGCGTCCAATTCGTACTTCTCGAGTCATTTAACCCCAAATGTGTTCTTGAACATTATAATATGAGGTATAATGTAACTAGTGTGTAGATTTTTAGGGTTGCATTTATTGTTGGTTGAATTTCGAGAACGTTAATGTGATTTTAGGCTTATTTTGGCCGATTCCGTCCAATTCGTAATTCTCGAGACATTTAACCCAAATTCGTTTTTGAACATGATAATATGAGGCATAATGTAACTAGTGTGTAGATTGTTAGGGTTGCATTTGTTGTTGGTTGAATTTTGGGATCGTTAATGTGATTTTAGGCCTAATTTGGCCGATTTGCGTCCAATTCGTAATTATCAAGTCATTTAACTCCAAATTATTTTTTAACATGATAATATGAGGCATAATGTAACTAGTGTGCATTGCATTTGTTGTTGGCTGAATTTTGGGATGTAAATGTGATTTTTGTACCATTTTGGCCGATTCGCGTCCAATTCGTACTTTTCGAGTCATTTAACCCCAAATTCTTTTTGAACATGATAATTAGAGGTATAATGTAAGTAGTGTGTAGATTTTTAGGGTTGCATTTGTTGTTGGTTGAATTTCGAGAACGTTAAGGTCATTTTAGGCCTATTTTGGCCGATTCACGTCCAATTTGTACTTCTCCAATCATTTAACCCCAAATTAGTTTTGAACATGATAATATGAGGTATAATAACTAGTGTGTAGATTTTTAGGGTTGTATTTGTTGTTGGTTGAATTTCGGGAACGTTAATGTGATTTTAGGCCTATTTTGCCCGATTTGCGTCCAATTCGTAATTATCGAGTCATTTAACTCCAAATTTTTTTTAAACGTGATAATATGAGGCATAATGTAACTAGTGTGTATTGCATTTGTTGTTGGTTGAATTTAGGGACGTAAATGTGATTTTAGTACTGTTTTGGCCGATTCGCGTCCAAATCGTACTTATCGAGTCATTTAACCCCAAATTCTTTTTGAACATGATTATATGAGGTATAATGTAACAAGTGTGTAGATTTTTAGGGTTGCATTTGTTGTTGTTGAATTTCGAGAACGTTAAAGTCATTTTAGGCCTATTTTGGCCGATTCACGTCCAATTCGTACTTCTCGAGTCATTTAAGCCCAAATTCATTCTTGAACATGATAATATGAGGTATAATGTAACTAGTGTGTAGATTTTTAGGGTTGCATTTGTTGTTGGTTGAATTTCGGGAACGTTAATGTGATTTTAGGCCTATTTTAGCCGATTTGCGTCCAATTCGTAATTATCGAGTCATTTAACTCCAAATTATTTTTTAACATGATAATATGAGGCATAATGTAACTAGTGTGTATTGCATTTGTTGTTGGTTGAATTTAGGGACGTAAATGTGATTTTAGTACTATTTTGGCCGATTCGCGTCCAATTCGTAGTTCTCGAGTCATTTAACCCCAAATTCTTTTTGAACATGATAATAAGAGGTATAATGTAACTAGTGTGTAGATTTTTAGGGTTGCATTTGATGTTGTTGAATTTCGAGAACGTTAAGGTCATTTTAGGCCTATTTTCTCGGATTCACGTCCGATTCGTACTTCTCGAGTCATTTAAGCCCAAATTCGTTCTTGAACATGATAATATGAGGTATAATGTGACTAGCATGTAGATTGTTAGTATTGCATTTGTTGTTGGTTGAATTTTGGGAACGTTAATGTGATTTTAGGCCTATTTTGGCTTTGCGTCCATTTCGTAATTATCGAGTCATTTAACCCCAAATTCTTTTTGAACATGATAATTAGAGGTATAATGTGAGTAGTGTGTAGATTTTTAGGGTTGCGGTTGTTGTTGGTTGAATTTCGAGAACGTTAAGGTCATTTTAGGCCAATTTTGGCCGATTCGTCCAACTTGTACTTCTTTAATCATTTAACCCCAAATTAGTTTTGAACATGATAATATGAGGTATAATAACTAGTGTGTAGATTTTTAGGGTTGTATTTGTTGTTGGTTGAATTTCGGGAACGTTAATGTGATTTTAGGCCTATTTTGCCCGATCTGCGTCCAATTCGTAATTATCGAGTCATTTAACTCCAAATTATTTTTAAATATGATAATATGAGGCATAATGTAACTAGTGTGTATTGGATTTGTTGTTGGTGGCATTTAGGGACGTGAATGTGATTTTAGTACTTGTTTTGGCCGATTCGCGTCCAATTCGTACTTCTCGAGTCATTTAACCCCAAATTCTTTTTGAACATGATAATAAGAGGTATAATGTAACTAGTGTGTAGATTATTAGGGTTGCATTTGTTGTTGTTGAATTTCGAGAACGTCAAGGTCATTTTAGGCCTATTTTCTCGATTCACGTCCAATTCATACTTCTCGAGTCGTTTAAGCCCAAATTCGTACTTGAACATGATAATATGAGGTATAATGTAACTAGTGTGTAGATTTTTAGGGTTGTATTTGTTGTTGGTTGACTTTCGGGAACGTTAATGTGATTTTAGGCCTATTTTGCCCGATTTGCGTCCAATTCGTAATTATCGAGTCATTTAACTCCAAAATTTTTTTTAAACGTGATAATATGAGGCATAATGTAACTAGTGTGTATTGCATTTGTTGTTGGTTGAATTTAGGGACGTAAATGTGATTTTAGTACTTTTTTGGCCGATTCGCGTCCAATTCGTACTTCTCGAGTCATTTAACCCCAAATTCTTTTTGAACATGATAATAAGAGATATAATGTAACTAGTGTGTAGATTTTTAGGGTTGCCTTTGTTGTTGTTGAATTTCGAGAACGTTAAGGTCATTTTATGCCTATTTTCTCCGATTCACGTCCAATTCGTACTTCTCGAGTCATTTAAGCCCAAATTCGTTCTTGAACATGATAATATGAGGCATAATGTAACTTGTGTGTAGATTGTTAGGGTTGCATTTGTTGTTGGTCAAATTTCGGGAACGTTAATGTGATTTTACGCCTAATTTGGCCGATTTGCGTCCAATTCGTAATTATCGAGTCATTTCACTCCAAATTATTTTTTAACATGATAATATGAGGCATAATGTAACTAGTGTGCATTGCATTTGTTGTTGGTTGAATTTCGGGACGTAAATGTGATTTTAGTACCATTTTGGCCGATTCGCGTCCAATTCGTACTTTTCGAGTCATTTAACCCCAAATTCTTTTTGAACATGATAATAAGAGGTATAATGTAAGTAGTGTGTAGATTTTTAGGGTTGCATTTGATGTTGTTGAATTTTGAGAACGTTAAGGTCATTTTAGGCCTATTTTCTCCGATTCACGTCCGATTCGTACTTCTCGAGTCATTTAAGCCCAAATTCGTTCTTGAACATGATAATATGAGGTATAATGTAACTAGCGTGTAGATTGTTAGTATTGCATTTGTTGTTGGTTGAATTTTAGGAACGTTAATGTGATTTTAGTACTGTTTTGGCCGATTCGCGTCCAATTCGTACTTCTCGAGTCATTTAACCCCAAATTCTTTTTGAACATGATAATAAGAGATATAATGTAACTAGTGTGTAGATTTTTAGGGTTGCCTTTGTTGTTGTTGAATTTCGAGAACGTTAAGGTCATTTTATGCCTATTTTCTCCGATTCACGTCCAAGTCGTACTTCTCGAGTCATTTAAGCCCAAATTCGTTCTTGAACATGATAATATGAGGTATAATGTAACTAGTGTGTAGATTGTTAGGGTTGCATTTGTTGTTGTTTGAATTTTGGGAACGTTAATGTGATTTTAGGCCTAATTTGGCCGATTTGCGGCCAATTCGTAATTATCGAGTCATTTAACTCCAAAATATTTTTTAACATGATAATATGGGGCATAATATAACTAGTGTGTATTGTATTTGTTGTTGGTTGAATTTCGGGAACGTTAATGTGATTTTAGGCCTATTTTGGCCGATTTGCGTCCAATTCGTAATTATCGAGTCATTTAACTCTAAATTATTTTTATACTTGATAATATGAGGCATAATGTAACTAGTGTGTATTGAATTTATTGTTGGTTGAATTTAGGGACGTAAATGTGATTTTAGTTCTGTTTTGGCCGATTCGCGTCCAATTCGTACTTCCCGAGTCATTTAACCCCAAATTCTTTTTGAACATGATAATAAGAGGTATAATGTAAGTAGTGTGTAGATTTTTAGGGTTGCAGTTGTTGTTGGTTGAATTTCGAGAACGTTAAGGTCATTTTAGGCCTATTTTGGCCGATTCACGTCCAATTTGTACTTCTCTAATCATTTAACCCCAAATTAGTTTTGAACATGATAATATGAGGTATAATAACTAGTGTGTAGATTTTAGGGTTGTATTTGTTGTTGGTTGAATTTCGGGAACGTTAATGTGATTTTAGGCCTATTTTGCCCGATCTGCGTCCAATTCGTAATTATCGAGTCATTTAACCCCAAATTATTTTTAAATATGATAATATGAGGCATAATGTAACTAGTGTGTATTGTATTTGTTGTTGGTTGAATTTCGGGAACGTTAATGTGATTTTAGGCCTATTTTGGCCGATTTGCGTCCAATTCGTAATTATCGAGTCATTTAACTCTAAATTATTTTTATACTTGACAATATGAGGCATAATGTAACTAGTGTGTATTGAATTTGTTGTTGGTTGAATTTAGGGACGTAAATGTGATTTTAGTACTGTTTTGGCCGATTCGCGTCCAATTCGTACTTCCCGAGTCATTTAACCCCAAATTCTTTTTGAACATGATAATTAGAGGTATAATGTAAGTAGTGTGTAGATTTTTAGGGTTGCAGTTGTTGTTGGTTGAATTTCGAGAACGTTAAGGTCATTTTAGGCCTATTTTGGCCGATTCACGTCCAACTTGTACTTCTTTAATCATTTAACCCCAAATTAGTTTTGAACATGATAATATGAGGTATAATAACTAGTGTGTAGATTTTTAGGGTTGTATCTGTTGTTGGTTGAATTTCGGGAACGTTAATGTGATTTTAGGCCTATTTTGCCCGATCTGCGTCCAATTCGTAATTATCGAGTCATTTAACTCCAAATTATTTTTAAATATGATAATATGAGGCATAATGTAACTAGTGTGTATTGGATTTGTTGTTGGTGGCATTTAGGGACGTAAATGTGATTTTAGTACTGTTTTGGCCGATTCGCGTCCAATTCGTACTTCTCGAGTCATTTAACCCCAAATTCTTTTTGAACATGATAATAAGAGGTATAATGTAACTAGTGTGTAGATTTTTAGGGTTGCATTTGTTGTTGTTGAATTTCGAGAACGTCAAGGTCATTTTAGGCCTATTTTCTCGATTCACGTCCAATTCATACTTCTCGAGTCGTTTAAGCCCAAATTCGTACTTGAACATGATAATATGAGGTATAATGTAACTAGTGTGTAGATTTTTAGGGTTGTATTTGTTGTTGGTTGACTTTCGGGAACGTTAATGTGATTTTAGGCCTATTTTGCCCGATTTGAGTCAATTCGTAATTATCGAGTCATTTAACTCCAAATTTTTTTAAACGTGATAATATGAGGCATAATGTAACTAGTGTGTATTGCATTTGTTGTTGGTTGAATTTAGGGACGTAAATGTGATTTTAGTACTTGTTTTGGCCGATTCGCGTCCAATTCGTACTTCTCGAGTCATTTAACCCCAAATTCTTTTTGAACATGATAATAAGAGGTATAATGTAACTAGTGTGTAGATTTTTAGGGTTGCCTTTGTTGTTGTTGAATTTCGAGAACGTTAAGGTCATTTTATGCCTATTTTCTCCGATTCACGTCCAATTCGTACTTCTTGAGTCATTTAAGCCCAAATTCGTTCTTGAACATGATAATATGATGTATAATGTAACTAGTGTGTAGATTGTTAGGGTTGCATTTGTTGTTGGTTGAATTTTGGGAACGTTAATGTGATTTTAGGCCTAATTTGGCCGATTTGCGTCCAATTCGTAATTATCGAGTCATTTAACTCCAAATTATTTTTTAACATGATAATATGAGGCATAATGTAACTAGTGTGCATTGCATTTGTTGTTGGTTGAATTTCGGGACGTAAATGTGATTTTAGTACTATTTTGGCCGATTCGCGTCCAATTCGTACTTCTCGAGTCATTTAACCCCAAATTCTTTTTGAACATGATAATTAGAGGTATAATGTAAGTAGTGTGTAGATTTTTAGGGTTGCATTTGATGTTGTTGAATTTTGAGAACGTTAAGGTCATTTTAGGCCTATTTTCTCCGATTCACGTCCGATTCGTACTTCTCGAGTCATTTAAGCCCAAATTCGTTCTTGAACATGATAATATGAGGTATAATGTAACTAGTGTGTAGATTGTTAGTATTGCATTTGTTGTTGGTTGAATTTTAGGAACGTTAATGTGATTTTAGTACTGTTTTGGCCGATTCGCGTCCAATTCGTACTTCTCGAGTCATTTAACCCCAAATTCTTTTTGAACATGATAATAAGAGATATAATGTAACTAGTGTGTAGATTTTTAGGGTTGCCTTTGTTGTTGTTGAATTTCGAGAACGTTAAGGTCATTTTAGGCCTATTTTCTCCGATTCACGTCCGATTCGTACTTCTCGAGTCATTTAAGCCCAAATTCGTTCTTGAACATGATAATATGAGGTATAATGTAACTAGTGTGTAGATTGTTAGGGTTGCATTTGTTGTTGGTTGAATTTTGGGAACGTTAATGTGATTTTAGGCCTATTTTGGCCGATTTGCGTCCAATTCGTAATTATCGAGTCATTTAACCCCAAATTATTTTTTAACATGATAATATGAGGCATAATGTAACTAGTGTGTATTGCATTTGTTGTTGGTTGAATTTCGGGACGTAAATGTGATTTTAGTACTATTTTGGCCGATTCGCGTCCAATTCGTACTTCTCGAGTCATTTAACCCCAAATTCTTTTTGAACATGATAATTAGAGGTATAATGTAAGTAGTGTGTAGATTTTTTAGGGTTGCATTTGTTGTTGGTTGAATTTCGAAAACGTTAAGGTCATTTTAGGCCTATTTTGGCCGATTCGCGTCCAATTCGTACTTCTCCAGTCATTTAACCCCAAATTAGTTTTGAACATGATAATATGAGGTATAATGTAACTAGTGTGTAGATTTTTAGGGTTGTATTTGTTGTTGGTTAAATTTCGGGAACGTTAATTTGATTTTAGGCCTATTTTGGCCGATTTGCGTCCAATTCGTAATTATCGGGTCATTTAACTCCAAATTATTTTTTAACATGATAATATGAGGCATAATATAACTAGTGTGTATTGCATTTGTTGTTGGTTGAATTTCGGGACGTAAATGTGATTTTAGTACTATTTTGGCCGATTCGCGTCCAATTCGTACTTCTAGAGTCATTTAACCCCATATTCTTTTTTAACATGATAATAAGAGGTATAATGTAACAAGTTTCGATTTTTAGGGTTGCATTTGTTGTTGGTTGAATTTCGGGACGTAAATGTGATTTTAGCTATTTTGGCCGATTCGCGTCCAATTCGTAATTCTCGAGTCATTTAACCCAAAAATTCTTTTTGAACATGATAATAAGGGGTATAATGTAACTAGTGTGTAGATTTTTAGGGTTACATTTGTAGTTGGTTGAATTTCGAGAACGTTAAGGTCATTTTAGGCCTATTTTGGCAGATTCGCTTCCAATTCGTACTTCTCGAGTCATTTAAGCCCAAATGTGTACTTGAACATTATAATATGAGGTATAATGTAACTGGTGTGTAGATTGTTAGGTTTGCATTTAATGTTGGTTGAATTTCGGGAACGTTAATGTGATTTTAGGCCTATTTTAGCCGATTCCGTCCAATTCGTAATTCTCGAGACATTTAACTCCAATTTATTTTTGAACATGATAATATGAGGCATAATGTAACTAGTGTGTAGATTGTTAGGATTGCATTTGTTGTTGGTTGAATTTTGGGAACGTTAATGTGATTTTAGGCCTAATTTAGCCGATTTGCGTCCAATTCGTAATTATCGAGTCATTTAACTCCAAATTATTTTTTAACATGATAATATGAGGCATAATGTAACTAGTGTGCATTGCATTTGTTGTTGGTTGAATTTCGGGACGTAAATGTGATTTTAGTACCATTTTGGCCGATTCGCGTCCAATTCGTACTTTTCGAGTCATTTAACCCCAAATTCTTTTTGAACATGATAATTAGAGGTATAATGTAAGTAGTGTGTAGATTTTTAGGGTTGCAGTTGTTGTTGGTTGAATTTCGAAAACGTTAAGGTTATTTTAGGCCTATTTTGGCCGATTCACGTCCAATTCGTACTTCTCTAGTCATTTAACCCCAAATTAGTTTTGAACATGATAATATGAGGTATAATGTAACTAGTGTGTAGATTTTTAGGGTTGTATTTGTTGTTGGTTGAATTTCGGGAACGTTAATGTGATTTTAGGCCTATTTTGCCCGATTTGCGTCCAATTCGTAATTATCGAGTCATTTAACTCCAAATTTTTTTTAAACGTGATAATATGAGGCATAATGTAACTAGTGTGTATTGCATTTGTTGTTGGTTGCATTTAGGGACATAAATATGATTTTAGTACTGTTTTGGCCGATTCGCGTCCAATTCGTACTTCTCGAGTCATTTAACCCCAAATTCTTTTTGAACATGATAATAAGAGGTATAATGTAACTAGTGTGTAGATTTTTAGGGTTGCATTTGTTGTTGTTGAATTTCGAGAACGTTAAGGTCAATTTTAGGCCTATTTTCTCCGATTCACGTCCAATTCGTACTTCTCGAGTCATTTAAGCCCAAATTCGTTCTTGAACATGATAATATGAGGTATAATGTAACTAGTGTGTAGATTTTTAGGGTTGCATTTGTTGTTGGTTGAATTTTCGGGAACGTTAATGTGATTTTAGGCCTATTTTGCCCGATTTGCGTCCAATTCGTAATTATCGAGTCATTTAACTCCAAATTTTTTTTAACATGATAATATGAGGCATAATGTAACTAGTGTGTATTGCATTTGTTGTTGGTTGAATTTCGGGACGTAAATGTGATTTTAGTACTATTTTGGCCGATTCGCGTCCAATTCGTACTTCTCGACTCATTTAACCCCAAATTCTTTTTGAACATGATAATAAGAGGTATAATGTAACTAGTGTGTAGATTTTTAGGGTTGCATTTGTTGTTGTTGAATTTCGAGAACGTTAAGGTCATTTTAGGCCTATTTTCTCCGATTCACGTCCAATTCGTACTTCTCGAGTCATTTAAGCCCAAATTCGTTCTTGAACATGATAATATGAGGTATAATGTAACTAGCATGTAGATTGTTAGGGTTGCATTTGTTGTTGGTTGAATTTTGGGAACGTTAATGTGATTTTAGGCCTATTTTGGCCGATTTGCGTCCAATTCGTAATTATCGAGTCATTTAACTCCAAATTATTTTTTAACATGATAATATGAGGCATAATGTAACTAGTGTGTATGTGCATTTGTTGTTGGTTGAATTTCGGGACGTAAATGTGATTTTAGTACTATTTTGGCCGATTCGCGTCCAATTCGTACTTCTATAGTCATTTAACCCCAAATTCTTTTTGAACATGATAATATGAGGTATAATGTAACTAGTGTGTAGATTTTTAGGGTTGCATTAGTTGTTGGTTGAATTTCGAGAACGTTATGGTCATTTTAGGTATATTTTGGCCGATTCACGTCCAATTCGTACTTCTCGAGTCATTTAAGCCCGAATTCGTACTTGAACATGATAATATGAGGTATAATGTAACTAGTGTGTAGATTTTTAGGGTTGCATTTGTTGTTGGTTGAATTTTGGGAACGTTAATGTGATTTTAGGCCTATTTTGGCCGATTTGCGTCCAATTCGTAATTATCGAGTCATTTAACTCTAAATTGGTTTTTATACATGATAATATGAGGCATAATGTAACTAGTGTGTATTGAATTTGTTGTTGGTTGAATTTCGGGACGTAAATGTGATTTTAGTACTATTTTGGCCGATTCGCGTCCAATTCGTACTTCTCGAGTCATTTAACCCCAAATTCTTTTTGAACATGATAATAAGAGGTATAATGTAACTAGTGTGTAGATTTTTAGGGTTGCATTTGTTGTTGTTGAATTTCGAGAACGTTAAGGTCATTTTATGCCTATTTTCTCCGATTCACGTCCAATTCGTACTTCTTGAGTCATTTAAGCCCAAATTCGTTCTTGAACATGATAATATGATGTATAATGTAACTAGTGTGTAGATTGTTAGGGTTGCATTTGTTGTTGGTTGAATTTTGGGAACGTTAAAGTGATTTTAGGCCTAATTTGGCCGATTTGCGGCCAATTCGTAATTATCGAGTCATTTAACTCCAAATTATTTTTTAACATGATAATATGAGGCATGATATAACTAGTGTGTATTGCATTTGTTGTTGGTTGAATTTCGGGACGTAAATGTGATTTTAGTACTATTTTGGCCGATTCGCGTCCAATTCGTACTTCTCGAGTCATTTAACCCCAAATTCTTTTTGAACATGATAATACGAGGTATAATGTAACTATTGTGTAGATTTTTAGGGTTGCATTTGTTGTTGTTGAATTTCGAGAACGTTAAGGTCATTTTCGGACCTATTTTCTCCGATTCACGTCCAATTCGTACTTCTCGAGTCATTTAAGCCCAAATTCGTTCTTGAACATGATAATATGAGGTATAATGTAACTAATGTGTAGATTGTTAGGGTTGCATTTGTTGTTGGTTGAATTTTGGGAACGTTAATGTGATTTTAGGCCTAATTTGGCCGATTTGTGTCCAATTCGTAATTATCGAGTCATTTAACTCCAAATTGGTTTTTAACATGATAATATGAGGCACAATGTAACTAGTGTGTATTGAATTTGTTGTTGGTTGAATTTCGGGACGTAAATTCGATTTTAGTACTATTTTGGCCGATTCGCGTCCAATTCGTACTTCTCGAGTCAATTAACCCCAAATGCTTTTTGAACATGATAATTAGAGGTATAATGTAACTAGTGTGTAGATTTTTAGGGTTGCATTTGTTGTTGGTTGAATTTCGAGAACGTTAAGGTCGTTTTTGGCCTATTTTGGCCGATTCGTGTCCAATTCGTACTTCTCAAGTCATTTAACCCCAAATTAGTTTTGAACATGATAATATGAGGTATAATGTAACTAGTGTGTAGATTTTTAGGGTTGTGTTTGTTGTTGGTTGAATTTCGGGAACGTTAATGTGATTTTAGGCCTATTTTGGCCGATTTGCGTCCAATTCGTAATTATCGAGTCAGTTAACTCCGAATTATTTTTAAACATGATAATATGAGGCATAATGTAACTAGTGTGTATTGCATTTGTTGTTGGTTGAATTTCGGGACGTAAATGTGATTTTAGTACTGTTTTGGCCGATTCGCGTCCAATTCGTACTTCTCGAGTCATTTAACCCTAAATTCTTTTTGAACATGATAATACGAGGTATAATGTAACTAGTGTGTAGATTTTTAGGGTTGCATTTGTTGTTGTTGAATTTCGAGAACGTTAAGGTAATTTTCGGACCTATTTTGGCCGATTCGTGTCCAATTCGTACTTCTCGAGTCATTTAAGCCCAAATTCGTTCTTGAACATGATAATATGATGTATAATGTAACTAGTGTGTAGATTGTTAGGATTGCATTTGTTGTTGGTTGAATTTTGGGAACGTTAATGTGATTTTAGGCCTAATTTGGCCGATTTGCGTCCAATTCGTAATTATCGAGTCATTTAACTCCAAATTATTTTTTAACATGATAATATGAGGCACAATGTAACTAGTGTGTATTGAATTTGTTGTTGGTTGAATTTCGAGACGTAAATGTGATTTTAGTACTATTTTGCCGATTCGCATCCAATTGTACTTTCGAGTCATTTAACTCTAAATTATTTTATACTTGATAATATGGGCTAATGTAACTAGTGTTATTGAATTTGTTGTTGGTTGAATTTAGGGACGTAAATGTGATTTTAGTACTATTTTGGCCGATTCGCGTCCAATTCGTACTTCTCGAGTCATTTAACCCCAAATTCTTTTTGAACATGATAATAAGAGGTATAATGTAACTAGTGTGTAGATTTTTAGGGTTGCATTTGTTGTTGTTGAATTTCGAGAACGTTAAGGTCATTTTATGCCTATTTTCTACGATTCACGTCCATTTCGTACTTCTCGAGTCATTTAAGCCCAAATTCGTTCTTGAACATGATAATATGACGTATAATGTAACTAGTGTGTAGATTGTTAGGGTTGCATTTGTTGTTGGTTGAATTTTGGGAACGTTAATGTGATTTTAGGCCTAATTTGGCCGATTTGCGTCCAATTCGTAATTATCGAGTCATTTAACTCCAAATTATTTTTTAACATGATAATATGAGGCATAATGTAACTAGTGTGTATTGCATTTGTTGTTGGTTGAATTTCGGGACGTAAATGTGATTTTAGTACTATTTTGGCCGATTCGCGTCCAATTCGTACTTCTCGAGTCATTTAACCCCAAATTCTTTTTGAACATGATAATAAGAGGTATAATGTAACTAGTGTGTAGATTTTTAGGGTTGCATTTGTTGTTGTTGAATTTCGAGAACGTTAAGGTAATTTTCGGACCTATTTTGGCCGATTCGTGTCCAATTCGTACTTCTCGAGTCATTTAAGCCCAAATTCGTTCTTGAACATGATAATATGAGGTATAATGTAACTAATGTGTAGATTGTTAGGGTTGCATTTGTTGTTGGTTGAATTTTGGGAACGTTAATGTGATTTTAGGCCTAATTTGGCCGATTTGTGTCCAATTCGTAATTATCGAGTCATTTAACTCCAAATTGGTTTTTAACATGATAATATGAGGCACAATGTAACTAGTGTGTATTGAATTTGTTGTTGGTTGAATTTCGGGACGTAAATGCGATTTTAGTACTATTTTGGCCGATTCGCGTCCAATTCGTACTTCTCGAGTCAATTAACCCCAAATGCTTTTTGAACATGATAATTAGAGGTATAATGTAACTAGTGTGTAGATTTTTAGGGTTGCATTTGTTGTTGGTTGAATTTCGAGAACGTTAAGGTCGTTTTTGGCCTATTTTGGCCGATTCGTGTCCAATTCGTACTTCTCAAGTCATTTAACCCCAAATTAGTTTTGAACATGATAATATGAGGTATAATGTAACTAGTGTGTAGATTTTTAGGGTTGTGTTTGTTGTTGGTTGAATTTCGGGAACGTTAATGTGATTTTAGGCCTATTTTGGCCGATTTGCGTCCAATTCGTAATTATCGAGTCAGTTAACTCCGAATTATTTTTAAACATGATAATATGAGGCATAATGTAACTAGTGTGTATTGCATTTGTTGTTGGTTGAATTTCGGGACGTAAATGTGATTTTAGTACTGTTTTGGCCGATTCGCGTCCAATTCGCACTTCTCGAGTCATTTAACCCTAAATTCTTATTGAACATGATAATACGAGGTATAATGTAACTAGTGTGTAGATTTTTAGGGTTGCATTTGTTGTTGTTGAATTTCGAGAACGTTAAGGTAATTTTCGGACCTATTTTGGCCGATTCGTGTCCAATTCGTACTTCTCGAGTCATTTAAGCCCAAATTCGTTCTTGAACATGATAATATGAGGTATAATGTAACTAGTGTGTAGATTGCTAGGATTGCATTTGTTGTTGGTTGAATTTTGGGAACGTTAATGTGATTTTAGGCCTAATTTGGCCGATTTGCGTCCAATTCGTAATTATCGAGTCATTTAACTCCAAATTATTTTTTAAGATGATAATATGAGGCACAATGTAACTAGTGCGTATTGAATTTGTTGTTGGTTGAATTTCGAGACGTAAATGTGATTTTAGTACTATTTTGGCCGATTCGCATCCAATTCGTACTTCTCGAGTCATTTAACCCCAAATTCTTTTTGAACATGATAATTAGAGGTATAATGTAACTAGTGTGTAAAGTTTTAGGGTTGCATTTGTTATTGGTTGAATTTCAAGAACTTTAAGGTTATTTTTGGCCTATTTTAGCCAATTCGCGTCCAATTCGTACTTCTCCAGTCATTTAACCCCAAATTAGTTTTAAACATAATAATATGAGGTATAATGTTACTAGTGTTTAGATTTTTAGGGTTGTATTTGTTGTTGGTTGAATTTCGGGAACGTTAATGTGATTTTAGTACTATTTTTTAACATGATTATATAAGCCATAATGTAACTAGTGTGTATTGCATTTGTTGTTGGTTGAATTTCGGGACGTAAATGTGATTTTAGTACTATTTTGGCCTATTCGCGTCCAATTCGTACTTCTCGAGTCATTTAACCCCAAATTCTTTTTGAACATGATAATAAGAGGTATAATGTAACTAGTGTGTATATTTTTAGGGTTGCATTTGTTGTTGGTTGAATTTCGAGAACATTAAGGTCATTTTAGGCCTATTTTGGCCGATTCGCGTCCAATTCGTACTTCTCTAGTCATATAACCCCAAATTAGTTTTGAACATGATAATATGAGGTATAATGTAACTATTGTGTAGATTTTTAGGGTTGTATTAGTTGGTTGAATTTCGGGAACGTTAATGTGATTTTAGGCCTATTTTACCCGATTTGCGTCCAATTCGTAATTATCGAGTCATTTAACTCCAAATTATTTTTAAATATGATAATATGAGGCATATTGTAACTAGTGTGTATTGTATTTGTTGTTGGTTGAATTTCGGGACGTAAATGTCATTTTTGTACTATTTTGGCCGATTCGCGTCCAATTCGTCCTTCTCGAGTCATTTAACCCCAAATTCTTTTTGAACGTGATAATACGAGGTATAATGTAACTAGTGTGTAGATTTTTAGGGTTGCATTTGTTGTTGTTGAATTTCGAGAACGTTAAGGTCATTTTCGGACCTATTTTCTCCGATTCACGTCCAATTCGTACTTCTCGAGTCATTTAAGCCCAAATTCGTTCTTGAACATGATAATATGAGGTATAATGTAACTAATGTGTAGATTGTTAGGGTTGCATTAGTTGTTGGTTGAATTTTGGGAACGTTAATGTGATTTTAGGCCTAATTTGGCCGATTTGTGTCCAATTCGTAATTATCGAGTCATTTAACTCCAAATTAGTTTTTAACATGATAATATGAGGCACAATGTAACTAGTGTGTATTGAATTTGTTGTTGGTTGAATTTCGGGACGTAAATGTGATTTTAGTACTATTTTGGCCGATTAGCGTCTAATTCGTACTTCTCGAGTCATTTAACCCCAAATTCTTTTTGAACATGATAATGAGAGGTCTAATGTAACTAGTGTGTAGATTTTTAGGGTTGCATTTGTTGTTGATTGAATTTCGAGAACGTTAAGGTCATTTTTGGCCTATTTTGGCCGATTCGTGTCCAATTCGTACTTCTCCAGTCATTTAACCCCAAATTAGTTTTGAACACGATAATATGAGGTATAATGTAACTAGTGTGTAGATTTTTAGGGTTGTGTTTGTTGTTGGTTGAATTTCGGGAACGTTAATGTGATTTTAGGCCTATTTTGGCCGATTTGCGTCCAATTCGTAATTATCGAGTCAGTTAACTCCGAATTATTTTTAAACATGATAATATGAGGCATAATGTAACTAGTGTGTATTGCATTTGTTGTTGGTTGAATTTCGGGACGTAAATGTGATTTTAGTACTATTTTGGCCGATTCGCGTCCAATTCGTACTTCTCGAGTCATTTAACCCCAAATTCTTTTTGAACTTGATAATACGAGGTATAATGTAACTAGTGTGTAGATTTTTAGGGTTGCATTTGTTGTTGTTGAATTTCGAGAACGTTAAGGTCATTTTCGGACCTATTTTCTCCGATTCACGTCCAATTCGTACTTCTCGAGTCATTTAAGCCCAAATTCGTTCTTGAACATGATAATATGAGGTATAATGTAACTAGTGTGTAGATTGTTAGGATTGCATTTGTTGTTGGTTGAATTTTGGGAACGTTAATGTGATTTTAGGCCTAATTTGGCCGATTTGTGTCCAATTCGTAATTATCGAGTCATTTAACTCCAAATTATTTTTAAACATGATAATATGAGGCATAATGTAACTAGTGTCTATTGCATTTGTTGTTGGTTGAATTTCGGGACGTAAATGTGATTTTAGTACTGTTTTGGCCGATTCGCGTCCAATTCGTACTTCTCGAGTAATTTAACCCCAAATTATTTTTGAGCATGATAATAAGAGGAATAATGTAGCTAGTGTGTAGATTTTTAGGGTTGCATTTGCGTTGTTGAATTTCGACAACTTTAAGGTCATTTTAGGCCTATTTTCTCCGATTCACGTCCAATTCGTACTTCTCGAGTCATTTAAGCCCAAATTCGTTCTTGAACATGATAATATGAGGTATAATGTAACTAGTGTGTAGATTGTTAGGATTGCATTTGTTGTTGGTTGAATTTTGGGAACGTTAATGTGATTTTAGGCCTAATTTGGCCGATTTGCGTCCAATTCGTAATTATCGAGTCATTTAACTCCAAATTATTTTTAAAGATGATAATATGAGGCACAATGTAACTAGTGCGTATTGAATTTGTTGTTGGTTGAATTTCGAGACGTAAATGTGATTTTAGTACTATTTTGGCCGATTCGCATCCAATTCGTACTTCTCGAGTCATTTAACCCCAAATTCTTTTTGAACTTGATAATTAGAGGTATAATGTAACTAGTGTGTAGATTTTTAGGGTTGCATTTGTTATTGGTTGAATTTCGAGAACTTTAAGGTTATTTTTGGCCTATTTTAGCCGATTCGCGTCCAATCCGTACTTCTCCAGTCATTTAACCCCAAATTAGGTTTAAACATGATAATATGAGGTATAATGTTACTAGTGTTTAGATTTTTAGGATTGTATTTGTTGTTGGTTGAATTTCGGGAACGTTAATGTGATTTTTTGCCTAATTTGGCCAATTTGCATCCAATTCGTAATTATCGAGTCATTTAACTGCAAATTATTTTTTAACATGATTATATAAGGCATAATGTAACTAGTGTGTATTGCATTTGTTGTTGGTTGAATTTCGGGACGTAAATGTGATTTTAGTACTATTTTGGCCGATTCGCGTCCAATGCGTACTTCTCGAGTCATTTAACCCCAAATTATTTTTGAGCATGATAATAAGAGGTATAATGTAGCTAGTGTGTAGATTTTAAGGGTTGCATTTGCTGTTGTTGAATTTCGACAACTTTAAGGTCATTTTAGGCCTATTTTCTCCGATTCACGTCCAATTCGTACTTCTCGAGTCATTTAAGCCCAAATTGGTTCTTGAACATGATAACATGAGGTATAATGTAACTAGTGTGTAGATTGTTAGGGTTGCATTTGTTGTTGGTTGAATTTCGGGAACGTTAATGTGATTTTAGGCCTAATTTGGCCGATTAGCGTCCAATTCGTACTTCTCGAGTCATTTAACCCCAAATTCTTTTTGAACATGGTAATATGAGGTATAATGTAACTAGTGTGTAGATTTTTAGGGTTGCATTTGTTGTTAGTTGAATTTCGAGAACGTAAATCATTTTAGGCCTATTTTGCCCGATTCGCGTTCAATTCGTACTTCTCCAGTCATTTAAACCCAAATGAGTTCTGAACATGATAATATGAGGTATAACGTAACTAGTGTGTAGATTTTTAGGGTTGCATTTGTTGTTGGTTGAATTTCGGGAACGTTAATGTGATTTTATGCCTATTTTGGCCGATTCGCGTCCAATTCGTACTTGTCGAGTCATTTGACCACAAAATCTTTTTTTGCATGATAATATGCGGTATAATGTAACTAGTGTGTACATTTTTAGGGTTGGATTTGTTGTTGGTTGAATTTCGGGAACGTTAATGTGATTTTATGCCTATTTTGGCTGATTCGCGTCCAATTCGTACTTCTCGAGTTATTTAACCTAAATTCTTTTTGAACATGATAATATGAGGTATAATGTAACTAGTGTGTTGATTTTTAGGCTTGCATTTGTTGTTGGTTGAATTTCGGGAACATAAATGTGATTTTAGCTTATTCGATGAGTAAATGTGTAGATTTTTAGGCTTGCATTTGTTGTTGGTTGAATTTCGAGAACATAAATGTGATTTTAGCTTATTCGATGAGTAAATGTGTAGATTATTAGGCTTGCATTTGTTGTTGGTTGAATTTCAGACCTATTTTCGCATTTTCGCATTCAATTCTTACTTCTTGAGTCATTTAATTCCAAATTCTTTTTGAACATGATAATATGAGGTACAATATAACTAATGTGTAGATAATTAGGGTTGCATTTGTTCTTGGTTGAATTTGGGGAACGTAAATGTGATGTTAGGCCTATTTTGGCCGATTCTCGTCTAATTCGTACTTCTTGAGTCATTTAACCCAAACTTCTTTTTGAACATGATAATATGAGGTACAATACAACTAATGTGTAGATAATCAGGGTTGCATTTGTTCTTGGTTGAATTTGGGGAACGTAAATGTGATTTTAGGCCAACTTTGGCCGATTCGTGTCCAATTCGTAATTCTCGAGGCCTTTAACTCTAAATTATTTTTGAACATGATAATATGAGGTACAATGTAACTAACGTGTAGATTTTTAGGTTTGCATTGGTTGAATTTCGGGAACGAAAAGGTCGTTTTAGGCCAATTTTTTACTTTTCGCATCCAATTCGTAGTTCTGGGGTCATTTTACCCCAAATTCTTTGTGAAATGATAATATGAGTTATAATGTAAATAGTGTGTATTTAGGGTTGCTTTTTTTGTTGGTTGAATTTCGAGAACGTTAAGGTTATTTTAGGCCTATTTTTTTAATGATAATGTAGTTTTTTTGTGTTGGTCGAATTTCGAGAACATTTAGTTTTTAGCTTTTTTTAGTCATATAACCCCAAATTAGTTTTGAACATGATAATATGAGGTATAATGTAACTATTGTGTAGATTTTTAGGGTTGTATTAGTTGGTTGAATTTCGGGAACGTTAATGTGATTTTAGGCCTATTTTAGCAGATTCGCGTCCAATTCGTACTTATCGAGTCATTTAACCCCAAATTATTTTTGAACATTATAATATAAGGCACGATGTAACTAATGTGTAGATTTTTTGGCTTGCGGTGGTTGATATTCGGGAACAAAAAGGTCATTTTGGGCCTATTTTCGCCTTTTCGCATCTAATTCGTATTTCTCGAGTCACTTAACTCCAAGTTCTTTTTGGAAATGATAATATGAAGCATAATGTAACAAGTGTGTAGATTTTTAGGCTTGCATTTGTTGTTGGTTGAATTTCGGTAACATAAATGTGATTTTAGGCCTATTTTGGATGATTAGCGTCCAGTTCGTACTTCTCGAGTTATTTAAACCCAAATTCTTTTTGAACATGATAATTAGAGGTATAATGTAACGAGTGTGTAGATTTTTAGGGTTGGATTTGTTGTTGGTTGAATTTCGAGAAGGTTAAGGTCATTTTAGGCCTATTTTGGCCGATTCGCATCCAATTCGTACTTCTCTAGTCATTTAACCCCAAATTAGTTTTGAACATGATAATATGAGGTATAATGTAACTAGTGTGTAGATTTTTAGGTTTGTATATGTTGTTGGTTGAATTTCTGGAACGTTAATGTGATGTTTGGCCTATTTTGGCCGATTTGCGTCCATTCGTAATTATCGAGTCATTGAACTTCAAATTATTTTTAAACATGATAAAATGAGGCATAATGTAACTATTGTGTATTGCATTTGTTGTTGGTTGAATTTAGGGATGTAAATGTGATTTTAGTACTGTTTTTGCCGATTCGCATCCAATTCGTACTTCTCGAGTCATTTAACCCCAAATTCTTTTTTAACATGATAATAAGAGGTATAATGTAACTAGTGTGTAGATTTTTAGGGTTGCATTTGTTGTTGTTGTTGAATTTCGAGAACGTTAAGGTCATTTTATGCCTATTTTCTCCGATTCACGTCCAATTCGTACTTCTCGAGTCATTTAAGCCCAAATTCGTTCTTGAACATGATAATATGAGGTATAATGTAACTAGTGTGTAGATTGTTATGATTACATTTGTTGTTGGTTGAATTTTGGGAACGTTAAGTGATTTTAGCCCTAATTTGGCCGATTTGCGTCCAATTCGTAATTATCTAGTCATTTAACTCCAAAGTATTTTTTAACATGATAATATGAGGCATAATGTAACTAGTGTGTATTGCATTTGTTGTTGGTTGAATTTCGGGACATAAATGTGATTTTAGTACTATTTTGGCCGATTCGCGTCCAATTCATACTTTTCGAGTCATTTAACCTCAAATTCTTTTTGAACATGATAATTAGAGGTATAATGTAACGAGTGTGTATATTTTTAGGATTGCATTTGTTGTTGGTTAAATTTCGAGAACGTTAAGGTCATTTTAGGCCTATTTTGGCCGATTCGCGTCCAATTCGTACTTCTCCAGTCATTTAACCCCAAATTAGTTTTGAACATGATAATATGAGGTATAATGTAACTAGTGTGTAGATGTTTAGGGTTGTATTTGTTGTTGGTTGAATTTCGGGAACGTTAATGTGATTTTAGGCCTATTTTGGCCGATTTGCGTCCAATTCGTAATTATCGAGTCATTTAACTCCAAATTATTTTTAAACATGATAATACGAGGCATAATATAACTAGTGTGTATTGCATTTGTTGTTGGTTGAATTTAGGGACGTAAATGTAATTTTAGTACTGTTTTGGCCGATTCGCGTCCAATTCGTACTTCTCGAGTCATTTAACCCCAAATTCTTTTGGAAGATGATAATAAGAGGTATAATGTAACTAGTGTGTAGATTTTTAGGGTTGCATTTGTTGTTGTTGAATATCGAAAACATTAAGGTCATTTTAGGCCTATTTTCTCCGATTCACGTCCAATTCGTACTTCTCGAGTCATTTCAGCCCAAATTCGTTCGTGAACATGATAATATGAGGTATAATGCAACACCCAGAATTTCAAAACGGAAAAGAAAGAAATAATAATAGTATTAATAGGGCGATGGCGGAAACATCGTCTTCTGGGAATGTCACTACTACAAGAAATGCGTTTAAATAACTAAGTGATAAACCAACATAAGTAAATAGTATAAATAAATTAAATTAATTAGGGCAATATCCAAAAGATAAAACTAACTCTTCAACTAACTAAAAGTCTAGGCCTAAAACATCTAACAATTTAATGCTCACATCTCAACCCGAGCCCAAAACCAAAGAAGATTCCCATCAACATCACCTGCAAAATATATCAACAAACATCCACAACCAGTGGGGAGTAACTAGCAGTTCTCCCAGAACAAAAGAAATTAAAGTCTATTCCAGACATAGATTAGTAAGAAAGGAAAGAATAAAGTCAAGTCAACTACAATATGCATCTACTTCCATATAACTCACAAGTAACGCAAATGATTAATAAATAGCAAGTGAATTGGATAAAAATAAATAAATCATCTCAAGAGTACTTTTATAAAAATAAAAGTATAGGTAAAACAAGTGATTGAGTCAGAAACCGAATGCCAGTGAATTGCAATTCACTTCCTAAGGTTTGTCAGATCGCAATCTCCAGGTCAGTCTATGGGCTTACGTTCCCCACTGCCTTTGTCTAAGAATGGCCAAACTCCCAATGCAGGGTAGAACACGCAGAACTCCCTGACCTCTCGAACGACAACAATTAACCCAGGAGTACCCCTAGTTCGCAAACCAGGTGGTTGGCATGTTTTTCACCGGGGACTACATCTATCCCACCGGATGTTCTTATCTCAAAAATAAAATAATAATTCGTAAATATCATCAATGTATCATTCAGCTCCAAAATATTCGTCAAAAGGGATGCCACCCGGCCTTATACCCATAATTCATCAAAAACAACTCTTCATAATTCCTCAAAATAATAACTTACAAACTTACAGCAAATATCTCCAACAATAAACACCTTGAACATCTCTAAGCATCAACAATGATATTAAACTAGTTTTACAGCACTAACAGTTCAATCAAAAATGCATCACCAATTAACTCCAAGGCTTATTAAATAAATGAATAGTACACAATTAATCATTTTTACATAAGTCAAACATAAACATAATGATACCCAATAATGATCACAGTAACCTACTAAACACCAGCTTCCAAGAACATAAAAGGTCACAAATTATTTCTGATTAACAAGCCCTTAAATAATTCAAAAGAATATCCTCAATCTCACGACAAAAACACAATAATTATTAAATTTATAAGTACGATCAGTAAAATAACACAAAAATTACCATACACCCATTATGGCTCTACTGACATCGTACAAATTTTATTTCTAATTTTAGGACTCTAAAAGTATTTTTAAACGTTAATTTACAGAATACTAAATAAAGACAATATAATAATTAAAAATAAAAATAAACACCCAAAAATTACCGAAAATTCACATAACATGCATAAACTCACGGTAATACATAATATGCAAATAAATAGATATTTAGGCCTCCAAATATAATATTCACGATTTAAATACTAGTAAACATGAAAATGCAAAAATAGATAAATCAATTAAATAAACTTGTAAATAGTAGAAAAAAATTATTCTAAGGCATGAAAAATATACTACACCCATAACATGCTTCACAAAAAATAATTTTGACAATTATATAATTTGTGCACTAATTATTTTGCAAATAAGCCATAAACGCATAAATTACAAAATAAATCAAATAAATAGTAAAACTAAAACGAAAATCATTTTTCGGCACATAATATTCACACAGCATACATCAAGAACACTCACGTACAATTTCATCAATAATTTCATACAAAAAGTATTTTAAACAATTTCCTAGCGTAATAATCTAATACCGAAAAATACTTTAATCTCTAGCGTTCTAAGATAACTACTACTTACCTGGAACGTCGGGAGGAGAGCTGAGTCTAAAGAGATAGTTAAGAGTTATGCATACAATTCAATTCCTCTTTCAACCCCAAAGCACAACGAACGATAATTGTAGCAACAAGTCACTAGGCGTTTTCTTCTTGAACATTGAAAAATCTCATTTCGTGCTGTTCTGGTCCGACCATGATTTCCGGTGATTGAAAGATTGTATTGACAATCTCTCCAGTCAAAGTGAATATCAAGATGTTATAAACGTGCTGTCCAAATTTGAGAATGATCCAACGGTTAGATCTCCGGATATGGTTAATTTCGTGAAGGTGTGACAGGGAACAAAAACCGGATGACTCATCTGATTGAAACAAAAACTGCAGTCGTATCTTTCCCTTTCTTCAAAAACAAATTGTACCACGAGCAAGAGCTTTCCGATTAGATAGATTTTGACTACTCACACGTTCAATTCGGATAAGAAACGAAGGAGATATGATGCAAACAAAATAGGTGTGCAAAAATGGACGAAAATCCGAGAAGAGAGAAGAACTCTTTCTTTTCCTCTCTAAGGGTTGGGCGAAAATGGGGGTTAGAATGCAGCAAAAACCTGATTAATAACCTCATTAAGCAATGGTTTAAAGGGTGACAATAAAGGTGGGTTAATGGGGAATTAAATAGGGAGTTACAAGAGATCCAAAGGTTAACTTAATGAGCACCAAAACTATTCATCCTCCACACCATAATTGCTGATTTTCGGCCAGCATGACATGCCACATGCGATTCAACATTTCATCACCCAAGTCGGTCCAACAACGTTACAAAAACGCTACGCGACAAAACTGCATCCTAAACGCCTAAATAGATAACAAAACTAATATAACTTTTAAAATAAATAACTAACAACTTAAAATAAATATATATATATATAAATATATCACAACATATAAAAATATATACACATTTTCACAACACGTTCCAAAATAATTTAAATAATAAATTAATCATTTTTATGAAAAAAAATACCGTTTTAATATAAACACACACCAAAAATAAAGGGTGAAAATTACGGGGTGTTACAATCACTCCCCCTTAAAAGAGTTTTGTCCTTGAAACTTCAAAACAACCAAGAGAGAAAAGAAAATACTCTAGATAAAGAACATTAAGAAAACAGAAACCGATGGATTTTAGTTAACTAAACAACTTTGCAGGTATAAAATTTGATAACTCAAATAATATATATTTTATTTTGGAAGACCAAAAGAGTTGTATAGTAAAGAAGCACGGTAACAACAATCATTTTATAAAATGTGAAAACTTTTGCACAATAAACTATAGGTAATTTTGTAAAGAAGCAGGAATAAATAGTTACGTAAAATTATGAAAGAATAAATCCGACCATACATAAATATTTTTAGAAAAGAAACGAAGAAGAAAATAGTTCGTAAATAGATAGCCAAACCAGTTTAAATAGAGGTAACCACACGGGCTTATACTCCACTTAAAGAGATAAGAGCACTTTAATAAAGAGTAGCTAGCTGCTTTATTAAAATAGCACTTATGAACACAAGTCATGACATATGTTATAAGAGCGTACGCCTCCTAAACATATATATGAAAATTAAAGTTCGCAAAAGAAATTGAAAACTTTAAAATAAATTTCACAACGACGAAACACTAATAATAAATAGGCGATAAAGTAATAAATTATAATCAACAATTATAAAATTTGCTAAGTCGACACAAATGTGCATGGAACCACCCACTGCAATCTAGTATCAACAAAACAATATTTGAAAGCCAACTTATCAAATTGACATTAGAGTTTACTGGAATCACCCAATATAAACTTAATATCAACTGAAAAAGGAAATTAAATCAAAACACCTTAAATGTGCCAACTTATCAAATTGACATACAAGTCAAAGGAATCACCCATTATGACTTAATATCAACTCAAACAAGTTTAAAATTTAGACTTATCAAATTGACATACAAGTCAAAGGAATCACCCATTATGACTTAATATCAACTCAAACAAGTTTAAAATTTAGACTGATTATATAAATTTCCTTTCCAAAGAATATAAACAAAATAGTTAAAGTCAGATAATTAAATAAGAAGTAAAGAAAACAACCAAAATTTTGCTATGAAATGAGAAAGCACTAAATATTTAAACAAGAAACAACAAATAGTAAACGAGATCCTTTCACGCATTTGAGTTTGAAAAAAAAATGCTAATAAGAAAAGTAAGTAAAGTAAAAGTTGTTGAATGCTAACCTTTAAAACAAAATATTTTGCGTCTTTCAATCTAACACCAAGACAACTCATTAAAGTACTTTCATTTTCAAAGACTACGAAACTTATTACCATTATTAAAAGCTAAACAAGGATTAACATGAAAAGTAAAAATATTAAAAGAAAAATATTTATAAATATAGATGGTCAAAGACGGTAAGAGAAATTTGAAGAATATCTTGAAAGACAATTTCGAAACCCCTTTCTTTTTCCGAACCATTATAAAACAATTGAAATTAAACATTTTTCAAAAGAGTATGTCAAAATATTAAAAATAACAAAATTTGAAAGTTAGAAAGTAACTCTAATATGGTTATGAAATATATTAAGTTCCAAAATCTAAAATATAATTTGGAATATAAACTCAAAGTAGAAAGTTTGGTAAATAATAAAACAGATACGTAGTACTCACATAAAAACAACACTTAATTGAAAAAGAACAGAAAATATATACCGTCGTACATAATAACATATACTATCAAGCAACCATCAAATAAAATAAATGCAATGCAACACACATGACTATATTAAAATCAAATTAAAGCTTATTTCTAAATTGCAAAACACAAAACAAATGAAACACAACTAAACCGAGAAGGTTATAAATTACTTCGCTTTCGTTGCGCACTCTGATAAAAGAGAAAATAAATTACATGTAAGAGACCCTCCAAATAAGATTAGCAAACTTGGTAGACTAATTCCACCAATAATACAAGTAACTATACATATAACATATGCTCCATAAGCATGAAAGCACACCACATTCCCATAAGGCTTCCCTTTTCTTACTCTACCCATAACACTCTCATTATAGTGAAACAACTAAACTTAATTCTAAACAAATTTTATATTCTATGGCTAATCAATAGTTCTAAAGAATCATTAGCAACTCTTTTTCAGAGTTTAGGAGCGTTTTGCTCTGATACCAACTGTAACACCCAGAATTTCAAAGCGAAAAAGAAAGAAATAATAATAGTATTAATAGGGCGATGGAAGAAACATCGTCTTCTGGGAATGTCACTACTACAAGAAATGCGTTTAAATAACTAAGTGATAAACCAACATAAGTAAATAGTATAAATAAATTAAATTAATTAGAGTAATATCCAAAAGATAAAACTAACTCTTCAACTAACTAAAAGTCTAGGCCTAAAACATCTAACATTTTAATGCTCACATCTCAACCCGAGCCCAAAACCAAAGAAGATTCCCATCAACATCGCCTGCAAAATATATCAACAAACATCCACAATCAGTGGGGAGTAACTAGCAGTTCTCCCAGAACAAAAGAAATCAAAGTCTATTCCAGACATATATTAGTAAGAAAGGAAAGAATAAAGTCAAGTCAACTACAATATGCATCCACTTCCATATAACTCACAAGTAACGCAAATGAATAATAAATAGCAAGTGAATTGGATAAAAATAAATAAATCATCTCAAGAGTACTTTTATAAAAATAAAAGTATAGGTAAAACAAGTGATTGAGTCAGAAACCAAACGCCAGTGAATTGCAATTCACTTCCTAAGGTTTGTCAGACCGCAATCTCCAGGTCAGTCTATGGGCTTACGTTCCCCACTGCCTGTGTCTAAGAATGGCCAAACCCCCGATGCAGGGTAGAACACGCAGAACTCCCTGACCTCTCGGACGACAACAATTAACCCAGGAGTACCCCTAGTTCGCAAACCAGGTGGTTGGCATGTTTTTCACCGGGGACTACATCTATCCCACCGGATGTTCTTATCTCAAAAATAAAATAATAATTCATAAATATCATCAATGTATCATTCAGCTCAAAAATATTCGGCAAAAGGGATGCCACCCGGCCTTATACCCATAATTCATCAAAAACAACTCTTCATAATTCTTCAAATAATAACTTACAAACTTACAACAAATATCTCCAACAATAAACACCTTGAACATCTCTAAGCATCAACAATGATATTAAACTAGTTTTTACAGCACTAACAGTTCAATAAAAAATGCATCACTAATTAACTCCAAGGCTTATTAAATAAAGAATAGTACACAATTAATCATTTTTACATAAATCAAACATAAACATAATGATACCCAATAATACTCACAGTAACCTACTAAACACCAGCTTCCAAGAACATAAAAGGTCACAAATTATTTCTGATTAACAAGCCCATAAATAATTCAAAAGAATATCCTCAATCTCACAACAAAAACACAATAATAATTATTAAATTAATAAGTACGATCAGTAAAATAACACAAAAAATAACATACGCCCATTATGGCTCCACTGACATGGGACAAGTTTTATTTCTAATTTTTGGAGTTTAAAAGTATTTTTAAACGTTAATTTACAGAATACAAAATAAAGACAATATAATAATTAAAAATAAAAATAAACGCCTAAAAATTACCAAAAATTCACATAACATGCAGAAACTCACGTTAATACATAATATGCTGAGAAATAGATAATTAGGCCTCCAAATATAATATTCACAATTTAAATACTAGTAAATACAAAAATGCAAAAATAGATAAATCAATTTAATAAACCTGTAAACAGTAGAGAAAAATTATTCTAAGGCATGAAAAATATACTACACCCATAACATGCTTGACAAAAAATAATTTCGACAATTATATAATTTGTTCACTAATTATTTTGCAAATAAGCCATAAACGCATAAATTACAAAATAAATCAAATAAATAGTAAAACTCAAACGAAAATTATTTTTCTGCACATAATATTCACACAGCATACATCAAGAACATTCACGTACAATTTTGATCAATAATTTCATACAAAAAGTATTTTAAACTATTTCCTAGCGTAATAATCTAATACCGAAAAATACTTTAATCTCTAGCGTTCTAAGATAACTACTAGTTACCTGGAATGTCGGGAGGAGAGCTGAGTCTAAAGAGATAATTAAGAGTTATGCATACAATTCAATTCCTCTTCCAACCCCAAAGCACAACGAACGATAATTGTAGCAACAAGTCACTAGGCGTTTTCTTCTTGAACATTGAAAAATCTCATTTCGTGTTGTTCTGGTCCGACCATGATTTCCGGCGATTGAATGATCGTATTCACAATCGCTCTGGTCAAAGTGAAGATCAAGATGTTATAAACGTGCTGTCCAACGTTTAGAATGATCCAATGGTTAGATCTCCGGATATGGTTAATTTGGTGAAGGTGTGACAGGGAACAAAAACCGGATGACTCGTCTGATTGAAACGAAAAATGCAGTCGCGTCTGTCCCTTTCTTCAAAACCAAATTGTACCACGAGCAATATCTTTCCAAGTAGATGGATTTTGACTACTCACACGTTGAATTCGGATAAGAAACGAAGGAGATATGATGCAAACAAAATAGGTGTGCAATATTGGACGAAAATCCGAGAAGAGAGAAGAACTCTTTCTTTTCCTCTCTAAGGGTTGGGCGAAAATGGGGGTTAGAATGTAGCAAAAACCTGATTAATAACCTCATTAAGCAATGATTTAAAGGGTGATTATAAAGGTGGGTTAATGGGGAATTAAATAGGGGGTTACAAGAGATCCAAAAGGTTAACTTAATGAGCACCAAAACTCTTCATCCTCCACACCATAATTGCTGATTTTCGGCCAGCATGACACGCCACATGCGATTCAACACTTCATCACCCAATAGGGTCCAACAACGTTACAAAAACGCTACGCGACAAAACTGCATCCTAAACGCCTAAATAGATAACAAAACTAATATAACTTTTAAAAATATATATAAATATATCACAACATATAAAAATATATACACATTTTCACAACATGTTCCAAAATAACTTAAATAATAAATTAATCATTTTTACGTAAAAAAATATCATTTTAATATAAACACACACCAAAAATAAAGGGTGAAAATTACGGGGTGTTACATATAATGTAACTAGTGTGTAGATTGTTAGGGTTGCATTTGTCGTTGGTTGAATTTTGGGAACGTTAATGTGATTTTAGGCCTAATTTTGCCGATTTGCGTCCAATTCGTAATTATCGAGTCATTTAACTCCAAATTATTTTTTAACATGATAATATGAGGCATAATGTAACTAGTGTGTATTGCATTTGTTGTTGGTTGAATTTCGGGACGTAAATGTGATTTTAGTACTATTTTGATCGATTCGCGTCCAATTCGTGCTTCTCGGGTCATTTAACCTCAAATTCTTTTTGAACATGATAATTAGAGGTATAATGTAACTAGTGTTTAGATTTTTAGGGTTGCATTTGTTGTTGGTTGAATTTCGAGAACGTTAAGGTCATTTTGGGCCTATTTTGGCCGATTCGCATCCAATTCGTACTTCTCCAGTCATTTAACCCCAAATTAGTTTTGAACATGATAATATGAGGTATAATGTAACTAATGTGGATTTTTAGGGTTGTATTTGTTGTTGGTTAAAATTTGGGAACGTTAATGTGATTTTAGGCCTATTTTGGTCGATTTGCGTCCAATTCGTAATTATCGAGTCATTGAACTCCAAATTATTTTTAAACATGATAATATGAGGCATAATGTAACTAGTGTGTATTGCAATTGTTGTTGGTTGAATTTAGGGACGTATATGTGATTTTAGTACTGTTTTGGCCGATTCGCGTCCAATTCGTACTTCTCGAGTCATTCAACCCCAAATTCTTTTTGAACATGATAATAAGAGGTATAATGTAACTAGTTTGTAGATTTTTAGGGTTGCATTTGTTGTTGTTGAATTTCGAGAACGTTAAGGTCATTTTAGGCCTATTTTCTCTGATTCACGTCGAATTCGTACTTCTCGAGTCATTTAAGCCCAAATTCGTTTTTGAACATGATAATATGAGGTATAATGTAACTAGTGTGTAGATTGTTAGGGTTGCATGTGTTGTTGGTTGAATTTTGGGAACGTTATTGTGATTTCAGGCCTAATTTGGCCGATTTGCGTCCAATTCGTAATTATCGAGTCATTTAACTCCAAATTATTTTTTAACATGATAATATGAGGCATAATGTAACTAGTGTGTATTGAATTTGTTGTTGGTTGAATTTCGGGATGTAAATGTGATTTTCGTACTATTTTGGCCGTTTCGTGTCCAATTCGTACTTCTCTAGTCATTTAACCCCAAATTCTTTTTGAATATGATAATAAGAGGTTTAATGTAACTAATGTGTAGATTTTTAGGGTTGAATTTGTTGTTGGTTGAATTTCAGGAACATAAATGTAGTTTTAGGCCTATTTTTTCAAATTAGCGTCCAATTCGTACTTCTCAAGTTATTTAACCCCAAATTGTTTTTGAACATGATAATATGAGGTATAATGTTACTAGTGTGTAGATTTTTAGGGTTGCATTTGTTGTTGGTTGAATTTCGGGAACGTTAATGTGATTTTAGGCCTATTTTGGACGATTCGCGTCCAATTCGTACTTCTCGAGTTATCTAACCCCAAATTCTTTTCGAACATGATAATATGATGTATAAAGGAACTAGTGTGCAGATTTTTAGCGTTGCATTTGTTGTTCGTTGAATTTCGGGAACGTTAATGTGATTTTAGGCCTATTTTAGCAGATTCGACTCCAATTCGTACTTCTCGAGTCATTTAAGCCCAAATTCTTTTTGAACATGATAATATGAGGTACAATGTAACTAATGTGTAGATTTTAAGGCTTGCATTGGTTGAATTTCGGGAACAAATAGGTAATTTTGGGCCTATTTTTATAGTCACTTAGCTCCAAATTCTACTAAAAAATGACCCCAATACGAAGTATATTCCTAAAAATTGAACTTCTAATCTTTTGCACCTAAATATGACATTAACACTTCAACTATGCATAAAGTAAGTGGTGTGTGTTAGTTTTGCTCCTATATGTAACATGTAGGTAGTTTTGGGAAATGAAATAGCTCAAATTCACAAAAAACGACCCCAAAACGAACCTAAAAATTGAACTTCTAATCTTTTGCTCCTAAATTTCACATTAACACTTCAACTATGCATAAAGTAAGTGGTGTGTGTTAGTTTTGCTCCTATATGTAACATGTAGGTAGTTTTGGGAAGTGAAATAGCTCAAATTCACAAAAATCGACCCCGAAACGAACCTAAAAATTGAACTTCTAATCTTTTGCACCTAAATATGACATTAACACTTCAACTATGCATAAAGTAAGTGGTGTGTGTTAGTTTTGCTCCTATATGTAACATGTAGCTAGTTTTGGGAAGTGAAATAGCTCAAATTCACAAAAAACGACCCCGAAACGAACCTAAAAATTGAACTTCTAATCTTTTGCACCTAAATATGACATTAACACTTCAACTATGCATAAAGTAAGTGGTGTGTGTTAGTTTTGCTCCTATATGTAACATGTAGGTAGTTTTGGGAAGTGAAATAGCTCAAATTCACAAAAAACGACCCCGAAACGAACCTAAAAATTGAACTTCTAATCTTTTGCACCTAAATATGACATTAACACTTCAACTATGCATAAAGTAAGTGGTGTGTGTTAGTTTTGCTCCTATATGTAACATGTAGCTAGTTTTGGGAAGTGAAATAGCTCAAATTCACAAAAATCGACCCCGAAACGAACCTAAAAATTGAACTTCTAATCTTTTGCACCTAAATATGACATTAACACTTCAACTATGCATAAAGTAAGTGGTGTGTGTTAGTTTTGCTCCTATATGTAACATGTAGCTAGTTTTGGGAAGTGAAATAGCTCAAATTCACAAAAATCGACCCCGAAACGAACCTAAAAATTGAACTTCTAATCTTTTGCACCTAAATATGACATTAACACTTCAACTATGCATAAAGTAAGTGGTGTGTGTTAGTTTTGCTCCTATATGTAACATGTAGCTAGTTTTGGGAAGTGAAATAGCTCAAATTCACAAAAAACGACCCCGAAACGAACCTAAAAATTGAACTTCTAATCTTTTGCACCTAAATATGACATTAACACTTCAACTATGCATAAAGTAAGTGGTGTGTGTTAGTTTTGCTCCTATATGTAACATGTAGCTAGTTTTGGGAAGTGAAATAGCTCAAATTCACAAAAAACGACCCCGAAACGAACCTAAAAATTGAACTTCTAATCTTTTGCACCTAAATATGACATTAACACTTCAACTATGCATAAAGTAAGTGGTGTGTGTTAGTTTTGCTCCTATATGTAACATGTAGCTAGTTTTGGGAAGTGAAATAGCTCAAATTCACAAAAATCGACCCCGAAACGAACCTAAAAATTGAACTTCTAATCTTTTGCACCTAAATATGACATTAACACTTCAACTATGCATAAAGTAAGTGGTGTGTGTTAGTTTTGCTCCTATATGTAACATGTAGCTAGTTTTGGGAAGTGAAATAGCTCAAATTCACAAAAAACGACCCCGAAACGAACCTAAAAATTGAACTTCTAATCTTTTGCACCTAAATATGACATTAACACTTCAACTATGCATAAAGTAAGTGGTGTGTGTTAGTTTTGCTCCTATATGTAACATGTAGCTAGTTTTGGGAAGTGAAATAGCTCAAATTCACAAAAAACGACCCCGAAACGAACCTAAAAATTGAACTTCTAATCTTTTGCACCTAAATATGACATTAACACTTCAACTATGCATAAAGTAAGTGGTGTGTGTTAGTTTTGCTCCTATATGTAACATGTAGCTAGTTTTGGGAAGTGAAATAGCTCAAATTCACAAAAAACGACCCCGAAACGAACCTAAAAATTGAACTTCTAATCTTTTGCACCTAAATATGACATTAACACTTCAACTATGCATAAAGTAAGTGGTGTGTGTTAGTTTTGCTCCTATATGTAACATGTAGCTAGTTTTGGGAAGTGAAATAGCTCAAATTCACAAAAAACGACCCCGAAACGAACCTAAAAATTGAACTTCTAATCTTTTGCACCTAAATATGACATTAACACTTCAACTATGCATAAAGTAAGTGGTGTGTGTTAGTTTTGCTCCTATATGTAACATGTAGCTAGTTTTGGGAAGTGAAATAGCTCAAATTCACAAAAATCGACCCCGAAACGAACCTAAAAATTGAACTTCTAATCTTTTGCACCTAAATATGACATTAACACTTCAACTATGCATAAAGTAAGTGGTGTGTGTTAGTTTTGCTCCTATATGTAACATGTAGCTAGTTTTGGGAAGTGAAATAGCTCAAATTCACAAAAAACGACCCCGAAACGAACCTAAAAATTGAACTTCTAATCTTTTGCACCTAAATATGACATTAACACTTCAACTATGCATAAAGTAAGTGGTGTGTGTTAGTTTTGCTCCTATATGTAACATGTAGCTAGTTTTGGGAAGTGAAATAGCTCAAATTCACAAAAAACGACCCCGAAACGAACCTAAAAATTGAACTTCTAATCTTTTGCACCTAAATATGACATTAACACTTCAACTATGCATAAAGTAAGTGGTGTGTGTTAGTTTTGCTCCTATATGTAACATGTAGCTAGTTTTGGGAAGTGAAATAGCTCAAATTCACAAAAAACGACCCCGAAACGAACCTAAAAATTGAACTTCTAATCTTTTGCACCTAAATATGACATTAACACTTCAACTATGCATAAAGTAAGTGGTGTGTGTTAGTTTTGCTCCTATATGTAACATGTAGCTAGTTTTGGGAAGTGAAATAGCTCAAATTCACAAAAATCGACCCCGAAACGAACCTAAAAATTGAACTTCTAATCTTTTGCACCTAAATATGACATTAACACTTCAACTATGCATAAAGTAAGTGGTGTGTGTTAGTTTTGCTCCTATATGTAACATGTAGCTAGTTTTGGGAAGTGAAATAGCTCAAATTCACAAAAAACGACCCCGAAACGAACCTAAAAATTGAACTTCTAATCTTTTGCACCTAAATATGACATTAACACTTCAACTATGCATAAAGTAAGTGGTGTGTGTTAGTTTTGCTCCTATATGTAACATGTAGCTAGTTTTGGGAAGTGAAATAGCTCAAATTCACAAAAAACGACCCCGAAACGAACCTAAAAATTGAACTTCTAATCTTTTGCACCTAAATATGACATTAACACTTCAACTATGCATAAAGTAAGTGGTGTGTGTTAGTTTTGCTCCTATATGTAACATGTAGCTAGTTTTGGGAAGTGAAATAGCTCAAATTCACAAAAAACGACCCCGAAACGAACCTAAAAATTGAACTTCTAATCTTTTGCACCTAAATATGACATTAACACTTCAACTATGCATAAAGTAAGTGGTGTGTGTTAGTTTTGCTCCTATATGTAACATG
Source organism: Beta lomatogona (assembly GCA_947646795.1). NCBI lineage: Eukaryota > Viridiplantae > Streptophyta > Magnoliopsida > Caryophyllales > Amaranthaceae > Beta > Beta lomatogona. Next base: position 638,526 of record CANSNZ010001128.1, read on the forward strand.
TAGCTAGTTTTGGGAAGTGAAATAGCTCAAATTCACAAAAAACGACCCCGAAACGAACCTAAAAATTGAACTTCTAATCTTTTGCACCTAAATATGACATTAACACTTCAACTATGCATAAAGTAAGTGGTGTGTGTTAGTTTTGCTCCTATATGTAACATGTAGCTAGTTTTGGGAAGTGAAATAGCTCAAATTCACAAAAAACGACCCCGAAACGAACCTAAAAATTGAACTTCTAATCTTTTGCACCTAAATATGACATTAACACTTCAACTATGCATAAAGTAAGTGGTGTGTGTTAGTTTTGCTCCTATATGTAACATGTAGCTAGTTTTGGGAAGTGAAATAGCTCAAATTCACAAAAATCGACCCCGAAACGAACCTAAAAATTGAACTTCTAATCTTTTGCACCTAAATATGACATTAACACTTCAACTATGCATAAAGTAAGTGGTGTGTGTTAGTTTTGCTCCTATATGTAACATGTAGCTAGTTTTGGGAAGTGAAATAGCTCAAATTCACAAAAAACGACCCCGAAACGAACCTAAAAATTGAACTTCTAATCTTTTGCACCTAAATATGACATTAACACTTCAACTATGCATAAAGTAAGTGGTGTGTGTTAGTTTTGCTCCTATATGTAACATGTAGCTAGTTTTGGGAAGTGAAATAGCTCAAATTCACAAAAAACGACCCCGAAACGAACCTAAAAATTGAACTTCTAATCTTTTGCACCTAAATATGACATTAACACTTCAACTATGCATAAAGTAAGTGGTGTGTGTTAGTTTTGCTCCTATATGTAACATGTAGCTAGTTTTGGGAAGTGAAATAGCTCAAATTCACAAAAAATCGACCCCGAAACGAACCTAAAAATTGAACTTCTAATCTTTTGCACCTAAATATGACATTAACACTTCAACTATGCATAAAGTAAGTGGTGTGTGTTAGTTTTGCTCCTATATGTAACATGTAGCTAGTTTTGGGAAGTGAAATAGCTCAAATTCACAAAAAACGACCCCGAAACGAACCTAAAAATTGAACTTCTAATCTTTTGCACCTAAATATGACATTAACACTTCAACTATGCATAAAGTAAGTGGTGTGTGTTAGTTTTGCTCCTATATGTAACATGTAGCTAGTTTTGGGAAGTGAAATAGCTCAAATTCACAAAAATCGACCCCGAAACGAACCTAAAAATTGAACTTCTAATCTTTTGCACCTAAATATGACATTAACACTTCAACTATGCATAAAGTAAGTGGTGTGTGTTAGTTTTGCTCCTATATGTAACATGTAGGTAGTTTTGGGAAGTGAAATAGCTCAAATTCACAAAAAACGACCCCGAAACGAACCTAAAAATTGAACTTCTAATCTTTTGCACCTAAATATGACATTAACACTTCAACTATGCATAAAGTAAGTGGTGTGTGTTAGTTTTGCTCCTATATGTAACATGTAGCTAGTTTTGGGAAGTGAAATAGCTCAAATTCACAAAAAACGACCCCGAAACGAACCTAAAAATTGAACTTCTAATCTTTTGCACCTAAATATGACATTAACACTTCAACTATGCATAAAGTAAGTGGTGTGTGTTAGTTTTGCTCCTATATGTAACATGTAGCTAGTTTTGGGAAGTGAAATAGCTCAAATTCACAAAAATCGACCCCGAAACGAACCTAAAAATTGAACTTCTAATCTTTTGCACCTAAATATGACATTAACACTTCAACTATGCATAAAGTAAGTGGTGTGTGTTAGTTTTGCTCCTATATGTAACATGTAGCTAGTTTTGGGAAGTGAAATAGCTCAAATTCACAAAAAACGACCCCGAAACGAACCTAAAAATTGAACTTCTAATCTTTTGCACCTAAATATGACATTAACACTTCAACTATGCATAAAGTAAGTGGTGTGTGTTAGTTTTGCTCCTATATGTAACATGTAGCTAGTTTTGGGAAGTGAAATAGCTCAAATTCACAAAAAACGACCCCGAAACGAACCTAAAAATTGAACTTCTAATCTTTTGCACCTAAATATGACATTAACACTTCAACTATGCATAAAGTAAGTGGTGTGTGTTAGTTTTGCTCCTATATGTAACATGTAGCTAGTTTTGGGAAGTGAAATAGCTCAAATTCACAAAAAACGACCCCGAAACGAACCTAAAAATTGAACTTCTAATCTTTTGCACCTAAATATGACATTAACACTTCAACTATGCATAAAGTAAGTGGTGTGTGTTAGTTTTGCTCCTATATGTAACATGTAGCTAGTTTTGGGAAGTGAAATAGCTCAAATTCACAAAAAACGACCCCGAAACGAACCTAAAAATTGAACTTCTAATCTTTTGCACCTAAATATGACATTAACACTTCAACTATGCATAAAGTAAGTGGTGTGTGTTAGTTTTGCTCCTATATGTAACATGTAGGTAGTTTTGGGAAGTGAAATAGCTCAAATTCACAAAAATCGACCCCGAAACGAACCTAAAAATTGAACTTCTAATCTTTTGCACCTAAATATGACATTAACACTTCAACTATGCATAAAGTAAGTGGTGTGTGTTAGTTTTGCTCCTATATGTAACATGTAGCTAGTTTTGGGAAGTGAAATAGCTCAAATTCACAAAAAACGACCCCGAAACGAACCTAAAAATTGAACTTCTAATCTTTTGCACCTAAATTTCACATTAACACTTCAACTATGCATAAAGTAAGTGGTGTGTGTTAGTTTTGCTCCTATATGTAACATGTAGCTAGTTTTGGGAAGTGAAATAGCTCAAATTCACAAAAAACGACCCCGAAACGAACCTAAAAATTGAACTTCTAATCTTTTGCACCTAAATATGACATTAACACTTCAACTATGCATAAAGTAAGTGGTGTGTGTTAGTTTTGCTCCTATATGTAACATGTAGGTAGTTTTGGGAAGTGAAATAGCTCAAATTCACAAAAAACGACCCCGAAACGAACCTAAAAATTGAACTTCTAATCTTTTGCTCCTAAATTTCACATTAACACTTCAAGTATGCATAAAGTAAGTGGTGTGTGTTAGTTTTGCTCCTATATGTAACATGTAGCTAGTTTTGGGAAGTGAAATAGCTCAAATTCACAAAAATCGACCCCGAAACGAACCTAAAAATTGAACTTCTAATCTTTTGCACCTAAATATGACATTAACACTTCAACTATGCATAAAGTAAGTGGTGTGTGTTAGTTTTTCTCCTATATGTAACATGTAGGTAGTTTTGGGAAGTGAAATAGCTCAAATTCACAAAAAACGACCCCGAAACGAACCTAAAAATTGAACTTCTAATCTTTTGCACCTAAATATGACATTAACACTTCAACTATGCATAAAGTAAGTGGTGTGTGTTAGTTTTGCTCCTATATGTAACATGTAGGTAGTTTTGGGAAGTGAAATAGCTCAAATTCACAAAAAACGACCCCGAAACGAACCTAAAAATTGAACTTCTAATCTTTTGCACCTAAATATGACATTAACACTTCAACTATGCATAAAGTAAGTGGTGTGTGTTAGTTTTGCTCCTATATGTAACATGTAGGTAGTTTTGGGAAGTGAAATAGCTCAAATTCACAAAAAACGACCCCGAAACGAACCTAAAAATTGAACTTCTAATCTTTTGCACCTAAATATGACATTAACACTTCAACTATGCATAAAGTAAGTGGTGTGTGTTAGTTTTGCTCCTATATGTAACATGTAGGTAGTTTTGGGAAGTGAAATAGCTCAAATTCACAAAAAACGACCCCGAAACGAACCTAAAAATTGAACTTCTAATCTTTTGCTCCTAAATTTCACATTAACACTTCAAGTATGCATAAAGTAAGTGGTGTGTGTTAGTTTTGCTCCTATATGTAACATGTAGTTTTGGGAAGTGAAATAGCTCAAACTCACAAAAATCGTCCACGAAATGAACCTAAAAATTGAACTTCTAATCTTGTGCACCTAAATTTGACATTAACACTTCAAGTATGCATATATAACATGCATGTAGTTAGTTTTGGGATGTAAAATAGCTCAAATTCACAAAAATCGACAAAATCAACTCGAAAATTGGTTGTTTAATTAGCTAATTGCAAGAGTTAGTTGTTATTATATATTGTAAATGTTTGACTTGTTCTTATTAATTTATTATATTCATATTATTGCAAGGTTTACATGGATAACGACGCACCAAGGTTGGATGAATTCACAATTGAAGAATTGGATGAAGTTCGAAACAAGTTGGCAACCTACATTTGTGAAGATTGTCTATGATACATTGGTTAGGATTTTGCAAGAACTAGCTAGAAGTTCGAAACAAGTTGGCAAGCTATTCGGTTGTTGCGTTAATGTAGCTTTTTGTATTAGAATTAATATTTGCCTTAATATGTACTCTTTAACATTATTATTATTATATATATAGAATTATTACATATATAATTGGGAACTCTATATATATATGCATTATGAGGTTTGTAGTATGGTACAAAGCAAAGCAGCAAGGAACCAGCGACACAGGGAACGACCGCATATATAATATTATATAGCTGAATTTTTAAAAAAAAAATTACAAAAGGGCTGCGGTTAATAGAGAAAACCGCAGCCCTTGGCCACATAAGGGCTGCGGTTAATTGGGAAAACCGCAGCCCTTAAGTAATCAAGGGCTGCGATTTACCCAATTAACCGCAGCCCTTATGTGGACAAGGGCTGCGGTTTTCTTACGACCGCAACCCTTAATTCTGCAAGGGCTGCGGTTCGTAACCGCAGCCCTTCCTATATATTAAGGGCTGCTACTCTAATTGCTGCGGTCAAAAAACGCAGCCCTTAGGCCACTTTTGACCGCAACCCTTAGGCTTTTTTCCACTAGTGGAAGTGCATCGTCTAATTGGCAGCCTGGCGGCCCTTGGACGTTTCCTATCTAAGTCAAGTGACAAGTGCCATCATTTTTTTCGTCACAATTAAAAAGAAATTTATGTTTGAATGGACAGCAGAAGCTGAGCAAGCACTTCAGCAAGTCAATATCATCTTCGTCCATTGCGTAGGTTGGTAAGTCCAGCCGAGGGGGCAAATTGAATGTATACCTAGTTGTGTCTCCTCAAGCCGTGAGTGTTGTTCTACTGGCTGAAAGAGAGTCAGTGCAAATCCCAATATAATTTGTGAGTCATGTGCTCAACGACGCAGAATGTAGATACAACCCGGTCGTGAAGTTTGTATTGGCACTGGTCATTGCCAGTTGAAAGTTGAGACCTTCTTGGCTCACAGCATACTAGTCTATACCGACCAACCCTTGAAGCAAGTTTTGCAAAAAATGGAAGCTGCTAGACGAATGCTGAAGTGGGCCGTTGAGTTAAATATGTTTGACATAACCTATGAGCTAAGGAAGGCAATCAAAGGTCGGGCATTAGCAGATTTTATAGTTGAGCTTACTCAACCAACTATAGACCCAATAACTGATCCGGCTGAAGGCATGAAACATTGGACGCTCATGGTAGATGGATCATCGACTGTAAATGGATGTGGGTTAGGAATCATTTGTCAGTCTCCAGAAGGAGATAAGTTTGAATATGCATTAAGGTTCCAATTCCAGGCGTCCAACAATAAAGCTGAGTATGAGTCCTTGCTGGCTGGGATCAAGATATGTAAAGCGGCTGGGGCTTTAGAGATTAAGGCCAAATCAGACTCTCTCTTAGTCGTCAGTCAAATTAATGGAGATTATGAATGCAAAGAAGCATAAATGAACAAATACATGCGTCTGATCAAAGATGAGATTGAGCCTTTGAAGCATTTTGTTCTAGGCCAAGTACCAAGGTTAGAAAACCATCAAGTTGATGCTCTCTCAAAGTTGGCTAGCTCTGCTGACTGTGATGTACTAAGGACAATATTATGGGAAGTCAAGCTAAAAAAGAGTATTGACCAAGAACAAGTCATGTTTCTTAGACGAGGAGCAGTATGGATGAAGCCTATCATATATTTCAAGAAGACATGACAATTACCTTCACACCCTGTAGTGGCCAAGAATGTCAATGCCAGAGACAAGTGGCTTGAGTTGTAGGATGAAACCCTGTATAAGAAATCATTGAATCATCCTCTTCTGATGTGTATCACTTGGGAGGATGGGCTAGAAGTGCTAAAGGAACTCCATGAAGGAGCTTGTGCATCTCACATTAGGGGAAGAGCCTTGGGAGAAAAGGCCTTGAGAACTGGATACTATTGGCCTACGATAAAAGAAGATGCTCTTGCTTATGCAAAGAAGTGTAACAGTTGTCAGAAACATGAAAACTTGCACCAGAAGTCGTCCAATTATCTAACTCCCATTTTGTTCCCACTTCCCTTTGCCAAATGGGGCATGGACATTCTGGGACCCTTCCCTATGGCCGCGGGATAGAAGAAGTTTGTAATTGTGGCCGTGGACTACTTTACTAAATGGGTAGAAGTTGAGGCAGTGCGAGGCATAACTACAAACGATGTTAAGAGCTTTATTTGGAAGAATATCATAACACAGTTCGGCATGCCGCAGTCAATTGTCTTTGACATTGGTCCACAATTTGAAACGCCAAAGCTGAAAGATTGGTTAGCAGAAAGAGAGATCAAAGCTCACTTTGCTGGAGTAGCCCACCCACAAGCCAATGGGCAAGTAGAATCCTTCAACAAGATTCTGTTAAATGGGATAAAAAGGAAGCTAGACAATGCCAAGGGATTGTGGGTTGAAGAACTACAACTGGTGTTATGGTCAATCAGAACCACAACCAAAAACTCTACAGGCGAGACAACTTTCATGTTAGTCTATGGAACTGAGGCTGTCTTTCCCATTGAGATTGAAGAACCCACCCTGAGAGTCATGCTGTACACAGAAGAAGCCAGCTGGGTCGCCTTGCGCACTGCCTTGGACCAAGTACCAGAAGTTAGGGGCAATGCACTATTGAGAATGCAATTGTACAAGCTGAGAATGGCTCGGGATTTTAACAAGAGAGTCGCTAGACGACCTATGAAAGTAGGGGAATTGGTTCTAAGGAAGATGGAAGCCGTTGGATGAGCAAAAGAATTGGGGAAGTTGACACCAAATTGGGAAGGTCCTTATCTGATTATCCAAGAAGTAAGAAGTGGAAATTTTCGTCTCCAGGATATGGATGGACGACCAGTACAACGCACTTGGAATTTAGATACTCTGAAGAAGCACCACGTCGGACCAGATCAATTTGCAATAATACTAGTAGTACGTAATCTCAAAAAGTGCCACGGCACAATGAGAGAACTAGAAATGTAGACATGTACCTTGGTAGTTCGCCAAGCAAAATTCATAAAATACAATTTCTACTTTGTTCTTATATTCGTATTATTTCTTTATTTTACTAAAGTCATTCTCTTTGGGGCATTTTTTACCACTAGTTAGCCTAGTGGTCTAAAAGTGACATTAACTTAGGTAAAAATAAACAATAAACGACCAAAGTCAAGCTAAAAGAATGAGTCACCCCAACAAGGGATAATAATTCTTCTGACGCACATTGCTCCCTCAAGGAGGCCGGCCAAAATGTAATAAACCTAAAGAAAGGTAGATTACATATCTGGTTTGCCAAATAGTGATAATCTCTAGTAAGGAAAACATCATGGTCTCCTAAAAGGAAGCCGACTTGAAATAAGTACACAGTAAAGGTATCTTACTTTCAAATGCAAGGTCAACCAAGTAGTAATAGCCTTAGTCAAGGAACCATGACTACAAGAAGAACACTACTTCCTAAAGGAAGCCGACCATGAAATGTCAAGCTCATAAACAGCAACCACATCCCACAAGGTTGGCAAGTGTATATATATCCAAGCTCGTCCAGGATGAGAGGCATACAAATGTTCGACCTATGGTAGCCGTTCTCCTTCTTGGAACACAGCTCGTCCGGAATAACAGGACAAGCTTAGCCCCAAGAAGGGGGGGGATAACCAAGCTATAGAACTTCTAAAAGACTCATTTAGGATGATTTCCATTTGACTTAGACATTTGTTAAAAAAATTAGATGGTCGTCCGGGAATTAGGATGAGTTCCATTTGAATCTGCGGCATCTGTTCAAAGTTTCAAAATCGATCAAGAATCTTAGGACGAGCCCATCATAACTTGGGCAAAATAGTTTGAAGTTCGCTAATCGTCCAGATTTTAGGACGAGTCTCATTTGAACTTGTGCTTATTTGTTTAAAATTCAAAGATCGTCCAAATTCTAGGACGAGTCTCATTTGAACTTGTGCTTATTTATTTAAAGTTCAAAGATTGTCCAGATTTTAGAACGAGTCTCATTTGAACTTGTGCTGATTTGTTCAAAGTTCAAAGATCGTCTAGATTCTAAGACGAGTCTCATTTGAACTTGTGCTTATTTGTCTAAAGTTCAAAGACCGTCCAGATTCCAGAACGAGTCTCATTTGTTGGTCGTCCAAAGACAAAAATCATTAGATGAACTAAGTTATATGAACGCAGTTCTAAAACAAGAAATTGTTCATCAATAATCGTCTAAAAATTTACAAACTAGTCTAAATAAGAGAAGACTGGACTATAGAGATGGGAATCAGCCAAGGTACATTAAACACTAGCCTAAAACTACGCACTCTATTCAGCAGGAGGTGTATTTTGGCGACGGGCTGATCCTCGGGGACTTCCTGGCCGTCTTTGGGAGACTCTTCTTCATCCTTTGCCTCTTCATCGTCTGAATCAGAGAAGGTAGGAGGAGTTTCAACATTAACCTGCGCCCTGTGCAGATTTTGCTGAAAGAACAAGCGACGTTCAAAGCGACGAACGTCCTCTGGCTCAGCCAGCATTTCAAAGGCGTTTACGGCCCAGCCCTTAGACGTTTCAATAACATCGGCCAGGGCCTCTTTGACATCAATAAAGGATTGAGCAACTTCTGCCTTCAGACGCTCTTTGTTCTCACTTAGTGAGAGGTTATTCCTTCTAAGCTGAGCAGCGGCCAAGATAGCAGTATTCCTCTCCTCCTTCAGCTCGGCCGAAACTGTGTCCATGGCCACCTGCCATTCTGCCTTTTCATCAAGCAGCTGGTTAATCTTAATGAGATGTTGGTTGTTGCTGGACTCCATTTCGGCCATTCCCAGGCTTCCCGGGATTGACAATGAAGGGTCTCCAGCATCTGGCAGTCATACATGACCTTGTCCCCTGTCCTTGTAGCTTGGTGAACGAGTTGCTTATTTTATTTTCTAAGCTCCCTCGCCCAATCTTCAGTTATCATACAGCGAGCAAGAAGCTGTAACCGCAAAAAATAAAACAAGTCAATAGACGAGTGGAAACGTTCGAGAATACTACAAGTACAAAACTGGAAACAGCTAACGACTTACCTCCGCTGCAAGCTGAGACATGAAGCCAACATGCCCAGATGATACACCCCTTAAGCCCTTGATGTAGGACTCGAGGTAACCCTTAAAAAGCTCCTGCTTGAGCCTCTTACGTTCGACCTTCGTCATCTTGGCGAAGGCGGAAGAGGACTCATCGTCTGAGTCTACCAGTGAAGCAGCAGGAGCTTGTTGGACGGACTCATTCGACGTCCACCAACTCGTAGTGTCCTAACTACATTTTAGTAGTACGACTCACCCAAGGATGCGGATGCTGATCTGTAAGAGGTTGGCATTTTAGCCACTAGCTGAGCGACCGGCCCACTGAAGGCCAATCCATCCTTAGCAGCCGCGTCTAGCTGAACCTACGCCTCAGCAGCGGTTTCACGCATGTTCTCAAGATGATCAGCCGCGTCCGGCTGATTAATGGGGAGGGAGGTGGAGACAAGGCCCTCCTCTCCCAAAAGGGGAGCAATGGTGGACGAGTCATCCACCTTCAAACACTTACCCACCGAAAGTGGGTTAGACTTGTCTTCTTTTTGGTTGTAAAGCCTTTGGAATTTTTGGGTGGGTGTTGATCCCCAACAACTGTTCGCCGCTTCTTGGAAGCAGCTGGTTTCCCAATAAACGTCTTGGACGTTGGGGCATTCTTCTGCGAAAAAAATTAAAAATAAGGTACAAGTCAGAAAAACGGTCATCCAAAAACAACAAGTGACAAAATCATAAATTTTGGACGCTCTCTGCTTGCTAAAGGAAGCCGGCCAAAATTTAACACAACACTCTAGACAAAGTCCATTTTACAAAGAGTACTCGTCCAGAAGTATCTCAGAATATGGACAAAGACCATTCGCAGAAGGAAACTGGCAAAACACAACCCTAAGGGCTGTGTTTTTGGATCGCAGCCCTTAAGTAAAAAATGAAGGGCTGCGATTTAGGCCCAAAATGGCAACCCTTCCAATATGGAAGGGCTGCGGTTTAGGCCCAAAACCGCAACCCTTTGTGTTCGTTTTTTTTAACAAAACTCTGCTTCCCACTTGCTGCCCTGTACCCCCTACTGCTAGCCCAACAACACCCCCTCTGCCAACAGTACCCCCACCCCACCCCAGCACCCCACCCACTGCCAGCACCCTCCCTTGCCGGCCCCTACGCCCTTCACCCCCGCTGCCGGCCCCACCGCAGCCCCCCAAGAAGCACCCCCACCCCCCAACCTAACCCAGCCCGGCTCGGCCCAACACCCCCGCCAAGACCCCATGCCTGCACCCCACCGTGGCAGCCCTCCCAGCCCAACACCTCCCTTCCACAAAAAAAAAAGAATTGCAATATATCACAAGTTTTTCAATGTAATTAACTTTAAATATATTAATAATGTAAAAAGTATACATAGAATTGACAAAATACCTATATATTGGCTAAAAACTATATAAGAAAGGAAAATACCAACTAGATCTAGCTACATATATCGCAAAATCCTCCCAAAATGTATCATAAGCAATTATCACAAAGGTAGCTTGCCAACTTATCCCGAACTTCACGTAATTCCTCCATGGTGAAGGCCTTCAAACTTGGTGTGTTATTCATATAAAACTTGCAAAACAACCATGAGATAAAACACATAATATAATAATTCAATCATTTACCGTAGTTAATAGCTCTAAAAATTACATATACCTTCCCGAAATTCAATCAATAATAAATGCAAGCCCAAAAAGCTACACACTAGTTGTATTACATTTCATATTATTATGTTCAAATATAAATTGCAGTCAAATGACTCAAAATCGAAGAATTAGACGACAAATGGCCAAAATAGTTCCCGAAATTCAACCAACAACAAATGCAAGCCCAAAAATCTACACAATAGTTATATTGTACATCATATTATCATGTTCAAAAAGAATTTGGAGTTAAATAACTCGAAAAGTACGAATTGGACGCGAAAATAGGTCTAAAATGACCTTTTGTTCCAGAAATTCAACCAACAACAAATGCAAGCCTAAAAATCTACACATTTACTCATCGAATAAGCTAAAATCACATTATCGTTCCCGACATTCAACCAACAACAAATGCAAGCCTAAAATTCTACACACTTGTTATATTATACCTCATATTATCATGTTAAAAAAAAATTGGGGTTAAATAACTCGAGAAGTACCAATTGGACGAGAATCGGCCAAAATAGGCCTAAAATCACATTAAATTTCCGAAATTCAACCAACAACAAATGCAACCCTAAAAATCTACAGACTAGTCAAATTATACATTATATTATCATGTTCAAAAAGAAATTTGAGGTTAAATAACTCGAGAAGTACGAATTGGACGGGAATCGACCAAAATAGGCCTAAAATCACATTTACGTTCCCGAAATTCAACCAACAACAAATGCAATCCTAAAAACCTACACACTAGTATCGTTATGCCTCATATTATCATATTAAAAAATAATTTGGAGTTAAATGACTCGAGAATTACGAATTGGACGCAAATCGGCCAAAATAGGCCTAAAACCACAATAACGTTCCCGAAATTAAGCCAACAACAATGCAACCCTAAAAATCTACACACTAGTTACATTATACCTCATATTGTCATGTTCAAGTACGAATTTGGGGTTAAATGACTCGAGAAGTACGAATTGGACGCGAATCGGCCAAAATTGGCCTAAAATAACCTTAACGTTGTCGAAATTCAACTAACAACAAATGCAATCCTAAAAATGTACACACTAGTTACATTATACCTCATATTATCATGTTTAAAAAGAATTTTGGGTTAAATGACTCGAGAAGTACGAATTAGACGCGAATCGGCAAAAATAGGCATAAAATCACATTTCATTCCCGAAATTCAACCAACAATAAATGCAACCCTAAAAATCTACACACTAGTTACATTATACCTCATATTATCATTTCAAAAAGAAATTGGAGTTAAATGTCTCGAGAAGTACATATTGGACGCGAAAAGGCGAAAATAGGCCTAAAATGACCTTTTCGTTCCCGAAATTCAATCAATCGAAACCTAAAAATCTACACGTTAGTTACATTGTACCTCATATTATCATGTTCAAAAAAAAATGGAGTTAAATGCCTCTAGAATTATGAATTGGACGCGAATTGGCCAAAATAGGTCTAAAATCACATTTACCTTCCCGAAATTCAACCAACAGCAAATGCAAGCCTAAAAATATACACAATAGTTACATTATACCTCATATTATCATGTTAAAAAAGAATTTTGGGTTAAATTACTGGAGAAGTACGAATTAGACGAGAATCGGCCAAAATAGGCCTAAAATCACATTTACGTTCCCCAAATTCAACCAACAACAAATGCAACCCGTAAAATCTACACATTAGTTATATTGTACCTCATATTATCATGTTCAAAAATAATTTGGAGTTAAAAGACTCAAGAAGTACGAATTGGATGCGAAAATGCAAAAATAGGTCTGAAAGTCAACCAACAACAAATTCAAGCCTAAAAATCTATACATTTACTCATCGAATAAGCTAAAATCACATTTATGTTCCCGAAATTCAACCAACAACAAATGCAAGCCTAAAAATCTACACACTAGTTACATTATACCTCATATTATCATGTTCAAAAAGAATTTAGGTTAAATGACTCGAGAACTTTGAAAAGGTTAAGCATTATCTATTAAGCAAACTAATTAAGTAAATAAGAATATCCTTCCTACAATTATGCTTATTTAGTTAAGTTCCTTATTTAATATATATTTTATTTTTTTAATTAAAACAAAATCACGTAAAAAGATTTGATTACTTCCTATTTTACTGCTTCTTCTCAAAAGTTATACCCTCAAAACTATGGTTGGCGCCACTTTTGCCAACTATGAGTAATACTGACATTTTCCATTGAAGCTAAAATGTCAATATTAATGTATACTAATGTTAATCATAACAAGTAACATCCAATTAAATGTATAAGGATTAGTCTGCTCTATACATATCAACATATGTCAGCATCTAAGTAATCCTGTGAAACTTAGCAAAGTGAAAAAAAAGTAATCCTTTTTATGTCAGCATCCCTTGAACCAAGCGAGTAACATTAATAAAACTTTCCACCATGCATCCTTGTAGATGCAATGTATAAACACTATGATATAAGAATGACCATTGTTGGGATCATTAATTAAGAGAAACATTTTCATTACTGTAATTGAACTCATGAAATATTAATTATGCTTTATATAACGATATGATATTGAAAATGGAAATCTACTCTTGTTAAGCAAATGAATAGTTGGATTTTAACAAACCAACAGTGCTTGAACCAAAACAAAAACAAAAAAGAAAGGGAATGGAGATTGTATGATGCATACCTGTTGCCATCTACGCTCGATGACGGTGTCAATTCTCGATTCTAATCTATCCCCATTGAGTTCCCTGGACATATGACTGTAAATTTACTTTGAGAAGGAAGAAGAATTATGGCGCCAACTGTTTGAGGGTAAATAACTTTTGAGAAGGAAGAAGTAAAGTAGGAAGTAGTAGATTTGATTTTTACGTGATTTTGTTTTAATTAAAAATAAAATAAAATATATGTTAAATAAGGAACTTAACTAAATAAGCATAATTGTAGGAAGGATATTCTTATTTACTTAATTAGTTTACTTTGCCCCTAGGCATGCATATTGTCAAAAATGGCCATGTTAAAAAACCGTTAAATATAATATTTCTATTCCATAATAATTTTTTCTTGATCTATTATGAATTAAACACATTTAAATGATTTAATAAGATCTCATATGATAATACTTTTTTGTTATAAATTAGTGGCATTTTTAGTTAGAATTTAGGTACTGTAGGCATGTGATTATCATGTTTTCGCCCACACAATTTTAGTGATTGGTTCGAATAGAGTAGCCAATTAATTTTAAGAATAAAGTTATTAAACAAATAAATAAGAGATTTGAGTTCAGGGTGCATTTTCTTATTTTATTCAAAAAATAAATAAATTCCATGCACATAGTTCAATTAATTGTAGGAAAAGACAAATGTGTTAAAGGTTTTTTTTTAACACGTAAGATCTAATTTTAGTGAACATCTAATTAAATCACAAGATTAATAGGTACCTAGATCCACTAGTGGGAAAAACCACATTCGATCCTGTCAAAATGGGCCTTACTGATCCGATTTTTGACCAGAACGGATGGGGTAGCAGTAGTAAAATAAAATTTACTGATGCGGTTCACAACCGAATCAGTAAACATACTAACTGATCCGGTTTCTTCATTGACCGCATTAGTTAGTGGGGGTGAGCAGTAAAAAAAAACGAGAAAGCAGAGTTTGCCATAGACTCTGCTTTCTCGTTTTTTCTCTTGGCTCATTATGACAAAAATAAATGAACCGGCAATTTACAAAAAATAAATGAACGCAAAAATCAACATTCAACATTACAGAAAAAAAAAATTGATGTAAAAAAATGAAAGAATAACATCCAAAACTCAACTCAGATTAACATCCACAAATTAATAACTCAGATTAACATCCAAACAACTCAGATTAACATCCACAGACGAGGTTCACGAGCAAATTACACAATAAAACGAAAAATTAAACATTAAATAAAATTTACAGAAAATTACAACTAAAAAAACCGAAAAAGTGAAAGTTACAAAAATAAAAAACTAACTAAAAAAATATGAACAAACACTAGATCTAATTTTTGACTTGTCGAAACTCTAACAAATTTTAACGTCAAAAAATCAAATTAACATCCACAAAAAACTGACTTACATCCAAAAATCAGATTAACATCCACAAAGAACCTCAAACCTCAAAAAAACGAAAAAAAGAACATCCAAAAATTTTGTCATCCTTCTTCATTGTTAACTATGTTAGCATAACTTCGTCGTCTTCTTCAAGCTCTGAAATCGATGGCGGTGGGGTTGGTGATTCGTTAGCGACGACATGAAAGAGGAGAGGAGGAGTGGTTGGTGCGGTGGGGTTGAAAGCAGGAGTGCGGCAATTCTGGGCAGGAAAGGAGAGGACGTCGGATGTTGTTGCTGAAGAGCTGGTGGGGAGGATGTTGTTGTTGATGATGATGGATGATCTAGGAGAGGACGGCGGATAAGAGATGAGGGGGTTTAGGGTTTGTGAGAGGGGGCTAAGGAGTTTTAGGTTTTAGGTTTGAGAGAGGAGCTTTAGATCTGAGGAGAAGAGTTGGACACTGAAGAGGACTGATTTGGGCCACGTGATTTTGGGCCGCGTTCATTTTGTCTAATTTACTGATCCGATTTTATAAATGATCGGATCAGTTAATTTTAACTGATTCGTTCAATTAAATGAACGGATCAGTTAATGTTAACTGATTCGGTTTTGAAAAAACGGATCAGTTATCTTGTGTCATATAAGGTTTTTTCCATTAGTGATTGGTTGTCTAATTTATCTTATCAAGATGATTTAAATATTCTGTAGGTATGATTTAGCAAATAATATAATAATGGCGTTCATTCATTGCAAATAAAAGGGCATAAGCAATCTTCAAGGCATTCTAATAGTCATAAAATAATATGAAGAGAGATTCGAAACAATAAATAACTGTACAAGATTTACATGCGTGCGTTTATCACATCAATTTCTACATCATGAAAGTCACATTGTTAGTATAAAAATAATTAAATTGCAATTGACCCTTAGGAATTATACCTTTGTCGCCTAGGTATGATTATACGAATGTTGGAGGAATTAATCTTTATCCTTGAAAAGTAGAGCTCTTGAATGAAGATTCAAAGAGAAATATTGAATATTGTTGAGGTTAAAATGTGTTTGAATAGTTTGAATGTGGTTCAGATGTGTATTTGAGAGAGTTTAGAGGGTTTTTGTGTGTTTTATATATTGAGTAATATATTGAAAGTTCGTCCGAAAATACAAGTGAAATATCAAGTATTTATAGGCAAATATGATTAGGGTTATGAACATCATCGCCGCGGAAAAAAAAAACATAGACTTGCGCTTGCAGTAGGACAGTGCGCCTGACACACAAGAGTTGCAGGTTCCTCCACCCAAACCTCTAGGGTGGGTCCCTTTTTGCAGGTTCGGGAACGAAGTTCTCTTCTGCGTCGACTGCTATGTGCTAAAGGCTGCGGAGTAAGAGCGGTAAGGCTTTTTGGATTCACCCCGTCTTTTCTGGGCCTTTAATATTAAGCCCAATCTGTGGTTTTGTCATACAATAAGATCCAATTTGTTTGGACCCGTTAGGGTTAGCCCATTACCTCAGGTTCGGACCGGGCAGATTCAGACATTGTTGCACAAGTCTCCAAGTGAAGAACATCTAAGGGATACTAGTTTACTTGCTGGACAAGTAAGCTAAACCTGTAGCTTACTTGCTGGATCAGCACACAAAACATTTGGCGCCGTCTGCGGGGAGACGCAACGATGACTGATTGTCAATCTTCCAATGTGGCTAGGAATCGAAGTCTTCAGGTCAATGTTGAAGACACATGACCGAGGAAGGGATAGACCTATGTCCATCGTCAATGTTCCTGGACCAAGCCAGCAGCCTGTCATTCAGGAAAACCTTGAACGTACAGTGACTGCTGCCCATTTAGAGAATGTCATGAATGACTTTCAGACTAAGATGGCAGCAGTCGTCTAGGAACAGATTAAGAACAACATGCTGTTTTTCCATCATAATCCGGAGCCAGCTGCTAACAATCCAGCTCCTCCTAGGGGATGTTCCCCAGAGAATCGTCCAGGTCCTAGTCGACCTGTTCGTCCGGAACCCTCCAGAAGGACGGCCAAGGGAAAGCAGCCACAAGCCAGTGAACAACGAAGGAAGATGGATTGGAATCTGGTGGTTAGAACCCAAGATCAAGCTCGTCCGAATGGACACCGAATGGAAACAGATGCCATGGAATATCTAGAGGCAAAGAGGGTTGCGGCATTACAACAGTCGGCTAATGGCTCTACCCCATACTTAAGAGACCCCCATTAAGGATACCCTCCAGAACAGAAGGAAGGAGTCTAGGTCCTTCGTTTGTTCGTCCAAAACAAGAGAAGACAGTGGTTCAACCATTGGTCTATAAGCGTCCAAATGCCAGGAAACACTTCATACCCATTGAGGGACAGCTGGGAGCCCTCCGGATCAATTGGCCTACTCCATTCTCGGCTAGGATCATGGAGGCGCCTCCTTTCCCAAAGGTAAAGCTCCCAACAATAGAGCCTTTTGATGGAGCAACCGATCCAGATGATCACCTGTCCGCTTACAAGCATCAGATGTACGTCCAAGGAGTAGAGGATGCTACTTGGTGTAAAAATTTCCCGGCTACCCTAAATGGTGTAGCTCAGAAGTGGTTCAATAATCTTCCCCCTAATTCCGTCAACAACTTCACCGAACTCAGTTTCTTATTTACTAGTCACTTTGTTGCCAATCGGCAAGAACAAAAGACAAGCATGCACTTGGGCAAGGTCGTCCAAGGACCAAAAGAAGCTCTTAGAAGTTTTGTTAAGAGATTCAATCTAGAAGCCCTTCAAATTCAAGATCTCAATGCTCGATGCCTTCATCAGGGGTCTGAGGCCAGGAAGTTTTAAGTTTGACCTTGTGAAGAAGAAAATCACTACTCTTGTCGAAGCTTTAAAGGAAGCTGAAGCTTTTATACATGCCACTGAAGTATGTGCTGAGGCAAAGCACCTCGAGTCCAAGAAGCCCGAAGAGGTTGTTCAACCAAAGAAGAGCAACCCCAAAAGGGCTGAGACTTCACTAGTGGAAAAAACATCAAGTGCTCCGGTTAAAAACCGTACAAGTGCTCCGTATTTGAACCGTAGCAGACGTCATACTAGCACTTGAGCATTTATCAAGTGCTCCGGTTGATAACCGAAGCACTTAGATTCACAAGTGCTCCGGTTATGTTAAAAACCGAAGCACTTGTGAATTTTATATGCTCAAATTATGTCAAGGAAAAACCGGAGCACCAACCGGAGCACTTGACGTAAATTTTTTTTAAAAAAAAAAACGTTGTTGTTACTAACAACAACAGACATATAGTAACAACATAAATATTCAAGCTGAGGCATCCTGCTTAACATTTGCAGAAACTAAAGTGTTATGGAAGCACAATGCAGCAAAATATGTTTATTTATGAATAAGTAGCATAACAGTTCTCTAGACATATTGTAAGCCTAAAACAGAAAACTACGCTAATGCAAAGATTAGTGGAATACATCGAACTAAGTACTTCGAATCCATTGCTTCTGAAAAAACACAAATTTCACTCAATTGAAGACCCTAAAATGCTCAATAAGGAGAGCTAAACATGGTTACTTGAATGGATGAATACATAAACAACCATATCACTTGCTTGAAAAGTTCAGCATTCATCCGAACACTCCATTCTATGCCATGTTAAAAATTCATTCCGTCAAATATTGGATTAAAGTACCCCCAGAACTGACTTGCCCTCTCGTCACCATCTCCGGCCACCCATGAACCTGCTACCTCCAAAACGTCCCTTGCCTCGCCATCCCTACCACTAACCCACAGACTCGATGGACCTTCCTCTGCAAGCAACCATCACGGACTCTATGAACCAGTCATGACAAGCTTAGAGACCTGAACAAGGGAAAATTATTAAACGCAAGAACAAACCATATGGTAATTGAATTGGCAAACACCAAACTTTATCAAATACCCAAGTTACCTCAACCAAGCAACTAATGGCCCTACTAATGGTATCACATGAACTTCGTTTTATGATAGAAACTATAGACCAAACACAATCAATAAATATAATGGCCTTATCAGTAATACCTAAAATTTCTACCATCATGTCACACAACAAGCCATATTAAATGTCAGGAGATCAAATAAATTAATGTTGGCACATAGAAATCATCGAGAGCTACAACACAAGAAAATGATTTATGCACGCTACTGCTAGAGCTGCTATGTAATGGATAAGCAGTATGAGAAATAAGGCAAAACATGCAGTCCTACTTTATTCATCAGAAACTAGTAAAACCATCATAAAAGTTTTTAACAAAAGAAATGAACATAACAAGTGGACTAAGAAAAACAAGAAATCAAACGGATACGAAAATTGCATACCCTTGATTTATCTGAAAGACATCAAGAGAAGAAGTTCCTGATCTAGACAGAGAAAGTTGGGTTTCTGCAGCAGTAGATCTAGCAGCAAAAGTGGAAGATGGCCTAGTATTATATGACCCAACAAGAGTATCACCAGCAGATGCTGAAGAAGCAGAAGCAGCAGGAAATTCCACTGGCTTTCTTGAACGGTTGCAGCCACGGTGCATGTTGTATTGATAAATTTGATGAACTAATAGTTTCGACAGGCATCAACCCAATCTTGCTTCCCTTTTGAGTACCTGCATTAGGATAAGCAAGCATATGAATTATGCACATACCATGACGCATCACAAATAAGCTAATAGTTTAAGCATTTGAGCCTTTTGGACCTTGTCTTGCTTGAAAGAAAAACACCATCCATGTAATACGTTGGATAAACAACACCAAACAAAATTGACCAAAATGACATTTACAAGTAAAGCAAAGGCCAAAATAGGGTCAGGGGGTAGAAAACTCACAACTTCATAAGCTTATTCGTTGTAAGATGCCTAACATGTTACACATTACTCTCATAGAAATTGGAAACAAATGTACAAGCGTATGAGTGGTAACAACCAAAGCTCCAAAAGGAAAAGGAAAAAGAGCACTTGCTGCAGTA
The DNA here is from genome assembly GCA_947646795.1 of Beta lomatogona. Classification (NCBI taxonomy): domain Eukaryota; kingdom Viridiplantae; phylum Streptophyta; class Magnoliopsida; order Caryophyllales; family Amaranthaceae; genus Beta; species Beta lomatogona. Next base: position 658,567 of record CANSNZ010001128.1, read on the forward strand.
TCAGATCCAGAGTTCGTCATATCTATGGAATGCAAGTGACTAATGCAGATTTGCAAATTCCTAAATTAGCACAATTCGGAAATATTTTCTCGTGTTGCAGACTATAGGGATTTGGTGTCCTGAGGACCTTGCAGGAAGTCTGTAGACCACAAAAGCTAGGAGAGACTATAGGGATTTGGTGTCGTGGTGCGACTTCAACAAGGTTAATAAAATGGAAGATTGGTCTAACTAAGGATACTACAAGCTCTTGGACAAACTTACCACAACAATAGCAATAGTAGCAACGATAAAAAGACGACATTCTCTTAATAAAAACCCGATTCCTAACTGCAATATGCACACAAAAAAAGAAGTGCAATATGTTAGCCTCTCAGTTCAATGAGAACAAGTTCCAATAAGGTCCATCATCCATTGTGATGCTTCTCCACCTTTACGTATGTGTTCTTCTTCATAAATTTCCATCAAACGGTTCTGGTTTTGGGTTTACAATATCCCATATTTAAACTATCAAAATATGATTGATATTCTCTTGTTACTTTGATATAAAAGTCACTGCAATTATATAAATTAAAGTTGTATAAACAAGTAAATATTTTAGCTCAAAGGACAAAGAAATTGTCACATATCATATATGGATCACAATCTATAATTTTAATATGTACAGTTCAGAGTTCCTATATGAGTTGACAAATACATCTCTCTTGAGGTGTCTGGAAAATAATTTCCATTTTAGCTATATAGAATTTCAGTTATAAAAGATGCAACCCAATAATTTAAAATGTCCCAATGATATACAAGATCACTCCATCGAAAAATATAGCCTGATCACTCCTAAAAATAGAAAACTAAAAGCCTCAAATTCAATCAGCTGCATAAGTAAACCAGCTCTAGAAAGCTATAAATTTAAAGAAGAATCAAGAATAATACAAGGTTAACTTAAACTCGGAAAAGAGAAAAAAGAACTGTTTCAGTACAGTGGCCCTTAAGTAAACACTTTGTGCCAAAGACTTAAGGTATGTTTTACTTTACTTATCATTAGGTTAGCCTCTTGGTAGTTTTCTTTTTTTCCAATAAGGTCCTGACTACCTACTCTAAAGAGAGTTTCTTACACAATCAAAATGAGGGGGCGCTTACCTTCCTTGCAGTTCTGACAGAAAATGTCAGCAAAGTCTTGACATGAGACGAAACCTGCTCAACCACATCATACCACAACTTTTTTTATGAACCAAAGAGGTCTTACAAGTTTATCCTAATTATATAAAATTAACTGAATATAAGTTTTCAGTACATACAAAACATTGAAGCAGAAAGTTTTTTAAGCACAAGATTTTGCTTGGAAATGGGGGATTGTTGTACGTGGAAAAAGTTGATTCGAGTACCCAATAAATCACTAAACATGCCTTTATTCATGGAATCCTCTATAATCTTTGCAAGCCAAGCAAGAAAAACAACAATAAGAAAGAAAGATCCAAAAAGTGTAATTGCACACAAGAGATTGACATACCCACGGTCATTAAGGACCAACACAAAATGACTATCCATGACAGTAGGTATTCTATGTGCTATGATAAAAACTGCGCAGTTTAAAAACTATGATCTTATTATCCTCCGGATAAGATTATCTGTCGCTATATAAAACAAGAAGAGATGTTAAAGAACCTGAAACTAGCAGCGGTTATTAGGTTTATGATGCAAACTTTACGCAATTTATAGACCAATGCAAACTTCTTATCATCTTATCAAAGAGTAATTTACAATATGCTTAAAAAATCACCTCAACATCATAAGAATTGGAAGTCTGGAACCCAAACATAAAGACAACATCGTCTACAAGGCCAAGTGGACAATAGAGAAAGGTAAAAGAAGAGAGGGGGGAGGGGAAGAGGAGTTCAGGATATAACCTGCCAAATTTACGGATCAGAATGTTCTTCAAGAGGATCTATTTCTCTTGATGGTTCCTTCAAATAAGGATAGGTCTTGTGGAATGATATTCAAACGACTTCGGAGATCATGAAGCCCTGTCGTGATAATAGTGCCTGAATCATTGTTGACTTCGCATTGGCAGTGCGTCCAACAATGCTAATTTTCTTCCCATCATGAAATGTACAAGTCAGATCATGAAGTACTATAGGTTCTCTTTATATCATACCTGTCAGAACAAAAGTCAGCAAATCGAACTCATATAGACTATACTCACTTACCACATAACCTCCTTCACACATGAACCCTAGACAACCTACCTCAATATATGCCTAACCATAAATTAAAAGCACAATCAAAATCCCCAAAGCACACCATGATAAATTCAGACAAAATAAAAGTTGGACCACTCCATACTACATTCCGTAACTCAAAAACTCCTATTGTTGAAAAAGACCTACTACAGTTAGCATAGGCAAAATCTAATCATAAGCGATAGTTACTGCTCATCTGTGTTACAAATTTGCAATTTGAAAAAAGCTTGTATTAATAAAACAAGTCAGTCTCTGTCCAACATTCCAAATTTCCAACTCTCACTAAACATATCATACACAGTGGTGCAGCAGCAGAACATCCAACTGATGGATACACTGTAATGAATCAGCTAATAATCTAATAGATTACTTTGTTCAAAAAATTCACTATACCAGTGATCTGTTTATGCTATATGTAACATGAAGCAGAAAAAAAGATTTTTAGCCTCACACTAGAACTGTAAGATTAATCTTCGCGAGGGGCACTGCAGGGAAATATACAGCTGAAGAGTTAACGATAAAACTCAAAGACAATATAACCAGGAGCAATGCAAAAGGAACCAGAAGCAGATGTTAGATAGTAAAGTAAAATCCAATAAACAAGCAAGTCAAAATTAAAAAAATCACATCTGTTTTATCCACTTGTCCAACAAGTAAGCTGTAGGCTTATCTTCCTTGTCGAGCAAGTAAATTAATATCTTGAGTGTTCTTCAGCTGGAGACTTGTGCAACGATGTTTGAATCTGCTTAGTCCTTGGTCTGGGCACTGCTCCCGAACCTGCAAAAAGGGACCCACCCTGGAGGTTTGGGTGGTGGTTCCCCTCCGATGCTTAAGTCAGATATTAGGAGTAGTGAGAGAAAGTTGAGATAGACAGAGAAAGTGAGAGAGTATTTTATCAGAGTAACTTTGCACTGTTTGCATTGAATGTATTTTCTCCTTATTTCAGGGGTATTTATAGTGATAGCAAGTTGACAGCTAACCTTAAAAACTGACCTACAATAGTGGCCTCTGATTGGCTGAGGAATTAGATCATGACACATGGCAGACCATGACTGGGGGATGTCTATTAACCACTCTCCTTCAGCCATTTGGCACCTTTGGCTCGCTCATTGTTGGGCCAGAATTTGAACCTTTTAACTCGGTGAGTGTTGCCCCGGGAGATTCAAGGCTGTTCTCTTCTTTTACTAAGGTGACACGTGTACGGCTCTGATGAGCCCAAGTGTCTTCAAGAGGGCCATCGATGTTAGACTACAACATTTGCCCCTAAAAGGGCTTTTACTGTCGGCCCATCTGACGGTTAAGGCCCTTTTACCCTCAAGGTAGTTCAATTTGAAATGAAGTGGCGCGCCTTCTCCTGTGTTTTACCGGTCATATTAGACCGTTGTATTCTCTTTTCGGTCATTCTTGACCGGCTCCGCAGGTTTCTTATCCCTCTATAAATAACCTTGGTGTGAAAACATTCAATCATTTAACACCTCGAACAAATTTTTCTAGAGAGAGAAGCTCTGCGAATTTTCTAGAGAGAGAGAGAGAGATCGTCCAGCTTCAGCATCCTTCACCGCATTGCCCAGACGTTCTTAGCAGGTATCGTTTCTTTGATCCTTTCATTCTCCTTTATTCTTTATTTTTTCTTAGAAAATCAATAAAATGGAATCATCTTCGTCAAATAATCCTAGCCGACCAAGAGCTTGTCTTGACCCTAGAATCGATACTTCTTCTTCGGCACATTCTAGAGTTGGGCCTCTTCTGGCCGAGTACATATTTTTTCATAGTTTTGGCCGAGAAAGTCAGACGACCCAGTCTTTACCTGTGCAGGGTAATCTGGCGCGCGTCAAGCAAACGACCCGTCTAAGACGAAAAGCAATAATCCCATCAAATAGCTCGGATATGGAGGAATCCACTAGACGGGTGCCAGATGAGGCAAGAGAGGTCCAAAGTGCTCAGTCTTTGGATAGGCCTCCTTTCGACCATGATGCAGAAAACTCCAAAATAAGACCTGAGACCAGTACTTCTGGCAGGGACGCCAATATGGCGGAGACCGGCGAAGGTAATAATGGTAGCGATTCAGACGCTGCCGAAGAATCAGACGAGGCTTCTACTACCTCGTCAGAGATTAGAAGACGTTTAGGTCCCCTTTCGGACCCTGGCTTCATTTTAGTTAACCGTAAGTGGTTAGAGAAACTAGGACCAGACCCTAATTATTTGTCGTCTTTCATGCCCATGTCGGGCTTCTCCTTTGTCATTCCTAAGAACGACGGGACGATCCTGAGTGCTACCAGGAACCATTTCGCCGTCTATAAACTGGCCTTAGATGCGGGATTGAGGTTTCCTCTTCACGACTTCGTAGAACAAGTGCTGCAGCACTACCACATCGGCCATAACCAGCTGGCTCCAAACGCTTGGCACAACATCCTGACGTTTATTGCCGTCTGCGAGCTACGCGGCCTAGCCCTTTCCCTTCAAGCCTTCACCCAAATCCATTATGCGGCTAAGGTACCTGGGGCCGTGGACGGTGCATGGCTCAGCATCTGCAACCGTCCAGGCTTCATGACCGCTTGGGGGAAATCGTCAAAGATGCACGAGTGGAAAGCCGAATTTATCTTTTTACGGGCGTCCAGCGACTATGTCACAGAGAGCTACAGATATTATAATAGATCCGTCACTAATACTGGACGGAAGTAGTCTTGGCTGGAGTTGGAGGACAACTTTGACGAGGAGGTGGTGGAGTACTTCAGAGTGAAGGAGTACTCCAGACCCGGCCAACGATCTTATAAGGGGCCATCTAACTGGATACCCTTTAAGGAAATGTTTTACCAAGACGACTTCTTGGTCGCTGCCGACTTGCGGTTGGCTGAAGATAAAGGTATATTTAAAATCATCCAAGTAAAACTCTTCGTCCATAACTCATATGACGAACACATTTTTTTTTCTTATTTGCATACTCGGCCACACAACGCCTCAAAGCATCTTGGACGGGGGAAATCAGCATTTCCCAATTTACAGATAATCTGTGGAAGGAGTATGCAAAGAGTAGCGCCGAGAAAAGGGCAGAAACATTGGTAAATTTTTTTTTTTGTTTTTTTTTTTGACGAGGACCATATGAGCTCGTCCGGAATTGGCATTAAACTCTTGGACGAGGGTCACCCAAAGAAGGAGAACGTCCAGACTTGGACGGTCACTTCCTTGGGGCCATGCTCGTCCAAGAATTGGTGTCCAATTCTTAGACGCGGGCCACCCAAAGAAGGAGAACGTCCAGACTTGGACGGTCACCTCCTTGGGGCCATGATCGTCCAAGAATTGGTGTCCAATTCTTGGACGAGGGCCACCCAAAGAAGGATAACGTCCAGACTTGGACGGTCACCTCCTTGGGGCCATGCTCGTCCAAGAATTGGTGCCCAACTCTTGGACGAGGGTCACCCAAGGAAGGAGATCGTCCAGACTTGGACGGTCACCTCCTTGGGGCCATGATCGTCCAAGAATTGGTGTCCAATTCTTGGACGAGGGCCACCCAAAGAAGGATAACGTCTAGACTTGGACGGTCACCTCCTTGGGGCCATGCTCGTCCAAGAATTGGTGCCCAACCCTTGGACGAGGGTCACCCAAGGAAGGAGATCGTCCAGACTTGGACGGTCACCTCCTTGGGGCCATGATCGTCCAAGAATTGGTGTCCAATTCTTGGACGAGGGTCACCCAAATAAGGAGAACGTCCAGACTTGGACGGTCACCTCATTGGGACCATACTCGTCTGGATTTTTGCATCCAATTTATGGGCGAGGGTCAACCATAGAAGAACGTCCATACTTGGACGGTCACCTTCTTGGGGCCATACTCGTCTGGATTTTTGCATCCGATTTATGGGCGAGGGTCAACCATAGAAGAACGTCAATACTTGGACGGTCACCGTCTTGGGGCCATACTCATCTGGATGATTTGCAATAGTAGTTATTTTTGTTTTTTGGACGATCGATCTGATGCCTTAACTTTTTGCAGAAAAATGCTCCTACAAACAAACTTCCTCCTGGGAAGTCATCCTCATCCAAAAAGAGGCCAACTACTGCAGCTGATCAGCTTTCAGCAAAGAAGCCTAAGGGCTTTACAAGGAAGAAGGCGGATAAGGCGGCTCCTGCTGTCGAGAGCGGGGAGAAAAGCATGCCTCCCCCAGAAGCCAAGGCTCTTAAAAGGGAGCCTTCGACTGTTGGCCCGGCCGAGGAGGGAAAGGATGCCCATGTAGCTGTTCCGCTCAGCGTTTTGCCGTCCGACTCTGCTGAGGTCAACCTAGAGTCCGCCTTGGCTTTGGTTGCACCGGAATCTGGGGCTGCTGCCGAGAACTATCCAGGGTTCAGCGGCTCGGTGGCTAAGCTGGTGCCACAGATGCCTTTAGCTGTTAGGACAGCATCGCTTTCGTCTGGTGAGTCGTATTACCCCAATATAGTTAGGACGATGCTGGTCGGTGGACGGTCCATGAGTCCATCCAATAGACAAGCCATCGTCTTTCCTATCAAGATTACTGACTCTCCCCCTCTTTCAGATAAGGGCAAAGGCCCTGCTATTCCCCCAACTCCTCCCCTCGCTGATTCGGACGAGGAGTCTTCTCCTGCTTTCGCCAAAATGTCAAGGCTGGAGAAAGAGCGTCTTAAGCAGGAGCTCTTCAAGTGCTACCCTGAATCCTATATCAAAGGATTAAGGGGAGCTTCTGCCGGGCATGTGGGCTACATGTCCCAGCTTGCTGCCGAGGCATTATTTTATGCCGGTTTTGTTTTATACTTGATTTATACTTTTTAACTCGTCTAATAACTTGATTTGTTTTCATTGTTCCAGCTTCTGGCTCGCAGCATGTTAACTGAGGAATGGGCGAGGGATCTCAGAAAAGAGAATAAGCACCTCGTCCATCTTGCTACAACGACCGGCGACAAGGCCATTCACGACATTGAGATGGCGAATACCCTCCATCGTCAGTCACTGGACGCCCTGGAGAAGAGATTTGCAGACCTGGAATCCAAGAACAAGAAATGTCTTGTTACCATCAACGATCAGATTAGGGAGCGGGACCATCTGAAGATGATCATATATACTCTCTCTACTGATCTAAAGGATGATAGGGATGCTGCTCTTCTTGTCGCAGCTCAGCTGAGGAGGGAGAATATTCTCCTAAGGGCTAGAACCGCCCGTCTGGAAAAGGCGGTTTCCAAAACTTTTGACGATGCCAAAATAGGATTGGAACATGTTGTAGAAACGTCCAAGGATTGGGCCGTCAAGGCCTTCGAAATGCTGGCTGAAGTCGATGAGGTCCCGAGCTTTGTCCGTCGCCTGGAATACCAGCAGAGTGTCCATCGGGCAATGGTGTGCACCGAGGAACCTCCGGAATTTCTTGATTCTGACGACGAGGCTGCGGCTGCGAATGGGAGCCCTGAAGACGGAGCCGAGGATGGGAAGACTGAGGACGATCAAGAAACTCACGCTGAAGATGAAGCCTAGTTTTAGGTTTATTTTTCTAGTTTCTTTGGTTGTCTGCCGTTGTAGCCATAGTCCTTCAGTAACCTTATTTTGTAAATTTTACTCATGATATATATGAAAGACTTTTGCCAATTGCTTGTCTCTTATTTTCATCAATTTCAATTTGACTAAGTATAACTTTAACTTCGTCATGTCGTTGAACATTCTGCTCAGATTTTTAATCTTTAAAACTTGCTCATACGAGAAGATTGTCCTCCTTGCCCTTGGACGATTACCTATTATTTTATGAAATATCCAAGTATTTGTTGACAATCATCCTTGATTTTTGGACGATCTACTCGATTAGACGAGTCAAGCCCAAAGATGGAAGACGGCCAATGCACCTTTGAGTTGTGGACGGACCACTTTCATGCCGTTTTGCTCGAGCTACCAACATTCGTCCTGCCCTATCAAACCATCACAGATGCATCTATTGGCTAGGTCCTGGTTTTTGGACGTCCTGCTCTCTTTAGCTCGTCCTATAGGCTTCTATTATCCCCCCTTTCTTGGGCTTAGCTCAACCGTATCTTGATGGAGAGCCAAAGTCCAAGAAGGAGATTCATGTTCAAAGAATGTTTTAGTCGGCTTCCTTGAGGGAGCAACACTCGTCATTAAGTAGCGATCCCTTACTAAGGTCAGGACGATTTAGCTGTCCGTGCTTTTGAAAGTAAGTATCCTTTACTAAGGTCTTATTTCAGGCCAGCTTTCTCTCAGAGACTTGGACGTTACTCTTACTAGAGGTTTTGTCAATTTGACGGCCATATATGCATTATATTTTTGGCCGGTCTCTTTGAAGGAGTGATGTTCGGCGTAAATGTGAGCAATTTTGACGTTCTGCTATTGCTTGTATTTTTTTCCAAGTTATGGTCACTTTTAGACGAGGAACTGATTTAATGCCCCAAAGTGAAGTAACTTGGTGAAAATAAACAAAGAGATAAGAAAGTAGGAATTGTATTATATGGATTTTGCTTGGCTGAAAGCCAAGATGCATGTATACAATTCTTTTCTTACTAACATGTGCCGTGGCACTTTGGAGTAACTACAAATTACCCTACGTAAAATCGATGAAGATCTGAGCTAGACGTGGTACTTCTTTAAGTTGTCTGAATTCCAAGTACGCTGAATAGGTCGTCCATCTAGATCTTGTAGACGAAAAGTCCCACTGTGTATCTCCTGGACAATCAGATAAGGTCCTTCCCAATTTGGTGTTAGCTTCCCCAACTCTTTAGCTCGTCCAACCGCTTCCATCTTTCTTAGAACAAGATCCCCCACCTTTAGCGGTCGTCTAACAACTCTTTTGTTAAACTCCCGAGCCATACGCAGTTTGTACAATTGCATTCTTAGCAAGGCATTGCCGCTGACTTCTGGGACTTGGTCCAAAGCCGTGCGCAATGCGGCCCAGTTGGCATCCTCTGTGTATAACATGACTCGAAGGGTGGGCTCCTCAACCTCAATGGGCAAGACGGCTTCAGTGCCATAGACTAACATGAAAGGCGTCTCGCCTGTAGAATTCTTAGCAGTTGTTCTAATGGACCATAACACCAATTGCAGTTCTTCAACCCATTGTCCTTTTGCGTTATCCAGCTTCTTCTTGATTCCATTTGATAGAATCTTGTTGAAGGACTCGACTTGCCCATTAGCTTGTGGGTGGGCGACTGCCGCAAAGTGAGCTTTGATTTCTCTTTCTGACAGCCATTCTTTCAGCTTAGGCGTTTTGAACTGTGGACCATTATCAAAGACGATTGACTGAGGCATGCCAAATCGAGTTATAATGTTTTTCCAGATGAAGCCCTTGACGTCGTTTGTTGTTATTCCTCGCATGGCTTCAGCTTCTATCCATTTAGTGAAATATTCCACTGCTACTATCACAAACTTCTTTTGCCCAGCGGCCACAGGGAAAGGTCCTAGGATATCCATGCCCCATTTCGTAAAAGGCAGAGGGAACAAGATTGGGGTCAAATAGTTGGACGGCTTCTGATGCACATTTCCATGCTTCTGACAACTATCACACTTCTTTGCATAGACTAAAGCATCCTCCTTTAAGGTAGGCCAGTAGTACCCCGTCCTTAAGGCCTTCTCGCCTAAAGCTCTTCCCCCAATGTGAGAAGCACAAGCACCTTCATGGAGCTCTTTCAGAACCCCCAAACCATCTTCTCTGGTGACGCACTTGAGCAGAGGCCGGTTGAATGACTTCTTGTAAAGTGTCTCGTCCCATAGTTCAAACCACTTGTCTCTAGCCTTCACATACTTAGCCTCTACAGGATCTGAAGGCAATCGTCCCGTCTTCTTATATTCTATGATCGGCTCCATCTAGACAGTCCCTCGGCTGAGAAACATAATCTATTCTTGGTCAATGCTCTTTTTGGGTTTGACTTCCCAAAAAACTGTTCTGGGCACATCACCTTCAGCCGAGCTGGCCAATTTCGAGAGAGCATCTGCTTGATGATTTTCCGACCTTGGCACTTGGTCGAGGACAAATCGTTTTAATGGCTCTATCTCATCTTTGATCAGTCGCATGTGTTTGCTCATTGATGCTTCTTTGCATTCAAAATCTCCATTAACCTGGCTGACAACTAAGAGGGAGTCCGATTTGGCCTCGATCTAAACAGCTCCAGCCGCCTTGCACATTTTGATTCCAGCTAAGAGTGCCTCATATTCAGCTTCGTTATTGGACGCTCTGAACTGGAACCTTAATGCATATACAAACTTATCTCCCTCGGGAGATTGACAAATGATTCCTGCTCCACATCCATTGACTGTGGACGATCCATCAACCATGAGCGTCCAATGCTTCCTTCCTTTAGCTGGATCAGATATTGGCTCTATGGTTGGTCGAGTAAGCTCAACTATAAAATCTGCCAAGGCTTGCCCCTTAATGGCTTTCCTTGGTTCAAATGATATATCAAACATGTTAAGCTCAACCGCCCATTTTAGCATTCGTCCAGCAGCTTCCATCTGCTGGCCATGACTAGGGCCAATCCAAACTTCTCGACTGGAGTATACCTGTTTTTCGCATCTTTGAGCACGTGACTCACAAATTATATGGGAATTTGGACGGAGTCTCTTTCAGCCAACAGGACGACACTCACAGCTTGCCTGGATACAGCCAAGTATACAAACAACTTTTCCCCCTCGGTGGGACTGACCAACCTAGGCAGCTGCTGAAGTTGATCTTTGACATGCTGAAGGGCTTGCTCCGCCTCTGCTGTCCATTCAAACTTGGCTTTTTTCTTGATTGTGGCAAAGAAGTGATGACACTTGTCGCCTGACTTAGACAAAAATCGTCCAAGGGCAGCCAAGCAACCCGTCAGCCGTTGTACCTCTTTTACCTTCGAAGGAGACTTCATGTCTAGAACAGCTTGAATCTTTTCAGGGTTGGCTTCTATTCCCCTATGATCCACCAAGAAACCTAAAAACTTTCCCGACAAAACCCCAAAGACACATTTGCTGGGGTTCAGCTTTAACTTGTATTTCCTGAGAGTTTCAAAAGTTTCTCTCAAATCTCCAACATGACTTTATTCTTGACGGCTCTTGACTATCATATCGTCAATATATGCCTCCATATTTCGTACAAAACATTATTGATCAATCTTTGAAAAGTGGCCAGGGCATTGCGCAGGCCGAATGGCATCCTCACCCAGCCATGCAGCCCTTTTTCAGTAATCAAGGACGTTTTGTCCTGATCCTCTGGCCACATTGGGATTTGATGAAAACCTGAATAAGCGTCCATGAAGCTCAGCAAAGCATGGCCAGCTGTGGAGTCTACTAGACGATCCAACCTAGGCAAAGGGAAACTGTCCTTAGGACAAGCCTTGTTGAGGTCCGTGTAGTCCACACACATTCTCCAGGTGCCATTAGGCTTTGGCACCATAACCTCATTTGCTATCCAGTCTGGATAATAGGTTTCTTTGATGAACTTGGATTCCAACAACTTCTGAACTTCTTGGTCGACCGCCTGGTTTCTAGCCGGTCCCAAATGCCTCTTCTTCTGTCGAACCGGTTTCAAATTTGGATCAACATTCAACCGGTGGACGGCTACTTCCGGATCAATTCCAGGCATTTCCTCAACGCAATAGGCAAACTCATCTTGAAACTCTTTCAGCAAGTGGACTAGATGACCCTTCAAACCAGGACTGAGTGAAGATCCAATTTTGAGGGTCCTTTCTGGATGAGCTTCATCTAGACGTACCTCTTCAGGGGCTTCTACTGGCTCTGGACGTTCTACTACTAGTCCCATGATGGCCATGACCTCTTCAGACGAGGAGGGTTCTTCCTTGATGATTTCATATTTCCTCTCTTGCTGGGGAGGTGCTCAGACGCTTTCCTTGAGGGAGCAAGAGGCGTCTGAGGGCTCTCAATGGTCGGCTTTAACGAGGCGACTTGGTCTTTGACAAATCCAGACGTTTTCCTCTCGCTAGCCATTTTCGTCTGATCTTTCTCTATTCCAGACGTTTTCCTTTCGCCAGCAACCTTCGTCTGATCTTCGCTGCCTATTTTCCATGATGACGGCTTGAGGGTAGTCAAATAACATTCCCTAGCCACCTGCTGGTCTCCATATAATGAGCCAATCTGGCCATCATCACACTCATACTTCATCAACATCAGGTGAGTTACAATGATTGCTTTGACATGATTCAGAGTTGGTCGTCCAGGAATGACATTGTAGGCTGTCAAGTCTCGGACCACCAAGAACTTGATAAACAAGGTTCTAGCTGCATCCTTCTCTCCCACTCGAACGGGCAAAGTCACAGTTCCTATTGGATAGATGACTCCTCCCCCAAACCCTATGATGGGATGGTGAACGGGAACTAAGTTCTTCTCCTCAAACTTTAGTCTGGACAAGCAATCAGCACTAATGATGTCCGTCGAACTTCCGGTGTCGATCAGGATCCTTCTTACTCTCAAGTTTGCTATTTTCATTTCTACAACCAAGGGATCATCATGGGGAGTCCTCAACCTGCCCCGATCTTGCTCACTAACTACCACCCTTAGGAAGGGCTCAACCTTTGTCTGATCAGCTAACAACACTTGGCCGAGCTCCCTAAGGTAGTTTTTGTGCCCTCTATTGGTTGGTCCCCCAGCAGCAAATCCACCTGAGATTACGAGAACAACATCTTCGTCTGTGCTTGCACTCTCCTTCTTCTTGTTATGCCAATCATCTTTCCTTGGAAACTTCCTTCCCCCTTGCGGCATATAGGAATTCATCTTTCCTTTTCGGGCTAACTCTTCCAAAGCTCTCTTGAGGTGCTTACATTCATTGGTCTCATGACCACAATCTTTGTGGAAGTGGCAATACTTGCTCTTATCCCTATTTCTATAAGGAGTCTTCATTTCAGCTGGGGCCTTCAACTCATACTGATCCTTAATCTCCATGAGAATGGATTATTGGTCTTTGTTAAACTCAACAGGATTGGATGAGGATGGCTCGGCCTCCTTTCTCTTACTCTTTCTAGACGGAGTGGTGTTGGAGGTTATGGCCCAAGTCTCGGCCTTCTTGGGGTTGCTCTGCTTTGGCTGAGCAACCTCTTCAGGCTTCTTAGACTCGGGATGCTTTGCCTCAGCACATACTTCGGTAGCGTGAATAAAACGCTTCAGCTTCCCTTAACGCCTCGGCAAGGGTTGTGATTTTCTTTTTAACCAAATCAAACTTAAAACTTCCTGGCCTTAGACCCCTGATGAAGGCATCAAAGGCCACCCCGGCATTGAGATCTTGGATCTGAAGGGCTTCTAGGTTAAATCTCTTTACGAAGCTTCTAAAGGCCTCTTTAGGTCCTTGGATGACCTTGCCTAAATGCATGCTCGTCTTTTGCTCTTGTTTGTTGGCCACAAAATGACTAGTGAATAAGAAGCTGAGTTCAGTAAAGTTGTTGTTTGAATTGGGGGGGGGAGATTGTTAAACCATTTCTGCGCTACTCCTTTCAAAGTAGATGGAAAATTCTTACACCAAGTAGCATCGTCCACTCCTTGGACGTACATCTGATGTTTGTAAGCAGACAAGTGATCATCAGGATCAGTTGTTCCATCAAAAGGCTCAATGGTTGGGAGTTTTACCTTTGGGAAGGGGGGCGCCTCCATGATCCCGGCCGAGAATGGGGTAGGCCGGTTGATCCGGGAGGGCTCCCACTGTCCCTCAATGGGTATGAACTCCTTGCGATATTCTTTCATTACAGGATTGGATGAAGTGTTTGCAGGCACTGGACGCCTATAGACCATGGGCTGAGCCACTGTCTTCTCCCTGTCGCGGATGAACAAGAGAGTGACTTAAACTTCGTCCCCCCCTCGGGACGACAACCTCAAAGGAGGGTCTCTCAAATATGGTGTAGATCCTGTCGCTGATCGTTGTAACGTAGCAGCTTTCTTTGCTTCTAGATACTCTCTGGCATCTGTTTCCATGCGGTGCTCGCTTGGACGAACATGGTCCCGAGTCCTCACCACCAGGTTCCAGTCCATCTTCCTTCGTTGATCATTATCCTCTAGCTGCTTTCCTCTTGCCGTCCTCCTAGAGGGCTCTTGACTAACATATCGACTAGGACCTGGACGATCTACTTGAGAACATCCTCTAGGACGAGGTGGATTGTTAGCAGCTGGCTCCGGGTTGTGATGAAAAAACAGCATATTGCTTTTAATCTGTTCCTGGACGACCGCCGCCATCTTAGTCTGAAAGTCATTCAGCACATTCTCCAGGTGGGCGGCAGTAACTGGACGATCCAGGTTCGCTTGGATGACCGGTTGCTGGCTTGGTCCAGGAACATTGACAATGGACGGAGGTCTATCTCTTCCTCTAGGTGGTCTTTCATGCTCCACCGTATCTTCGACATTAACTTGAAGGCTTCGATTCCTGGCAATGTTGGACGAATGACAATCAGTCATCGTTGCGTCTCCCCACAGACGGCGCCAAATATTTTATCCACTTGTCGAACAAGTAAGCTGTAGGCTTAGCTTCCTTGTCGAGCAAGTAAATTAGTATCTTGAGTGTTCTTCAGCTGGAGACTTGTGCAACGATGTTTGAATCCGCTTAGTCCTAGGTCTGGGCACTGCTATCGAACCTGCAAAAAGGGACCCACCCTGGAGGTTTGGGTGGTGGTTCCCCCTCCGATGCTTAAGTCAGATATCAGGAGTAGTGAGAGAAAGTAGAGATTGAGAGAGAAAGTGAGAGAGTATTTTATCAGAGTAACTTTGCATTGTTTGCATTGAATGTATTTTCTCCCGATTTCAAGGGTATTTATAGTGATAGCAAGTTGACAGCTAACCTTAAAAACTGACCTACAATAGTGGCCTCTGATTGACTGAGGAATCAGATCATGACACATGGCAGACCATGACTAGGGGATGTCTATTAACCACTCTCCTTCAGCCATTTGGCACTGCTGGGCTCTGACTGTTGGGCCAGAATTTGAACCTTTTAACTCAGCTGAGTGTAGCCCAGAGATTCAAGGCTTTTCTCTTCTTTTACTAAGGTGACACGTGTACGGCTCTGATGAGCCCAAGTGTCTTCAAGAGAGCCATCGATGTTAGACTACAACAACATCAATACATAAATGCATCACGCATAAAACTCAAATCTATCTATGCTAACAAAGATATGATCAATTTAATTCAACAATTTGACAGAGAAAATGTCATCTCACTATTAAAGAGCAAAGCAGAAAACCCAAATTCCTCATTCAATTACATACTTCAATCAAGTAAAATTAATCATAAATTAGAATAAAAATTAAAATTAGAGAAAGTAAGAGAGAGCATAATAATCTTGATTAATGGTTGCGAGTAGTGAATGATGATCGAAACCCTAGATTCGAAATTTCACCAGAAAATTGCAGGAAGAACGACATGGATTAATTAGATCGATGAAGAGGCGGATTCACGTGCAATGCAACAGGATAAGGAAACCCTAGATTTTGGAAAAATCGTCAAATTGAGCATAAACACCATAAAAATTTAAAAAACAACAATAACAATCTGTAAAAAATAGCGTAAGAATTTGTGATTTATTTGAACAATTTCCCTATAATTATGAATTCGAAATAACAGAAAAAAAGAGGGAGAGAAAGAGAGAGAAAGCAAGAATTAACTTACTGTATTTTGGGAGATTGGAGTTAATGAGTGTCACCGTTAAACCGACGAATAATCGAGGAGAGAAAATGAACTTAACCTCGACAACCTAGCGTCGAAGTCGAGTATTTACCCATGGATAGAGGGGCGGCGGAGGAGTACTTTCACGCAGCGAGTTCGACGGAGTGAGTGAACCAATTTAGAGGTCGATGGAGTGAATGAGGACGACTGAGGGAGTGAAGGACGACGGAGGGAGGGAGCGAAGGAAGGCGGAGGACGAAAAAGCGAAGGGTCTGCGGAGGGAGGGACGGTAAATGCGAGGGTTCTATTATGAGGGAGTGGAATTAATTGGGAGGGAGTGAAAACTGGAAAAGTGAGCGCTTGGATACATATTATTATTGGGAGGGAAAATTAGAGAGTCCAATTGAGTTCGTGGATAACCGGTTGACTATTCCACCGGAGCACTTGATATCAAGTGCTCCGGTGGACTAGTCAACCCAAGTACTTGTGATTTTTTTATATTAAAATTTTCACAAGTGCTTGGGTTGATTAGTCAACCGGAGCACTTGACAAGTAGCACAAGGAGTTTTTTCCACTAGTGCTTGGGCTATCACCTCAACCACCACTTCGTCCAGAAAAGGCAAGAGAAAGGAAATTGAGTCTTCAGCCAACTTCATTGAATTCAGCAAAGACCAATACTCCTTTCTTATGGAGATAAATGACCAATATGAACTAAAGGCTCCAGCTGAGATGAAGACTCCTTACAGAAATAGAGACAAGAGCAAGTACTGTCATTTTCACAAGGATTGCGGTCATGAGACCAATGAATGTAAACACCATAAGAGGGCGTTGGAGGATTTAGCCCGTAAGGGAAAGATGAACTCATACTTACCGCAGAGTGGAAAGAAGTTTCAGAAGAGAGATGATCGTCAGAGCAAGAAGAAGGAGAGTGAAAGCGCGGACGATGATGTCGTCCTTGTTATTTCTGGAGGATTTGCTGCTGGAGGACCAACAAATAGAGGGCATAAAAACTACCTCAGGGAGCTCGGCCAAGTCTTATTGACCGATCAGACAAAGGCCGAGCTCTTCCCAAAAGTGGTGGTTAGTGAGCAAGATCGGGGGAAGTTGAGAACCCCACATGATGACCCTTTGGTTGTAGAAATGAAGATAGCTAATCTGAGAGTAAGAAGAATTCTGACTGACACCGGAAGTTCTACTGACATCATTAGTGCAGATTTCTTGTCTAGATTGAAGTTTGATGAAAAGAACTTGGTTCCAATCCACCATCCCATCATAGGGTTTGGGGGAGGAGTCATCCATCCCATGGGAACAGTCACGTTACCCGTCCGAGTTGGAGAGAAGGATGCCTCGCGGACTTTGTTTATCAAGTTCTTGGTTGTCCGAGATTTGACAGCCTACAATGGCATACTTGGACGGCCAACTCTGTATCGCGTTAAGGCAGTGATAGTAACTCACTTGATGCTCATGAAGTTTGAATGTGATGGAGGCCAGATCGGCTCATTGTATGGAGATCAGCAGGCGGCTAGGGAATGTTACTTAACTACTCTGAAGCCATCATCATGGAAAGCAGACAATGAAAACTAGACAAAGCTCGGAGGCGAAACGAAAACGTTTGAAATTGGGAAAGATAAGACGAGGGTTGCTGGCGAAAGGAAAACATCTGAAATTGTAAAGGATCAAGTGACCTCGTTGAAGATGCCAATTGAGAGTCCTCAGACGCCTGTCGCTCCCTCAAGGAAAACGTCTGAACTTCTACCCAGCAAAAAAAGGAAGTATGAGCTCGTCAAGGAAGAGCCATCCTCATAGGAGGAGGTAATGGCCATTATGGGGCTGGCACTAGAACGTCCAGAGCCTGTGGAAGTCCTAGAAGATGTTTGTTTGGATAAGGCTCGTCCATAAAGAACTTTGAAGATTGGGTCCTTGCTTTCTCCTGATTTGAGGGGCCTTTTAATCAGATTGCAGAAAGAATTTCAAGACGTGTTTGCTTATTGTGTTGAGGAAATGCCTGGAATTGATCCAGAGATAGCCGTCCACCGGCTTAATGTTGATCCAAATTAAAAACCTGTTCGTTAGAAGAAAAGACATTTAGGACCGTCCAGGAAGTTCAAAGGCCTGGGCCGCTTCCTTTTGCAAACGGGCATTTCTCGCCCTTAGGAGAATATTCTCCTTCCTCAATTGGACCGCGGCCAGAAGAGCAGTACCCCTTTCGCCCTTCAACTCAGTTGAGATGGCGTCAAGGACCATTTTCAGTCGGTCTTGCTCCTTGTACAACTGGTTGATGGTAACAAGATAATTCTTGTTTTCGGATTCCAGGAGTGCTGATCTCTTCTCCAAGGCCTCCAGTGATTGGCGATGGAGAATGTTGGCCATCTCAATATCATGGATGGCCTTATCGCCTGCCGTCGTAGCAAGGTGGACGAGATGCTTGTTTTCCTTTCTAAGCTCTCTCGCCCACTCCTCAGTCAGCATGCTGCGAGCAAATAGTTGGAACAATGAAAACAAAGCAGGTCATTAGACGAGTTATTAAACAAACCAATTTTGTTCAAGTATAAAACAAAAACGGCAGCAAGTTATACCTCAGCAGCAAGTTTTGACATGTAGCCCACATGCCCGGCTGATGCTCCCCTCAACCCCTTAATATAGGATTCAGGGTAACATTTGAAAAGCTCCTGCTTGAGTCGTTCTCGTTCTACTTTTGACATCTTGGCAAAAGCAACAGAAGACTCTTCGTCCGAGTTTAGAGAGGGAGTAGCTGTGGGTAAAGCGGGGCCTTTACCCTTATCTGAAAGAGGAGGGGAGTCAGTTATCTTGATGGGAAAGACAATGGCTTATCTATTGGACGGACTCATGGATTGTCCGCCGACCCGCACCGTCCTAACTATATTTAGATAATACGACTCACCAGACGAGATGGAGGCCGTCCTAACAGCTAGTGGCATCCGCGAAACCAGCTTCGCTACCGAGCCACTAAAGCCCGGGTAGTTCTCAGTAGCCGTCCCCGGCTCCGGAATAACCAAAGCCAAGGCTGACTCTTGTCTGACTTCTGTAGAGTCCGCAGGCAAAGCGTCCACCTGACCAGCAGGGTCAGAACTCGTCTAATGAGCCTCTTTCAGGACCTTGTCCTTCGGAGGAGACATGGTCTTCTCTCCAACTCCACCAGCCGGAGTAGTTTTCTCCGTCTTCTTCCTTGTAAAGCCATTAGGCTTTTTTGCTGGAGGCTGGTCTGCGGCCGTTGTAGGCCTCTTCTTGGACGAGGATGACTTCCCAGGTGGAAGTTTGTTGCTAGGGGCATTTTTCTGCAAAAAATAAACAAGTCATAATACTGGTCGTCCAAAGAGCAAAAGCTATAAACTATTTAAAGGCTTCAGACGAGAATCACCCAAAGAAGGAAGGCGTCCTAAAATGGACACTCCTTTTCCTAAGGGAACCTCATCCAAAGTAGTTTATACTCGCAGACAAAAGTGATGCAATGAAGGTAGCCGTCCAAAATTGGACGGACTAGAATGATTTTCGTCTAAGGACAGGAAATCAATTCCTCGTCTGGTATTCGAACTCAAAGTTTCCTCAGACGAGAAGGGCCCAAAGGAGGTGGTCGTCCAATTACGGACACGCTCCTTCTTCGGGTAATATTCGTCCAAGGATTAGGAATCAATCTGGACGAACCAATGTGACCCTCGTCCAAGGACCGATCAGCATCTCAGACGGGACGGACCCGGAGAAGGTGGTCGTCCAAGTATGGACGCCTTCCTTCTTCGGGTGATTCTCGTCCAAAGAATGGAAACAGTCTTGGACGAACCTAAATGGTCCTCGTTCAAGGCCGTTCAGTATCTCAGACAAGAATGGCCTAAAGAAGGTGACCGTCCACACATGGACGCCTTCCTTCGTTGGGTGATTCTCGTCCAAGGATTGGAAGTCAATCCTTGACGAGTCAGAATGATCCTCGTCAAAAAAAAAAAAATCTATTCTAATTTACCAGTGTTTCAGCCCTCTTCTCAGAACTGCTCTTGGCGTACTCCTTCCATAAGTTGTTTGTGAACTTAGACATACTTATATCCCCTGTCCAAGAATGTTTGAGACGTGTTCTGGCCGAGTCTGCAAAAAAGAAATGAAATTGGGTTAGTCCGATATGGGCTATGGACGAATCATTTTACTTGGGGAATTTGAATGTATACCTACCTCTATATTCGGCCAACCGCAAGCCGGCGGCGACCAAGAAGTCATCACCGTAAAAAATTTCTCTAAAGGGTATCCAATTAGCTGGCCCCTTAAAGGATGGTTGGCCGGGCCTAGAGTACTCCTTTATTCTAAAGTACTCCACAACCTCCTCGTCATAATGGTCCTCCAAATCCAGCCGGGACTGCTTTCGTCCGGTGTTCGTGACGGCTCGATTATAAAAACGGTAGCCTTCCGCGGCAGAGTCGTTGGCCGCTCTTAGGAAGATACTGAGCCACGTTCCGTCCACGGCCCTGGGAACCTTAGCCGAATAATGAATATGGGTGAAGGCTTGAAGAGACAGAGCTAGGCCGCGCAACTCGCAGACGGCTATGAACGTCAGGACGTTATGCCAGACATTAGGAGCCAGTTGGTTGTGGCCGATGTTGTAATATGGAAGCACTTTCTCTATAAAATCATGGAGGGGGAACCTTAATCCCGCGTCCAAGGCCAGCTTGTAGACTGCGAAGTGGTTGTTAGGAGTACTCAAAATGGTGGCCTCCTTATAAGGAATTACGAAAGAGAAAATCGGCATGGGCATGAAATTGGACAAATAACTAGGGTTTGGTCCTATTTTCTCTAGCCATTTGCGATTGGCCAAAATGAATGCAGGGTCAGAAAGGGGACCTAAGCATCTCCTAATCTCAGACGAGGTAGTGGAGGCTTCGTCCGACTCATCGGCAGCGCTAGAGCCACTAACGTTATTGTCCTCGCCATTTTCCTCCATATCGACGTCCCGGCCAGAAGGACTGGCCTCAAGATTCATTTGGGAGTCCTCAAAACTGCAGTCAGGGGAAATGAGGCCACCCAAAGGCCCAACACTTTGGACCTCCCTCGCTTCATCTGGAACTCGTCCAGTAGATTCATCCATGTCTGAACTATTTGATGGGATTATTACCTTTCGTATTAGACGGACCGTTTGCTTGATGAGCGCCAGATTACCCTGCACAAGGAAAGACTGGGTCGTCTGACTTTCTCGGCCAAAACCTCAAAAAAATATATACTCGGCCAGAAGAGGCCCAACTCTAGAATGTGCCGAAGAAAAAGTACTCTCGGTTCTAGGGTCAAGACAAGCTCTTGGTCGGCTAGGATTATTTGACAAAGAAGAAGATTCCATTTATTGATTTTCTAAGAAAAAAATAAAGAATAAAAGAAAGAATAAAGAACAAAGAAAAGATACCTGATGAAACCCCTGGACGATTCGGTGAAGAAGGCTGAGACTGGACGATCACTCTCTCTCTCTAGAAAAATTTGAAGAGCTTCTCTCTCTAGAAAAATTCTCACAAGGTGTGAAATGATTTTATGTGGTCACACCAAGGATATATATAGGGGGGTAAAAAATCCGTTGAGCTGGTTAAGGATGACCGAAAAAAGTTTAAAACGGTCGATTATGACCGCTAAAACCCATGAAAGGGCGCGTCGTTGCCTCTATTTTGAATTTGAATAAACTACCTTGGGTTAAAGGATATTAACCGTCGGATGGACCAACAGTGAAAACCCTTTTAGGGCCAAATGTTGTAGCCGAAAAATCTACGGCTCTTTTAGAGACACTTAGGCTCATCAGAGCCGTACACGTGTCCGTTCCTAATAAATAAAGGCTTACTTTTCTGGCCCAAAAGATAGTCAGAGCCCATCCCTTGGAGGTGGCTACAAGTGATTGGATGATAAACTCTCACAAATCATGGCCTGCCACGTGTCATTATATGATTACTTAGCCAATTAGATGCCACTATTCTAGGGCTGTTTTTAAGGATAACTGTCATACAACAATCACTATAAATACCCCTGAAATCAGGAGAAAGATAATTCAATGCAAATAGAGTAAAGTTACTCTGAAAAAATACTCTCTCACTTTCTCTCTCTCTCTCTACTTTCTCTTACCACTCCTGATATCTGACTTAAGCTTCGGAGGGGGAACCACCACCCAAACCTCTAGGGTGGGTCCATTTTTGCGGCTTCGGGAACGAAGCTCAGGTTCGGACCGGGCAGATTCAGACATAATTGCACAAGTCTCCAATTGAAGAACATCTAAGGGATACTAGTTTACTTGCTGGACAAGTAAGCTAAACCTGTAGCTTACTTGCTGGATCAGCACACAAAACAGTTATTATTATTAATTATTATTAATATTATGATTATCATCATTATTATTAATTATTATTATTATAATTATTTATTATTATAATAATAATTTAATTATTATAATAATTATTTATTATAATAATATTAATTATTATTATTATTAATTATTATAATAATTATTATTATTATTATTTTTTTTATTATTCATTATTATTAATTTTTATTAATTATTTTTATTATAATTATTATTATTCATATAATTATTGTTGTAGCCTAAAAATCTACGGCTCCTTTAAAGACACTTGGGCTCATTAGAGCCGTACATGTGTCCTCACCTAATAAATAAAGAAAAAAAGATTTAAACCTTGGGTTATATTATGTTGGGGAAAAAAGACTTACTTTCCTGGCTCAAAAGATAGTCAGAGCCCAGCCCCTTGTAGGTGGCTGCAAGTGAGTGGTTGATAACCTCTTACTTATCATGGTCTGGCACGTGTCAGGATCTGATTTCTTAGCCAATTAGAGGCCACTATTCTAGGGTAATTTTTAAGGTTAGCTGTCATCTTGCAATCACTATAAATACCCCTGAAATCAGGAGAAAGACATTTATCAATGCAAACAGTGCAAAGTTACTCTGTAAAAATACTCTCTTACTTTCTCTCTCTAGATCTACTTTTTTTCTTTACAACTCCTGATATCTGACTTAAGCTTCGGAGGGGGAACCACCACCCAAACCTCTAGGGTGGGTCTCTTTTTGCAAGTTCGGGAACGAAGCTCAGGCTTGGACTAAGTTGATTCAGACATTGTTGCACAAGTCTCCATGTGAAGAACATCTAATGGATACTAGTTTACTTGCTACACAAGAAAGCTCAGCCTATAGCATGCTTGTTGGACAAGCAGATGACTAAACATTTGGCGCCGTCTGTGGGGAGACGCAACGATGACTGATTGTCAATCGTTCAACGTTGCCAGAAATCGAAGTTTTCAGGTCAATGTCGAAGACACGGTAGATCATGAGAGACCGCCTCGCGGTAGGGACAGACCTCCGATTATCGTCAATGTCCTTGGACGACGCCAGCAGCCTGTCATTCAGGAGAATCTTGAACGTCCAGTGACTGCTGCCCACCTCGAGAACGTCTTGAATGACTTTCAGACTAAGATGGCAGCAGTCGTCCAGGAACAGATTAAGAGCAACATGCTGTTTTTCCAACATAACCCGGACCCAGCCGCTAACAATCCAGCTCCTCTTAGGGGACGTTCCCAAGAAAACCGTCTAGGTCCTAATCGACCTGTTCGCCAAGAACTCTCTAGGAGGACAGCCAGAGGAAAGCAGCCAGAGGACAGTGATCAGCGAAGGAAGATGGACTGGAACCTGGTGGTGAGGACCCAGGATCATGTTCGTCCAAACGGGCACCGAATGGAAACAGATGCCAGGGAATATCTAGAGGCAAAGAAAGCTGCTGCATTACAACGATCAACGACAGGGTCTACACCATACTTGAGAGACCCTCCTTTGAGGTTGTCGTCCAGAGCGGAAGGACGAAGTTTAAGCCTCTCTCTTGTTCGTCCACGACAAGAAAAGACGGTGGTTCAGCCCATGGTTTATAGGCGTCCAGCACCTGCAAACACTTCGTCTGATTCTGTGTTAAAGGAATATCGTAAGGAGTACATACCCATTGAGGCACAGCTGAGAGCCCTCCGGATTAACTGGCCCACTCCATTCTCGGCCAGGATGATGGAGGCGCCCCCCTTCCCAAAGGTTAAACTCCCTACCATAGAACCTTTAGATGGAACAACACCTATCTGCTTACAAACATCAGATGTACGTTCAAGGAGTAGATGATGCTACCTGGTGTAAGAACTTCCCAGCAACTCTGAAAGGAGTAGCTTAGAAGTGGTTTAACAATCTTCCACCCAATTCAGTCAACAAATTTACTAAACTCAGTTTCTTATTTACTAGTCACTTTGTTGCCAATAAGCAAGAGCAAAAATCAAGCATGCACTTGGGAAAGGTCGTCCAAGGACCTAAAGAAGCTCTTAGAAGTTTTGTTAAGAGATTCAATCTAGAAGCCCTTCAGACTCAAGATCTTAATGTCGGGGTGGCCTTTGACGCCTTTATCAGGGGACTAAGGCCAGGACGTTTTAAGTTCGATCTTATTAAGAAGAAAATCACCACTCTTGCCGAGGCTTTAAGGGAAGCCGAAGCGTTTATACACGCCACTGAAGTGTGTGCTGAGGCAAAGCATTCCGAGTCCAAGAAGCCTGAAGAGCTTGCTCTGCCAAAGAAGAGCAACCCCAAGAAGGCCGAGACTTGGGCCATAACCTCCACCACTACTTCGTCCAGAAGAAGCAAGAGGAAAGAGTCTGAGTCTTCTTCATCCAATCCCATCGAATTCAGCAAGGACCAATACTCCATTCTAATGGAGATAAAGGACCAATATGAGTTGAAGGCACCAGCTGAGATGAAGAATCCTTACAGAAATAGGGATAAGAGCGAATACTGTCACTTTTACAAGGACTGCGGTCACCAGACTAATGAATGTAAGCACCTTATGAGGGCTTTGGAGGATCTAGCTCGAAAAGGACAGATGATCTTTTATTTGCCTCAAGGGGGAAGGAAGTTTCAGAGGAAGGATGATCGACAGACTAAGAAGAATGAGAGTGAAAGCACGGACGAGGATGTTGTTCTCGTAATTTCAAGAGGATTTGCTGCTGGAGGACAAACCAATAGAGGGCACAAAAACTACATCAGGGAGCTTGGCCAAGTCTTACTAGCTGATCAGACAAAGGCCGAGCCCTTCCCAAAAGTGGTGGTTAGTGAACAAGATCAGGGCAAGCTGAAGACCCCCCATGATGATCCTTTGGTTGTAGAGATGAAGATAGTAAACTTGAGAGTAAGAAGAATTCTGATTGACACCGGAAGCTCGACGGACATCATTAGTGCTGATTACTTGTCTAGATTGAAGTTTGATGAAAAGAACTTGGTTCCCGTCCACCATCCCATCATAGGGTTTGGAGGAGGAATCATCCATCCTATAGGAACCGTTACTTTGCCCGTCTGAGTGGGAGAGAAGGATGCCTCAAGGACTCTGTTTATCAAGTTCTTGGTTGTCCGGGATTTGATAGCCTACAATGTCATACTTGGACGGCAACTCTGAATCATGTTAAAGCTGTAATAGTAACTCACTTGATGCTTATGAAGTATGAGTGTGATGGCTCCTTGTATGGAGACCAGCAGGCGGCTAGGGAATGTTACGTAACTACCCTCAAGCCGTCATCATGGAAAGCATGCAATGAAGACTAGACGAAGATCGGTGGCCAATGGAAAACGTCTGAAATTGGG
The DNA here is from genome assembly GCA_947646795.1 of Beta lomatogona. NCBI lineage: Eukaryota > Viridiplantae > Streptophyta > Magnoliopsida > Caryophyllales > Amaranthaceae > Beta > Beta lomatogona. The sequence goes on from CANSNZ010001128.1 coordinate 684,001, forward strand.
AAAGATAAGACGAGGGTTGCTGGCGAAAGGAAAATGTCTGAAATTGTAAAGGACTAAGTGGCCTCGTTGAAGATGGAAATTGAGAGTCCTCAGATGCCTGCCACTCCCTCAAGGAAAATGTCTGAGGAAGAGCCACCCTCGTCTGAGGAGGTAATGGCCATCATGGGACGGGCACTAGAACGTCCAGAGCCTTTTAATCAGCTTGCTGAAAGAATTTCAAGACGTGTTTGCTTATTGTATTGAGGAAATGCCTGGAATAGATCCAGAGATAGCCGTCCACCGGCTGAACGTTGACCCAAATTTAAAACCTGTTCGTCAAAAGAAAATGCATTTAGGTCCGGCCGGGAATCAGGCGGTCGACCAAGAAGTTCAGAAGTTGTTGGAATCTAAATTCATCAGAGAAACTTATTATCCATTGTGGATTGCATATGTGGTCATGGTGCCAAAGCCTAATGGCACTTGGAGGATGTGTGTGGATTACACTGATCTCAACAAGGCTTGTCCCAAGGATAGTTTCCCTTTGCCTAAGTTGGATGGTCTAGTGGACTCCATGACCGGCCATGCTTTGTTAAGCTTCATGGATGCCTATTTAGGTTTTCATCAAATCCCCATGTGGTCGGAGGATCAGGACAAAACGTCCTTTATTACCGAATAAGGGTTGTATGGCTGGTTGAGGATGCCTTTTGGCCTCCGTAATACGCCGACCACCTTTCAAAGATTGATCAATACTGTCTTTCAGCCACAATTGGGAAGAAACATGGAAGCATATATTGATGATATGATAGTCAAGAGTTGGCAAGAGGAAGGTCATGTGAGTGATTTGAGAGAAACTTTCGTAACTCTCAGAAAATACAAGTTGAAATTGAACCCCAGCAAATGTGTCTTTGGAGTCTTGTCGGGGAAGTGCTTAGGCTTCTTAGTAGATCAGAGGAGAACAGAGGCCAACCCCAAAAAGATCCAAGCTATTCTAGACATGAAATCTCCATCAAGGATAAAGGAAGTTCAGCGACTAACGGGTTGCTTGGTTGCCCTTGAACGCTTCTTGTCTAAGTCGGGCGACAAGTGCCATCACTTCTTCGCTATTATCAAGAAGAAGGCCAAGTTTGAGTGGACAGCAGAAGCTGAGCAATCGCTTCAGCAAGTCAAAGATCACCATCGGCAGCTGCCTAAGTTGGTATGTCCGACCGAGGGGGAGAAACTGTTTGTATATTTGGCTGTGTTCACTCAGGCTGTGAGTGCTGTTCTGTTGGCTGAAAGAGAGTCCGTGCAAGTTCCAATATACTTTGTTAGTCATGTGCTCAAGGATGCGGAAAATAGGTACACTCCAGTCGAGAAGTTTGGATTGGCCCTCATCATGGCCAGTAGAAAGTTAAGACCCTATTTCTTGGCGCACGGTATACTCGTCTACACTGATAACCCTTGAAGCAAGTTTTGCAAAAGATGGAAGCCGCCGGTCGGATGTCAAAATCGGCTGTGAAGGGGCAAGCCATTTGAACCAGAACATGTTCGATATATCATTTGAACCAAGGAAAGCCATTAAGGGGCAAGCCTTGGCAGATTTTATAGTTGAGCTTACTCGGCTAACTATAGAACCAATATTTAATCCAGCTGAAGGGAGGAAGCATTGGACGCTCATGGTTGATGGATCGTCCACTGTCAATGGATGTGTGGCAGGAATCATTTGTCAATCTCCAGAAGGAGACAAGTTTGAATATGTGCTAAGATTCCAATTCCAAGCGTCCAATAACGAAGCTAAATATGAAGCACTTTTAGCTGGATTCAAAATGTGTAAAGCGGCAGGAGCTCTGGAAATTGAGGCCAAATCAGACTCTCGCTTGGTCGTCAGTCAAGTCAACGGGGATTTTGAATGTAAAGAAGCATCGATGGGCAAATATATGCGTCTGATCAAAGAGGAGATTGAGCCTTTGAAGCGATTTGTTCTTGACCAAGTGCCAAGGTCAGAAAATCATCAAGCAAACGATCTCTCAAAATTGGCCAGCTCGGCTAAAGGTGATGCGCTAAGAATAGTATTTTGGGAAGTTAAACCCAAAAAGAATATTGACCAAGAACAAATCATGTTTCTTAGCCGAGGGGCAGTCTGGATGGAGCCCATAATAGAATACAAGAAAACAGGACGGCTGGCTTCGGATCCTGTGGAGGCTAAGTATGTGAAGGCTCGAGACAAGTGGTTTGAACTATGGGATGAAACCCTTTACAAGAAGTCATTCAACCGCCCTCTTCTCAAGTGCATCACCAGAGGAGATGGTCTAGAGGTTCTGAAGGAACTCCATGGAGGAGCTTGTGCATCTCACATTGGGGGAAGAGCATTGGGAGAAAAGGCTTTAAGGACGGGGCACTACTGGCCTACTTTAAAGGAGGACGCCCTCGTCCATGCAAAGAAGTGCGACAATTATCAGAAGCATGGAAACCTGCATCAGAAGCCGTCCAACTACTTAAGTCCCATCTTGTTCCCTCTGCCTTTTGCCAAATGGGGCATGGATATCCTAGGACCTTTCCCGGTGGCCGCTGGGCAAAAGAAGTTTGTGATAGTAGCTGTGGACTACTTCACTAAATGGATAGAGGCTGAAGCCATGCGAGGTATAACAATGAGCGACGTCAAGGGCTTTATTTGGAAAAACATTATAACTCGTTTTGGCATGCCACAGTCCATCGTATTTGATAATGGTCCACAGTTCGAAACGCCTAAGCTGAAAGATTGGTTGGCAGAAAGAGAAATCAAAGCTCACTTCGCTGCAGTCGCCCACACACAAGCTAATGGGCAAGTAGAGTCCTTCAACAAGATTCTATCCAATGGAATCAAAAGAAAGTTGGATAATGCTAAGGGACAATGGGTTGAAGAACTACAGCTAGTGTTATGGTCCATCAGAACAACCGCCAAAAATTATACAAGGGAGACACCCTTCATGTTACTTTATTGCATTGAAGCCGTCTTGCCTATTGAGATTGAAGAACCCACCCTACGAGTCATGCTGTACGCGGAAGATGCCAACTAGGCTGCATTGCGTAGGGCTTTGGATCAAGTACCAGAAGTCAGGGGCAATGCCTTGATAAGAATGCAATTGTACAAGCCGAGAATGGCTCGGGAGTTTAACAAGAGAGTCGCTAGACGACCACTCAAGGTGGAGGATCTGGTTCTAAGGAAGATGGAGGCGGTTGGACGAGCTAAAGAGTTGGGAAAGCTAACACCAAATTGGGAAGGACCTTATCTGATTGTCCAAGAGGTGCGAAGCGGAACCTTTCGTCTACAGCGCACATGGAACTCAGACACTCTGAAGAAGTACCACGTCTAAACTCAGTTAATCACCAGGAAACTGGCCAGTAGTTTGTAGTCACCCAAAGTGCCACGGCACACGCTAGAGAAAAAGAATTGTATGCATGTATCTTGGCATTTAGTCAAGCAAAATTCATATAATACAATTCTTACTTTCTTATCGCCTTTGTTTATTTTTACCAAGTTGGTTCACTTTGGGGCATTAAATCAGTTATTAGTCTAAAAGTGACAATAACTTGGACAAAAATACATAGAACAATAGAGCGTCAAAAATACTCACTTCTCTGCCGAACATCACTCCCTTGAAGAGACCGGCCAAAGTGTAACAGCCTAAAAGGTAACAAAACATAAATGGCCAACAAATTGACAAAATCTCTAGTAAGAGAAACGTCAAAGTCTTTAAGAGAAAGCTGACCCGAAATAAGCCCTTAGTAAAGGATACTTACTTTCAAATGCACGGTCAGCTAAGTAGTAAAGACCCTAGTAAAGGATCACTACTTCTTGATGAGTGTTGCTCCCTCAAGGAAGCCGGCTAAGACATGGTTTGAACATGTATCTAAAGCTCATCCTTAGAAATTTCAGCAGGCTTGGCCAACGTTGGCCGCTCTCCTTCTTGGACTATGGCTCGTCCATCATATACAGTTGAGCTAAGCCCAAGAAGGGGGGATGAGACAAGCCTATAGGACGAGCTAAAGGGAAACGGTCGTCCAGAAACCCAGACGAACTAGGCAAAAAATGCCCTTGTGATGGTTCGATACTGCAGGACGAGTGTTAGCAACTCGAGAAAAATGGCTAAAGCGTGGCTCGTCCACAAAACTAATATGTATAGGCCGCTTTCCTCCTTGGGGCAAGACTCGTCTGAATGAGAAGACCGTCCAAAGTTCTAGGACGAATCTCACTAAGTACTTGGCTACTTTATGGAAAGGTTCACGATCGTCCAAGGACAATGATGGCAATCTTCCCCTATATTTATTTTGGAAACCGTCCAAAGTTCCAGGACGAGTATCTTTTTGTACTTGGCTACATTTTGGAAAGATTCTCGACCGTCCAAGGGCAAGGATCAGGGTTGACAAGCTTACTTTATTTATATTTTATAGACCGTCCAAAAGTCCAGGACGAGTCTCCTTTTCTACTTGGATGCATTTTGGAAAGATACTATCGTCTAAAGACAAGATCGTTGCTCTTTCCTTAAACATGTGTGTCGATCGTCCAACATTCAGGACGAGGCTCATTTTATACTTTGTCAAAATTGGAATGTAAGAAAAGAAAGGACAAGCAATTGGCAAAAAGCCTTTTCATTTATACTTGGCAAAAATTTACAGCTTAAGACTAGAAGAGACAAATAAACGATGGCAAACAAGCCAAGAAACTTAGGAAAATAAACGTAAAACTCGACATCATCTTCAGTGCGAGTTTCTTGGTCGCCTTCAGGGGCTTCTTCCTCGACCAGCCTCGTCGTCCGATTCTAAGAATTTTGGAGGCTCCTCGGCACAAACCATGGCACGATGAACGTTCTGTTGAAATTCCAGACGGCGAACGAAGCTGGGAACCTCGCTAGGCTCAGCTAACATCCCAAAAGCCTTGACGGCCCAGTCTTTGGATGTCTCGATGACTTGAGCCAAGCATTCTCTGGCGTCGTCAAATTCCTGGGCCGCTTCCTTATGCAGACGGGCATTTTTCGCCCTTAGGAGGATATTCTCCCTTCTCAGTTGGACAGCGGCTAGAAGCGCAGCATCCCTTTCACCCTTCAACTCAGCAGAGACGGCATCTACGACCATCTTCAAGCGGTCTTACTCCTTGTATAGCTGGTTGATAGTAACAAGACAATTCTTGTTTTCGGATTCCAGGAGTGCTGATCTCTTCTCCAAGGCCTCCAGGGATTGACGATGGAGGGCATTAGCCATCTCAATGTCTTGGATGGCCTTGTCGCCTGCCGTCGTAGCAAGGTGGACGAGTTGCTTGTTCTCCTTTCTAAGCTCCCTCGCCCACTCTTCAGTCAGCATGCTGCGAGTAAAAAGCTAGAACAATGAAAACAAAACAAGTCATTAGACGAGTTACAAAAACGAGAAAATTATCTGAAAGAGGGGGCGAGTTATACCTCAGCAACAAGTTGAGACATGTAGCCCACATGCTCGGCTGATGCTCCCCTTAATCCTTTAATATAGGATTCAGGGTAACATTTGAAGAGCTCCTGCTTTAGCCAATCTCTTTCTGCTTTGGACATTTTGGCAAAAGCAGCAGAAGACTTCTCGTCCGAGTCTATGGTGGGAGTAGCTGAGGGAAAAACTAGTCCTTTGCCCTTATATGAGAGAGGGGGGAGTCAATTATCTTAATTGGAAATACAATGGCTTGTCTATTGGACGGACTCATGGACCGTCCGTCGACCCGCACCGTCCTAACTATGTTTGGATAATACGACTCACCAGACGAGATGGAGGCCGTCCTAACAGCTAGTGGCATCTGCGAAACCAGCTTCGCTACCGAGCCGCTGAAGCCAGGGTAGTTCTCAGTAGCCGTCCCAGGCTCCGGAATAACCAAAGCCAAGGCCGACTCTGGCTTGATTTCTGCAGAGTCCGCAGGCAGAGCGTCCATCTGACCTGCAGGGTCTGAACTCTTCTCCCCCTCGGCAGGGACAACAGTGGAAGGCTCCTCTTTCAAGACTTTGTCCTTCGGAGGAGGCATGGTCTTCTCTCCAAATCCACCAGCTGGAGTAGTCTTTACCATCTTCTTCGGGTAAAACCCTTGACCTTTTTGGCCGGAGGTTGGTTTGTAGTGGTGGTAGGCCTCTTCTTAGACGAGGAGGACTTACCAGGAGGAAGTTTGTTGGTAGGTGCATTTTTCTGCAAGAAATGAACAAGTTACAATAATGGTCGTCCAAAGAGCAAAAGCTATAAAATATTCATGAGGCTTTAGACGAGAATCACCCAAAGAAGGAAGGCGTCCTAGAATGGACACCCCTTTCCTAAGGGAACCTCGTCCAAAGAAATTTCCGCACACAGACGAAGGTGATGCAAAGAAGGAAGCCGTCCAAAAGTGGACGGACTAAAAAGACTTCCGTCTCAGGACAGGAAATCAGCTCTTCGTCCAATATTGGAATTCAAAGTTCCTTAGACGAGAAGGGCCCAAAGAAGGTGGCCGTCCAAGCACGGACGCTTTCCTTCTTCGGGTGATTCTCGTCCAAAAACTGATAACAAACTTGGACGAACCCAAATGGTACTCGTCCAAAGCCGTTCAACATCTCAGACGAGACTGGCCCAAAGAAGGTGGACGTCCAGGCTTGGACGCTTTCCTTCTTTGGGTGACTCTCGTCCAAGGGTTGTAAGTAAATTCTTGAAGAGGCCGAATGATCCTCGTCCAAAAAAAAAAAAAATTTATTTACCAGTGTTTCAGCCCTTTTCTAAGCACTGCTCTTGGCGTGCTCCTTCCATAAGTTGTCTGTGAATTTCGACATGCTTATATCCCCCGTCCAAGAATGCTTGAAACGTGTTCTGGCCGAATCTGCAAAAAATAGAATAAAGAGGCTTAGTTTGATATGGACTATGGACGAAGCATTTTACTTGGGAATTTGAATGTATACCTCTATGTTCGGCCAACCGCAAGCCGGCGGCGACTAAGAAGTCGTCACTGTAAAACATTTCCTTAAAGGGTATCCAGTTAGCTGGTCCCTTAAAGGATGGCTGGCCGGTACTCCTTTATTCTGAAGTACCCCACTACCTCCTCGTCATAATGGTCCTCCAACTCAAGCCAGGACTGCTTTCGTCTGGAATTTGTGACAGCTCGGTTATAGAAACAGAACCCTCCGTGGCAGAGTCGTTGGCCACCCTTAGGTAGATGAAGTTGGCCTTCCATTCATGCATCTTTGACGGCTTGCCCCAGGTAGTTAGAAAGCCAGGGCGGTTGCAGATACGGAGCCATGTTCCATCCACGACACCAGGAACCTTAGCCGCATAATGAATATGGGTGAAGGCTTGGATAGAGAGGGCCAAGCCGCGCAACTCGCAGAAGGCTATAACGTCGGGACGTTGTGCCAGGCATTTGGAGCCAGTTGGTTGTGGCCGATGTTGTAATAGCGAAGCCCTTGTTCTATAAAGTCATGGAGGGGGAACTTTAATCCCGCGTCCAAGGCCAGCTTGTAGACGGCGAAGTGATTTTTAGGAGCGCTCAAAATGGTGGCCTCCTTATTAGGGATGACGAAAGAAAAGCCCGACATGGGCATGAAATTGGACAAATAACTAGGGTCGGGTCCTATTTTTTCTAACCTTTTGCGATTGGCCAAAATAAATGCGGGGTCAGAAAGGGGACCTAAGCGTCTTCTAATCTCAGACGAAGTAGTGGAGGCTTCGTCTGACTCATCGGCAGCGCCAGAATCACTGCCGTTATTATCCTCGCCAGTTTCCTCCATCTCGGTGTCCCGGCCAAACGGACTGGCTTCAGGATTTATTTGGGAGCCCTCAAAGCTGCGGCTTGGGGCAAGGTGGCCGCCCAAAGGCCTAGCACTTTGGACCTCTCTCGTCTCATCTGGAACTCGTCCACTAGATTCCTCCATGTCTGAACTATTTGATGGGATTATTACCTTTCGTCTTAGACGGGCCGTTTGCCTGACGCGCGCCAGATTACCCTGCACAGGTAAAGACTGGGTCGTCTGACTTTCTCGGCCAAAACCACAAAAAAATATATACTCGGCCTGAAGAGGCCCAACTATAGAATATGCCGATGAAGAAACACTCTCTGTTCTAGGGTCAAGACAAGCCCTTGGTCGGCTAGGATTATTTGACGAAGAAGATTCCATTTTATTGATTTTCTTAGAGAAAAATAAAGAATAAAAGAAAGACTAAAGAACAAAGAAAAGATACCTACTGAAACGCCTGGACGATTTGGTGAAGAAGGCCGAGGCTGGACGATCACTCTCTCTAGAAAAATTTGCAGAGCTTCTCTCTCTAGAAAAATTCTCTCAGGTGTGAAATGATTTAATGTGCTCACACCAAGGGTATATATAGGGGGGAAAGAAACCCGTTGAGCCGGTAAAGGATGACCGAAAAAAGGTGTAAAACGGTCGATCATGACCGGTAAAACCCAGGAAAGGGCGCATCGCTGCCTCTATTTTTGAATTTGAATAAATTACCTTGAGTAAAAGGGTATTATGCGTCAGATGGACCAACAGTGAAAACCCTTTTAGGGGCAAATGGTGTAGCCTAAAAATCTACGGCTCCTTTAAAGACACTTGGGCTCATCAGAGCCGTACATGTGTTATCACCTAATAAATAAAGAAAAAAAGATTTCAACCTTGGGTTATATTCAGTTGGGGGAAAAAGGCTTACTTTCCTGGCCCAAAAGATAGTCAGAGCCCAACCCCTTGTAGGTGGCTGCAAGTGAGTGGTTGATAACCTCTTATTTATCATGGCCTGCCACGTGTCAGGATCTGATTTCTTAGCCAATTAGAGGCCACTATTTTAGGGTAATTTTTAAGGTTAGTTGTCATCTTGCAATCACTATAAATACCCCTGAAATCAGGAGAAAGACATTTTCAATGCAAACAGTGCAAAGTTACTCTGTAAAAATACTCTATCACTTTCTCTCTCTAGATCTACTTTTTTCTTGACAACTCCTGATATCTGACTTAAGCTTCGGAAGGGGCACCACCCAAACCTCCAGGGTGGGTCCCTTTTTGCAGGTTCCGGAACGAAGCTCAGGCTTGGACTAAGTTTCCAAGTGAAGAACATCTAAAGCATACTAGTTTACTTGCTAGACAAGAAAGCTCAGCCTATAGATTGCTTGTTGAACAAGCAGAGGACTAAACAATTATAATAAATATTATTAATTATTAATATTATAATTATTATTGTTATGAATATTATTATTAATTATTCTTATTATTATTATTGTTATTACTATTATTTTTAATTATTATTATTATTAATCATTTGTTATTATTATTAGTCTTTGGCATTTTTCAGCAAATCATTCTCAATCTGGATACCCACATCATATACTCTTGCGACGCTATCAAGACCCAAGTATTTGAGGTGGTTTTTGTATTTAAGGAATATCAGTTGCAGAGATTTTTTCGGGAAGTTTCCCCTTCAGTTTGGTATTACTAATAGGCTCAAAATAGGAATTTGCATTGGTTACGCTATAAACGACATTCTCCATTTTCTTGTTGAATCCATGAGATTCACCAGACACTACCTTCTCAATCCTTATAAATATTACATCCATCATACTAGACATCTTGGCTAAGGCTCTAGCCATTTCAGCAAATTGTAATTGCTCGGCATTCGATGGACTACCCATTTCAATGTCTTTCGAATTCTGCATGGATCATCAATGGAGACTTAGAGATAGAGTGATGATGGAGAGAGAGAGAAATGGAATCTGAATCTGAATGCATGATGATGTTTTTTTTTAATTTATTTTAAAAGAGGAACAAATCTGAATGCATGATGATGTTTTTTTTTATTTATTTCTTGGATGCACCTAGACCTAATGCATGTATGCATGACTCAATCTATGCATTCGAACTTGAAGAGGTTGCCTACATATCTCGAACAGGGAATCAGATCGCTTGTAGTTCAGGTCTACTAAATGCGGAACGTATGAAATAGAATGGAGAGTTTGGATGCAACGAAACTCCTATGGACTCTAGTTATGCATGAGGTGTATGAATGATGGACTATGTAGTGCAAAAGGATTCTAGTATGAATGTAACAGCCCGCACTTCCGAGCTACTTGCTAATCACACTAAGCATTCACAAATCTCAATTATCATTTTATAAACCTCGAATTTACATTATCTTGCAGTGGAAACATAACCTTACAAATCGATCCTGGACCTGTGGGTCAGGGCCCACAACACAACTTCAAAACCAAATATCAGGTTACAAAATACTTTACTCAAACCCAAATAGTATAATACTTAATTCTCAAATAAGCAATAACAACTTGGTACTCTATATATACCTTCTAAATCACTAATTTAACTACAATTTCATGACCAAACTCTTTCTTAAGATCCGCTCCGAGCCTCCAACTCAAACCTGCAAATTACTGAAGAAAATACAAACCAAAAACAAAACTAAAATGAGCGAAAAGCTCAATAACTTTACTTAGCCCGTCAAAATATTTTAGTTCATAAATTTTTTTCATATTATAAACAAACTTGGTAGTTGTTTGGAAAATCGTTCATTTCTTATAAACCCAACGTTGGCATAGCTCAATTCCTTAACACAAATTGCTGGCAAGTACAGGTTTTGGCACAACATAACGTAACATAACATAACAGAATATTCGACATTTTCTGGTCTTAACTTTTATCTTAACATATGTCTGAATCATTTTCCTCCACCTGTACCTTGCCCACTTTTCATCTCAGTTCATGAGCTAAGCCAACCAAAACAATATTACAAAGTCCCTTTATCATATTTCTTACAAATCGTATTTCAAGAAACATAAGTATTTCTAAACAATTCCAATAACAGAAGAAAACATACTTTTATGATCAATCAATATAATTTCACAACTCAACACATACTCATGCATCTATAACCATAGCCATGACTATAAACGATATATTTTATAAAAACAAAATACATCACGGGTGTATATATACATTTTGCTGTACATAAATGTTACCTCAATACGATAATCACCTCAAAATATATTCACGAACCATTATATGCAACCTCCAACAAGCATAAGCTTGATCTCATCTTAGCTTGAATCATATACATCTCCATACCAATCTCCAATAATTACCTTACAACAATCACATTTCTCATAAGTTTAGATGTAGAAGTTTGACTCTTTCACTTTCTTAACACTTCCTATTTAATATAAGATATAACTAACCCAAGCCTATTATGGGAAGTCCTATGTTTAGAATTGTGGAGAAACATAAAGGTGTGAAGATGGCTTTAAGGAAACTGAAGAAATAAGGAGTTGGTGATGTTGAAGCTACTGATGAGCTAACAGCTGTCCAAGCTAAAATGCATATGCATCCTAGTAACCTGGAGATAATGAACAGAGAGAAGATGGTTGCTGTTAAGCTTCAGCAACACCAAGGAAAACATCCATTCACTTTTACAGCAAAATGCTAAGTTAAATTCGCTCAAGTGTGGTGATGAGAATTCTAAAGTCTTCTACCAAGCTTTTACATGAGAAGGTGATTGCAACATTCTTGGCTTTTTACAAGAATTTATTTGCTGAGCAGGAGCAAATGCAGAAGGTCTTGAGCACTCTAATAAGCAGAGGGAAGAGTGTCACTGATGAGCACAGAATGATTATTCATAGTCAGTTCAGCAAAGAAGATGTAAGAAAAGTTCTATTCAGCATCCCTCATGACAAAGCTCTAGGTGCAGATGGCTTCAACAGCTGTTTCTACAAACACTGTTGGGAGATCATTGGAGATGAGGTAGTTGAGGTTGTTCTTGATTTCTTTTAAACCGGGAAACTGTTGAAGGTAATCAATGTTACTACTTTGACTTTAGTTTCTAAAGTTAAATGTCCTAAAAATGTGTCTGAGTATAGGCCCATAGCCTGTTGTTATGTGCTTTACAAATGCATCACTAAGTTGTTGAGTGAGAAGCTTAATAAAATTTTGCCTGATATAATCTCTCATTGTCAAGGTGCTTTCATTGCTGGAAGAAGAATCTTACACAATGTCATATTATGTCAAGATCTAGTCAAATTATACAATAGGAAACAAGATCTAAAGAAAGCATATAATACAGTGAATTAGCCTTTTCAACAGCAAATGCTTGAAGGTGTAGGCTTCCCTAGTTTGTTTGTTCAGCAAATTATGACATGTGTGATAACTCCAAGATTTTCAATTATGGTAAATCGTTCTCCTTCTAGTTTCTTTGGAGCTCAGAGAGCGCTGAGACAGGGTGATCCCATGTCCCCTCTTCTGTTTGCACTCTGTATGGATTATCTTGACATAGTTATATCTTACATTGGCAATCAGGATGGATTTAAGTATCATGTTAGATGTAAGGAGATGAAGCTAGCTCACTTATGTTTTGCTGATGATCTCCTGTTGTTCTGTAATGGAGACTTTAGATCCATTTACACCTTGTTACAAGGTTTCCAGATGTTCTTCAATGCATCTGGGTTGGAAGTTAACAAAAGTAAATCTGAAGTTTATTATGCAAGCATGACAGAGTAAGAGATCCAAAGAGGTACTGATGTCAGTGGTTTTCATGTTGGCTATCTCCCCTTTAAGTATTTAGGGGTGCCAATTTCCACTACAAAACTGAAGGCAAGTGATTGTCAGGCCATGATTGATAAGATGATGAACAGAATTAGAGCGTGGAGCTCTAGACATTTATCTTTTGCTGGAAGATGTCAACTTGTCAATAGTGTTTTGATGAGTTTACATACTTACTGGGGTCAGCTTTTCATCATCCCCAAAAGTGTGCTGAAGAAAGTTAATAGTATTTGTCGGTGTTACCTTTGGACTGGCACCCACAATAACACTAAACCTGAAGCTGTTTGCTATGATACTCTTTGTAAGCCTAAATCTGCTGGTGGGCTAGGATTCAGATGCACTCTGAATCAGAATCTTATTTTTGTTAGTAAGCAAGCCTAGTGCATTGCTAAAAAAAAGGACAATATGTGGGTGAAGGGAGTAAGTGAGGTCTACATCAAAGAGCAATCAGGGAGCAGTTATGTGGCTCTAGCAAATTCAAGCTGGACCTGGAAGTATGTATGTCAGGCTAAAAATGAATTTTGTGGAAAACTTAATGGTGACCGGGGATGTTGGACCCTCAATTCAGCATCAAGAAATATTATAATGTTGTTGGCAGAGATGATGCACAAGCTCAATGGAGTAAGAGTGTGTGGAACAGATTTTCACAACCTAAGCATAGGATGATCCTATGGCTTGCATTGCAAAACCACTTGAAAACTAAGGATAGACTAAAGAGGTTAAATATTTGTGATGATGATGTTTGTGTCCTCTGTGGCCAGTATACTGAAACTTTTAATCATGTACTATTTCAATGTTATTACAACAATCAATGTGTGATGAAGACCATGGAGTGGCTTGGTATTCCTTGGAGGGACAGGAGTATCTCCCAAGCTTGCAGATGGCTTAGAGGAAGATACAGAGGGACTAGCTTCCAGAAGAAAGTGGCTCTGGCTACTTTAGCAACAACTGTATATATGGTGTGGAGGAATAGAAACACTGCATATCGGGACAATGTGATTACGACAATTAATAAGACTATACAGGATATTAAGTTCATAGTGAAGAATAGGATTTTACATCTTTTGAGTCCTAAAGTAAAAGATAGAGATAGAAATTGGATTGAGAATGCAACGCCTTTAGGTGTTTCATGTTTTGGGCTTAATATTAATTATTTTCCAAAAAAAAAAACTCACTCTTCATCACCCATGATATTATAAACTTATCATAACCTGCACAATTTATATCTTATACCCAATTTCATAAATTAATCCCTCTTCATTCTTATAACTCTATGAACCAACTCAATTTCCTATTTCAAGCAAATGATGGGAAAACCCTATTGTTCCAAAATCTGAATTTCAATCAAGACAGGATAACCTAGAAAAATAAAGATCAATACATGTTAAACTAATTTCACTTGCTAAAATGATTAAGCTGAGGAATAAATTCACATCTAGCTTCAAAAACTAACAATTTATAGTCTAATCATATACTGAAATTGCCAAAACTCTTAAAATTACAGAATTGATCCATTTGGAAACCAAAGCAAAATACCAACAACGTTCTTGTGGTATATTAGAATAAAGGAAAAGCTTTTACCTTTACTAAAACAAAAGTATTGAAGTTGGAAGCAATGAGAAATCAGGTGCACGCATAGCAGAGGGAACGAGACAAAGCAATGAAGGAGCACCAAACAAACACGGGCAAACAGCGCAACACAAAGTACAGCAGCATTGCTGAAAATTGCGAAAGGCGTAACTCATAGCTCTGAACTCCGAAATGGGCGATTTTTGTGCCTAAATTCAATAACTGGATGAGATATACAATTTTTATGCAGAAACAAAGAGCAAAATTGGGTTGCATGTTGGAGATGATCGAGGCAACAAATTGACTAAAACAGAGGAGAGAGAAAATGTTAGGGTTTTCGGTCTTCAATAACTTCAAAGAAATTAGGTACTAAGGCTGAATGTTTGGCAAGAGTTCCTCAATCAATTTATGAAGTATTTTTGCAGATCAAATTGCTTAGTGTTATTCCAGTTGGCTTAAGAAGAACCTAGGAACTACTAAGTAGTCCTAACTTGGTTTTTGCTTAAGGTGATACGAGTGGATGGAAGAATTAGGAGCAAGTACCCTCTTTTTTTATAATTAAAACCAATTTCACTTAATAGTAACTTATATCCCAGAAATATAAATAAGATCATTTGTAAAAGAAGACTCATATTCTCAAAGTATTAACAACCAAAATACAATCATATAGTCATAACTTAATAAAAAATGATTAATTTCCCAATTAAAGTTGCTTAAGAAATGAGTTATTACAAACTACCATCCTTAAAAGAAGTTTCATCCTCGAAACTTGAAAACTTAGATTATTTCAAAATGAGTACATCAAACTTGTCACAAAACCAAACCAAAAGAACGCATAGCTGAACTCTAATATCTCAAGAGATAAATTGCTTTAGAAACTAATAATCACTAAGCCTCAATTTTAATTCTCCATAATTCCTAGACCATAATTTCCCCAAAATCATCACTCATACTATAAGCTAAAATCTCAATACAACCTTCACTTTATCAAACTTCAATTCTCATACTCAACCTTCAATTTCTCAATTTCTCAACTTTTGACCACCAATAACCCATATCAATTTCAGACTATCCCAAGAATCTTTTACCCCCTCTAGGTGGCTTATATAGCACACGGTTGCAGGGTTGCTCTGATACCACCTATAATAGGCCGCACTGCCGAGCTGCTAGCTAATCACACTTAGCATTCACAAATCTCAGTTATCATTTAATGAACCTCCAATTTACATTATCTTGCAGCGGAAACAGAACCTTACAAATTGATCCGGGGCCCACAACACAACTTCAAAACCAAATATCGGATTACAAAATACTTTACTCAAACCTAAATAGTATAATACTTAATTCTCAAATAAGCAATAACAACTTGGTACTCTATATACAACTTCTAAATCACTAATCCAACTACAATTTCATGACCAAACTCTTTCTTAAGATCCACTCTGAGCCTCCAACTCAAACCTATAAATTACAGAAGAAAATACAAAACAAAAACAAAACTAAAATGAGCGGAAAGCTCAGTAAATTTACTTCAGCCCTTCAAAACATTTTAGTTCATAAACTGTTTTAATATTATAACACAAACTTGGTAGTTTTTCGGAAAATCCTTCATTTCTTATAAACACACAGCTGGCATAGCTCAATTCCTTAACACAAATCACTGGCAAGTACAGGTTTTGGCACAACATATCGTAACATAACCTAACAGAATATTCGACCTTTTGGTCTTAACTTTTATCTTAACATATATCTGAATCATTTTCCTCCACCTGTACCTTGCCCACTTTTCATCTCAGTTCATGAGCTACGCCAACTAAAACATTACAAAGTCCCTTTAACATATTTCTTACAAATCGTGTTTTAAGAAACATAAGTAATTCCGAACAATTCCAATAACAGAAGAAAACATACTTTTATGATCAATCAATCTAATTTCACAACTCAACACATACTCAAGCATTTATAACCATGGCCATGACTATAAACGATATATGTTATTAAAACAAAATACATCACGGGTGTATAAATACATTTTGCTGAACATAAATGTTACCTCAATACGATAATCACCTCAAAATATATTCACAAACCATTATATGCAACCTCCAACAAGCATAAGCTTGATCTCATCTTAGCTTGAATCATATAAATCTCCATAGCAATTCTCCAATAATTACCTTACAACAATCACAATAATTAACTTTCTCATAAGTTTAGATATAGAAGTTTGACTCTTTCACTTTCTTAACAGTTTATATTAAATATAAGATATAACTAACCCAATATAATAACTCACTCTTCATCACCCATGATATTATAAACTTATCATAACCTGCACAACTTATATCTTATATCCAATCTCATAAATTAATCCCTTTTCATTCTTATAACTTGACAAACCAACTCAATTTCCTATTTAAAGCAAATGATGGGCAAGCCTTATTGTTCCAAATTCTGAATTTCAATAAGGATAAGAAAACCTAGAAAAATAAAGTTCAATAAATGTTAAACTAATTTCACTTGCTAAAATGATTAAGCTCAGGAATAAATTCACATCTAGCTTCAAAAATTAACAATTTATAGTCTAATAATAAACTGAATTTGCCAAAACTCTTAAAATTACAAAATTGATACATTTGGAAACCAAAGAAAAATACCAACAACGTTCTTGAGGTATATTAGAATAAAGCAAAAGCTTTTACCTTTACTAAAACAAAAGAAATCAGGTGCACGCATAGCAAAGGGAACAAGACAGAGCAATGGAGGAGCACCAGACAAACACGAGCAAACAACGCAACACAAAGTACAGCCGCAGTGCTGAACTTGCGAAGGACGTAACTCCTAGCTCCGAACTCCGAATTGGGCGATTTTTGTGCCTAAATTCAATAAATCGAAGAGATATACAACTTTTATGTAGAAACAAAGAGCAAAATTGGGTTGCATGTTGGAGATAATTGAGGCAACAGATTGACGAAAACAGAGGAGAGAGAAAACTTTAGGGTTTTGGGTCTTCAATAACTTCAAAGAAATTAGGTACTAAGACTGAATGTTTGTCAAGAGTTCCTCAATTAATTTATGAAGTATTTTTGGAGATCAAATTGCTTAGTGTTAATCCACTTGGCTTGAGAAGAACATAGGTGCTAGATTTGGGAAAACTCCTCAACTGGAGTGATTACCGTTGATCAATATTTATAGTGATACATCCTAGGATAGTCCTATTATGATTAGGAAACCTATTCAAAGTCTAATTCTATGAACAAAAGATATCCTTACTATATTTATATTCTATCACACCCCCATAGTCGGAGTGGGAGGAGGGCGAACGCTGAGACTGGACTTAAACTCCAAGAATAACTGTCGCGGAAGACCATTAGTGAAAATGTCGGCAAACTGATATCGAGTAGGAACATGCAAGATGCGTACCTGACCCAACACAACCTTTTCCCAAACAAAAATGAATATCAATCTCAACATGTTTGGTGCGTTGGTGTTGTATTGGGGTGCGAGATAAATAAATAGCACTGACATTATCACAATAAACAATAGTAGCCTGTCGGAGAGGACAATGTACCTCCAAAAAAAGATTACATTACCAACAAGCTTCCGCGACAACATTTGCGACGCCTCGATATTCTGCCTCAGCACTTGATCTAGAAAGAGTAGGCTGACGCTTAGACTGCCAAGAAATCAGGTTATCACCGAGAAAATAACAATAGCCAGAAGTAAAGCAATGAGTGTCAGGACACCCGCCCCAATCAACATCAGTATAAGTGATCAAACGCAACTGAGTAGTAGGATATAAATGTAATCCATGATAAATGGTTCCCTGAATATAACGCAGAATGCGCTTTAATGCATTATAATGACTCTCCCAAGGATCATGCATAAAAAGGCATACCTGCTAAATGGCATAAGCAATATCAGGATGAGTACAAGTGAGATGCTGCAAAGCACCTGCTAAACTGCGATAATGAGTCGGATCTGCTACAGGAGGACCCGAATCTGCACTAAGCTTAGAGTTAGTGACAACAGGAGTCGATGCTGGCTTACATGTCCCCATACCTGCTCGCTCCAATATATCCCGTGCATACTTTTTAT
This sequence comes from Beta lomatogona, assembly GCA_947646795.1. Classification (NCBI taxonomy): domain Eukaryota; kingdom Viridiplantae; phylum Streptophyta; class Magnoliopsida; order Caryophyllales; family Amaranthaceae; genus Beta; species Beta lomatogona. The sequence continues at coordinate 702,162 of CANSNZ010001128.1, forward strand.
GAGAAAGAAGCATGTAGGAAGGTGTACGAGTAACTGAAATACCCAAAAAATAACTGAGTGGCCCCCAATTAGACATAGGAAATTTAGATTTTAAGTGAGCAATGATACGGTCCCGTAAAGCATGAGAAGAGGTGCATAAAATAATATCATCAACATAGAGAAGAAGATATGCCATATCGTTACCCTGTCGAAAAGTGAATAAAGAGTTGTCACTCTGAGCAACAACAAATCCCATCTGAAGAAGAAAATGCGCAAAATGGTGATACCAAGCTCAAGGAGGTTGCTTGAGGCCATAGAGAGCCTTACGAAGGCGACAAACATAATGAGGAAATCGTTTATCAACAAACCCGGGGGGTTGATGCATATACACTGTCTCTTGTAAGTCACTATGTAAGAAGACATTTTTTACATCAAGCTGATGAATAGACCAGTTGCGAGCCATAGCTAACCCCAACACTGTACGAATAGTAGCAGGACGAACAATTGGACTAAAAGTTTCATCACATTCCACACTAACCTCCTGAGACCTGCCATCACAAAGAAGACGAGCTTTGTGCCTTTAAAGGTCACCTTTATCATTTTCTTTGTGAATATAAATCCACATTCAATTTACAATATTGGAGTGGTAGCTGTTAAATTGGGAAAGCAACAAAGACACCCAAAAACCCGAATATGGCCATAAGAGGGGGTTATGTGAAACAATATTTTAGCAGGAGGAATATTATATTGTGTCTTAGTGGGCAAGAGATTGACAAGATAGGTGGCCGTTTCAAGAGATTCTACCCAATAGTGAGGAGGAACAGAGGCATGACATAACAGAGTACGAGACATGCTATTCAAAGTCTTAGGCATTCGTTCATCTTTGCCATTTTGGGAAGAAGTGTAAGGGCAAGAGAAGCGAAAAATGATGCCATTTGGACACAAAATAATTTAAACGGGGTATTATCAAATTCCCTACCATGATCACACTGAAAAGCTTTAATAGGGCGTTCAAATTGTGTTTGGACGTATTGGCGAAAAATGAATGAATTTTTGATACACCTCGGATTTAAATTTTAGGGGAATGGTCCATACATAATGAGTAAAATCATCCAATAGCACTAAATAATATTTATGACCTTGAGAACTACGGATAGAAGAGATCCATAAATCTGCATGAATAATATCAAAAGCAAAATGAGCAGTACTATTAGATTGATGAAACGGTAAACGAAGATGTTTGCCTACTTGACAAGAATTGCAAAAATCGGAGGAAGGCTCCTTATCACAAGAAATTAAATCTCTACCCCTTAGAAAGCGTAAAACTTAGGATCCTGGATGTCCAAGGCGATCATGCTAGGTAGTGGATGATGTGGCCGTGAGGGCGGTGGCAAGACATGTAGAGGGTTGACTAGTCACTAGATATATATAACTCCCCCGAACTATTGCATCTCGCTATTATATTCCTCGTGCGAATGTCCTTCACAGAAAAACCATAAGGATCAAATTCAATATAGGCATGATTATCATTTGTAAATTTTCGGACAGAGATTAAATTTTTGATAATTTGTGGGGCAAAGAGGACATCACGAAGGGCAAAAGGATGGGAGTCGGGAGGGAGGTGTGACCATAACCATGAACAGGAATGTGATGACTATTACCAACTAAAATATGATTAGTAGTGCTTACATTAAACAAGGGCATAAGAGTACCTGATAAGTTGGTCATATGAGAAGTGGCGCTCGAATCCATGTACCACGAGTTATCCTGAGGAAGAGTCATTGTGGAAAACGCATTCCCTAACTCAGTGGGAGTCATAACTGCCCTAGAGTAATAATAAGGAGCAGGGGTAGCATAATGGGCATGTGGCCCATAGTGGGCGGACTGGGCATACGACGCGGGTTGGCTGTAGCGCGGACCTGGGGCTGGAGCGTAATGGGTTGGGGCAGGGGCCCGATAATACTGAGCATAGGGTGCTGGGCCTGGAGCCCAGCCCAACGCTGGAGCAGGAGGTTGCGGTGCAGCTGGGCCGACCCACGAAGGCTGGGCAATGTTCGATGTATGCGAGGGCTATTGGCCAACAGCGTGAGGGTGCCGTTGTTGGGCACCGTGGCCACAGCCTCGGCGACCTCCCCTGCCGCGGCCACGACCGCCACCACCACGCTGGTTTAATTGCGGTGGTTACTGCGGTGGATGTGACGGTGGGAGGGCCTTGAGCGACAAGGGAGGATGGCGTGGGAGCCAAATCTTGGGCTCTCCGAGATTCTTCCAGCAAAAGTCGCGAACGAGCAAATTCAAACGAAGAAGGGCTCCGAAACTGGTTGATCAAGATTAGCAAGTTGGATTATCGTAGCCACAACATCAACATCAGTACCATTAAGACCAGATTTAAGTCGAAGAACCAATTTTTGCTCCGAAACTGGTTGATCAAGATTGGCAAGTTGATCTTTCGAAGTCTTTAATTTCGTGCAATATGACAATACGTCAGAAAAATTAGACATGTGAAGGGAATTAAATTGATTTTCAAGATAGACAGCACGAGTATGTTTATTATCCTGGAAAATAGCCTTCAATTTGTCCCAAAGAGCTTTTACGAAATCCCCACGGGAAAGAACTGTCTGTAGTATATCAGAGGAAATTGTGCCATAAATCCATTGTTTAACAATAGAATGAAGAAGCAACCATAATGCATCAGATATGTCAGAAGGACGTTTGGTTTCTGAATTTATGTGATCGAAAACATTAAAGGCGTGGGCGTGACACTCAAACAACTCAACCCAATTGGAGTACTGAAATTTCTCGCGACCAAGAATCAAAGGGATACAATTTTTTAATGTTTGTAACCGAGAGGGCAGGGTGAAATTCAGTGGGAGGGGTTTCATGTTTGGCGGTTAGGTCAGTTTCCAACCGTGCCATTTTAGCAGAAGCAAGTGGCGCACAAAACAATGAAGGTGGCGCCCACGATAATAATAAACAAGTGTAGAATCAACAACTTGGATTTAATAAGAGGCCGGCAAAACAAAACTCACTGCAACAACATTTGACGAGAGGTCAATGGAAGCAGGAAGAAAAATAAAAAATTTGTGCTTGAACGAAATAGTGGACGTGAGATCCAAGGATGCCGGACAAAAGTTTCTAGGGAGGAAACTAAACGTACACTCTTGATACCATGCTAGATTTAGGAAAACTCCTCAACTGGAGCGGTTACCATTGATCAATATTTATAGTGATACATCATAGGATAGTCCTATTATGATTAGAAAACCTATCCAAAGTATAATTCTATGAACAAAATATTCCTAACTATATTTATATTCTATAACTAGGAACTGCCAAGTAGTCATAACTTGGTTTTTGCTTAAGGTGACACGAGTGGATGGAAGAATTAGAAGCAAGTACCCCTTTTTTTATAATTAAATCCAATTTCTCTTAATAGTAACTTATATCCTAGAAATATAAATAAGATCATTTGTAAAAGAAGACTCATATTCTGAAAGTATTATCAATTAAAATATAATCACATAGTCAGAACTTAATAAAATATGATTAATTTCCCAATTAAAGTTGCTTAAGAAATGGGCTATTACAATGAATGCAGTCCTAATAGATATGAAATTCTAATGACTTCGGAATCCTAAACTTGATAGACTTCTAATGACTTTGTAATTTAGACTTGGTGAACTTTTAAGGACGCTATACCCCTAATATGCACGAGACTCTAGTGGACCTAGATTCCTAAAAGGAATGGAATTCTGATGGGTTTAGACTCCTAATAATGTGGGCGGAACTATAATGTATTCGAGACTCCTAAGATGAACGAACTTCTAACGAATTTAGAAGTCTATTATGCATGGATTTTCTATGATCATAGACTTCTAAGATGGATGGAACTCAAGTAAATCAAGAATCCTAACACGAATGGAGTTATATGAGGTGAAGAACTCTAAATGGAGTGAAACTGGATGAACCTAGACATTTGGGTCAGACGGACTTCTAGTGCAGTTAGAATTTCTATGCGGATGACACTTTCACAACAAGATGGACACTAAAAGGAATCTTAAATAATGTGCACATAAAGGATCGATAATATACGGGAAAAGATGGGATAAATAAAAAGGATGAATTTTTGAAAAAGATATGTGATAGGAAAAAAGATGGAGATTTTTTTTTGAAAAAAAGGTGGAGATAGAATTTATGTAGTAGATAGGAGATTGAAGATGGGATGAAATTTTGAAAAAGATAGGAGAATAATTTTCGAAAAAGGTTAGGTGATACAATTTTTAAAAATGGAGATGGATTTTAAAACAAAGAATATGCAATAGTTTTTCGAAAAAATGATAGGAGATATAGTTTGGTAAAAGGTGGAGATAGAATTTTCGAAATAGATTGGGTATATATTTTGAAAAATTTGAAGATGGATTTTCAAACTTGAAGTGGAGAGGCTTGCGCTTCACTTCGATCATAAGCGCTACATATAGAAGTTAAGCGCGACGCACAGACGAGGAGAAGTTTGATTTCATCTATTTTTGATAGAGTAAAATTCGTCGATAGTTTTGAACTTGAAACATCGCGTAATACTAAGCACTAAAAGCACGCACACATAAAAGATGCACAAATAGGATAATATGCAAAGTTCCAACCCAAAGTTAAGTTCTACGTTCAACTATGGACAGGTTTAGGTTAAGGCTGAAAGGCTATTAGTTATATGTTTGGGTGTAGTATATGGTTTTTTAGGTTAATATATGACCAAACACTTATGAGTTTCATGTTATTTGTAATGATTTTCAAGTTAATAGTTATGGCTTTGGATATAAGTCATAGGTTTGGACAAAATAGTTATATTAATATGGTTAATAGTTATGCTTTTTAGTTATTACTAATTGTCTATAGTTTTTTGGGTAGATACTTCATAGTTATAGTTTTCTTGGTATTTGTTATGGTTTTCGCATTAATAGTTATTTTTGGATATGTAATCAATCAAAGGTTGCAAGTGTGTCACATTATCCATGGATATGTTTACATTTTACAATTACGCATATATTAAATGGTCAACTAATTAAATGATTAAAGGCCTCTTATCTACGCTAAGCTTTTTCCATATAAAGAATAGGTTTGGGTAAATAGTTGTTCTTTTGGGTTTATGGTTATCGTGCTTTGGTTGATTTTATGTTTTTGGTTTGAGAGTTATGGATTTTTGGTTAAAAGTTATCATTTTTGGGTTATTAGTTAATGATTCTCTAATAGTTATGATTTCGATATACGTTATGGTTTTTGAGCTAATAGTTAATTAAGGTGCTGAGATAGTTATTGTTTTGAGGATAAACATCATGACATCTGCTTGATGACGTCAGCCATCTAACAAGAAGGTTATTGTTAGACAGTCTGACGAGAAACTTACTGCTAAAGCTTAATTTCTTCAATTCCCATAAAAAATCTTCATTCAACTCCAAATTTCAATTCCTCACTATCAATATTTTTTATCTACTCAATTATATTCAATCCACGTTCTCTAATTCTCACCCTCACTATTTTTTTTTTTTTTTTTAAAGATCCTCAATTTCCTATCAAATCCTTAAATCGATTAAAGGTTTAAAGATTTGAAAGATTGGTGTTATTGATTATCAAGAGAAGTGGTTCAACATTTGCTTTCCAAAGAACAGACCTTGAATTTCCTAACTTATCGAAATTTTAATTTTTTTCACTTAAGCACTTGTCTGCTTTTATTTTATAAAAAAAAACCTTGAAAAATGGAATTTTATTAAGTATGTACTATAATTTATGAATATTTTGGCTTGCCAGTTTCATAATTTGATTTGAAAATGTAAAGGTTTGGCATGTTAGAGATGCATTTGGTTGTTAATGTATAAGTATGGCATAATGTTTTATAGGCAAATATGATGAGGGTTTAGAAAGTCATCATCACGGAAAAAAACAAAGACTTGCGCTGGACGCAGGACATTGCGCTTGACACAAGACAGTGTGCGTGAAGCACAAGGACTGCACGCCAAACCAAGCACCCGCGCCACTCGTATAGCTTTTGTGTCCAACGCACTAACGACTATGCTTTGCTAGATTGTGAATTTTTTACCTTAACAAACGTTTTGATTCATCTTTTATCGATAGTTATCATTGAATAAGGGATTTACATCATAAGATCTGATTTTATGAAAATAATTTAATAAAATATTTTTCTTAAATTTGCAATTAATTATCATGAATAAATTAATTGAGCTTGAATTTAGGCTTTATTTTAAAATGGACTTTAATATATTTAGTTTGGACACAAGAAGGGTTTCTACAATGCTTTTAATTGCTGCTCTTCAGTCAGGACCAGGTAGGGTGAGACATATTTCATCTTTGGGAGTAAAAGAGCAGACAAATTTATGTGACTATAGTTGTACAATCAAGTAATTTTATAAAAACAAATAGAAAAGGAGTACTAAAATACCTTTTCACTAGTGGTACCACCTTCTTGGGAATAAGACCAAGGATCAAATTGAAGCACAAATCAGGGTAAGGGGTGAGTAGAGCTGGTAAAAGGGTTGGGTTATATCAAATCGTGTAGGGTTTACGAGTAAGTAGGTTGACTTGTTTATTGAACAGGTAAACAACCTTGAATCATAACCCGACCCGCCCAACTTATTATATGGGTTACCCAACTCGTTTATCTAGTACACATATACATAAACCAAACAAATCGATGCCGTATGTTTCTTAACCCACTTTTATATACTAATATATTACTGAAATAAACAAAAGCGAACAATCAAAGAATAAATCTTATATAGTTAAGAAAAATATTCAAACTACTAGTTCAAGCCAAATAATAATATTGATAGTAGCATAGAAGTTAAAGTGCTAAATGGGTTATCATCATATCGAATTCAGGTTGGAAGTTCAACTATAACCCAAACCATTTTATGATAGGTCATGTCGAGTCAACCCGCTTACTTAAACGGCTTGAAAACCTTAACCAAACCCATTATTTTCGTATCTGGTTCAGGTCGAGTTAGCAAATTGTGCTATTTTTTACCACCTGTAGGGGGTGAGGAGGGAAGAGGAGATTGTTGTTTAATTTGAGCATGATCTAATTGTCTTGATAGATATTCGATCTAGGTGTTTTGCGTACCTAATTAAAGAAAAATATATAGAAAGGAAAATAAAGTTTTTATTTTAAACAAAGGAAAGACAATTTTTTTTAGTAAGTAAGAGAAAATATAATGATAGCTCAACAAAATATCCTATGCATATGGCAAGAAAGGAACTATGCATACTGGAACATGCATATACATATTGTAGAGAAAATTGTAAATGACATAAAATACAATGTAAAGAAGAGAATTGAGAGTAGATTACCTCAAAGAATGATTCCCTATATAAGCCATAATGCGAGTGAAATACTCCATACACAATACAAATAGCAAGGGAGGCATGTGGTCTCCTTGCCTTAACCCTCTATTGGAGTTGAAGAACCCAGTTGGGGATCCATTAAGCATGAGAGTAAAGGTGGGGCTAGATACACAAGTCATCACAAGATGAATGAACTTATTAGGAAAATGAAGGCCTTTCATCATATCTTCAAGAAATTCCCAGCAGACTGTGTCATACGCCTTTTGCAAATCAATCTTCATCATGCAATATTTTTGCTTTTGACTGCCTTTGTACATTCTTACTATGTCCTAACAGAGCAAAATGTTGTGAAGTATACTTCTCCCAGACACAAATGCCCCTTGTGTTTCAGAGACCAATGAAGGCAACACCAATATAAGCTTTTCACATAACAGCTGAGTTATGCATTTGTATATAACAGAGCAACAAGAAATAAGCCTAGAATCACTCACATGAGTTGGACACTTTACTTTAGGAATTACACTAATAGAGGTGACATTAATGGCTTTGAGTAATTTCCCTATTCTGAAAAATTCCAAAACAGCCAGAGCAACTTCTTACCCTACTATCTCCCAAGTTTGCTTGAAAAATATTAAAGTAACTATTGTAGCCCTCAATCTCTGGAACTTTGCAATTAGGGATTGACATGAGAGCTCTCTTGACATCTTCAACAGTGAAAGAACACTCTAAGGATCTCTGTTGTTCATCTGTAAGTTTATACCCCTCCTCCATCATTGCATTCTTGATTTTGCATCTATGCTCCAATTTTTTTCCAAGAGAATCCTTATAGAAACTGATAATAGCCTCTTGTACATGCTCTGCTTTATTTACCCACTGAACCTGGCCATTTTGAATGGCATTCACTCTATTAGAATTCCTTATAGCCTTGATACATTGATGGAACAAGTGAGTGTTATCATCACATTTATCTATCCACTACGCTTTTGCATTTTGCCTTAGAAAACTCATGTAAGTTGTCTATGCCTTCCTGTACTCCTCAGTTGCTTTCCTTTCCTGTCTACTATGTTCATAATAGTTAGGTTGACTATGAACTAGGCTTTGTACTTGCAGCAACTTGTGGTAGGCTTGAGTAATAGCAACCTGAACATCTGAGAAACCATCTTTATTGATCTTCTTCAGATCAATTTTCTAAGCCTTTAAGTTTTTGAACCACCCTATACATGGTACATCCCTACACTGGTTTATTCCAATCCTCCACAACAGCTAGCCTGAAAAGAGCAGAGCTCACCGACATGTCAAAGAATCTGAATGGCTTCTTGTTCCCCCCTGTATCTAGATAAACACACAATAAGCTAGGGCTATGGTCATAATCCCCTTCTAATAAGTATGACACGTCAGCCCTCTCATAGCAGGATACCCACTGCTTATAAGGAATTACCCTATCAATCTTTGAATAAACTCTCTCAGGTCCCTCTTGTTTATTGGTGCATGTAAAAAATCTCCCAGAGTACTTTACATCACTTAGTTTACAAGTATCAACATAGTCCCTAAGGGGTTGCACCTCACTAGTTCTCACGTGTGCACCAATTCTTTCATCCAAATTCAAAATTGAGTTAAAGTCACCCATTAAAATCCAAGCCTCATGTGTTCCTCAAATCATCCCATAACTCCAATCTCTCCTGTCTGTCATTTGAACCATAAACGAAAGTGCAATAAAATCCTGGACTAGGTCCACTAGGCTCAATTTCACAATGAATAAACTGGCCTGTAACAAGAATAATATCCACAGAAAATGCCTCAGGTCTCCAGGGTACTATAATCCTTCCCTTATCTACAACACAACTATTAGTTGTGAAACACCAACCATCACACAAATTCTGGTAATGAGACCCCATTTTAGTATCTTTGCTTTTGTTTCTAGCAGACTGAACAATTTAATTTGATGAGTAGAAATGAATTTTCTTACCTCACCTTGCTTTGCCACCCTGTTCAGGCCCCGGACATTCCACACAAAGATATTATCCATGTGCATCGGGGGTCATCAACCCCTGTCCTTCAGCCACATTGTGTTCTTCCACAACAACATCTTTGTCAACAACATCCACATCATAAAATAGCCCCTTTGTGCTCAGGATGTCAAATTGTTCCTTAGTGGGGTAATAGCAACAACTTGCCTCTAAGGAGATGAATGTCCCATCGTCTGTATCACTACATCAGGAATGGTACTAGGACCACCTATGTGCTCCTTCTTCCTAGGCATTTCCCTGACCAAAGGATGTTCCTTAGGACCATCTTTAACAGTTGTCTTTGCCACCCACACCTGCTTCTTTTAACTTTCCTGACACAATCAGTTTGTGAGTGACCATATCCCTTGCAACCCTTACATAATATAGGCTTCCAACCATACACAATCTTCTGTTCAACAATGTTGTTCTTTTCATTCCTAAACTTCACCACTTCAGGAAAGTACTGATCAATCTCAACCTCAATTAGTACCTTGGCATATTGCAACCTGTTCTATTCAGGGTAGCTTGATCCACTTTGAGGAATTTACCAATACGACTAAGAATCTTAGATAGGCTTTAATTTCCCCAGTATTTCAAGTCCAGTCCATGTAACTGTAGACACCAAATTTTGAACCCCTTTTTCGGATAAATAAAGATTTTGAAAAGAAATAAAACTAACTAAAATCCTCATGCATCGTGGAGGAGCGCGAGTTTCATTCCGTCGTACGGTTTTCCATTTTTGCATATTGGTCGTGCGATTTTGGCTTAGAAATATAATTTTCCGTGAGTCGTAGTCAATAGTTACAACCACCGTGTTAATAAAAGTGAAAAACGAATCGCGATTAGGCGTTGGGATTTTAGTCGTATCCCAAAACCGGCGTTAATTAGTTTTCTTGATGGTCAAGTCATTGTTCATTGGATAAAGAATAAGAATATATTCTTTATCCATTAATCACACCCCTTATCCATTAGTTAGGGAATAAGAATCATGAAAAGATGTGAGAATAAGAATCAAATCCCATGTGTAAGAGGGCGGAATTCGGATTTTTTTTGGAAGAATCGAGTGTGCGCCAAGCACACGATCATGCTTCTAGCGCATGATCGTGTGCCTAGCACACAACATGGCCTGCGCCAGACGCAAAGCCTTGCGCCTAGCACAGGTTCCCACGTTTGGCGCAGCGTCTTAATCAGTTTTGTTTTGCACGTTTTTTGATGCATTTTCTTGCGTATTAGGATGTTTAGGGAAGAATATTTTCTGAAAATACGATTTTGCCTCATTAATGAGAAAATCCAAAAATAATAAGAATAATTGTGTTTCCATAGAGATTTGATGATGTCATTAGTGTGAGGTCATTAGACTGATGTCATTAGGGTGATTAAGGATGAAGAAAATCAGATTTTTTGGGTGAAAAATCTATTTTCTACCTCTTTGAAACCCTAGTTCACTTCCCTCATTTCTCTATAAATACCATCCTTTTTTCACTTCAAAACCACTTCTCTCTCTACTACTCTTCTCCTCCTTAATTTTTCCATCTAAGCAAAAGTCATAATTAGTAAGTAAGCAAGTTGAGCTAAAATCAACTTAATTTCACTACTTCTCACTACTACTCTCATCTTCTCTACTTCCTTCCTCTAAAAATTACATTCAAGAAAAAGAAAGTAAAAGTTAGGCAAATAATTAGTAAGTAAAGAAGTTCATCAAAAGGGAAAAATACAAAAAATAAAGAGTTTAAGTTAGTAATTAAGTGGTTTTAGAAACTCACTCAGAAATTAAGATAATCACAAAAAAAGTAAAAAATTTGCAAAAAGGAAGTGCATGAGCTAGCAAGGTAAAGTTGAAGGTTTTATTATTTTTTGATTATATCCTCAATCATCTACTAACTTTCTCCTTGTTTCTTCTTACCATTTTTTAAATTTTTGGAATGATTTGGGTATGAGGAAGTCCTAATAGATTCCCAACCTTAAATCACTCCACCTAGAATAGTCAACTATAATGGGGAGACTCTTAGGAAACAATGTGATTATGTGATTTTCCTTAATTAAGTTGTTGTTCATAACCAAAAATGTTTTCATAAAAAAAAAACTCAAGAAAGGTTGTGCATAAACATCTCCATAAAAGAAAATGTGATGCTGTAATTATAATCAGTTTTAATTTCGTAATTCATTTCATTTTTTGTCTCTATTAGCAGAATAATTTGTAGGATTTAATATTTTTCCTATGAATTGCAAGATGTTGCCAGCAACTGGGCTTTGGAATTTCTAAAAACAGAATGTTGTATAAATAATTATAAACCATACAACTTTGTTGTGCAAAATTGATTTTGTCCAGTACTACATAAGCTTGTCTTGTTAATAAAGTTTGAAATATACTCATTTAGCTAAAACTGAAAACATAAACTTTAACGAAGACATCAGTAGCTTTTTAAAAACATAAAAATCATATTCGTATGAATTTTATACAATTTCATCTCATTTTTACAAAAACGTTCATGTAAATCACTAAATTCCAGAAAACTGATTTTCTATTCAGTTAAGAAAATAAATAAATAATAGTCTTAAAAATGTCCAATTCAAGTGACAATTTCTATTCTAGTCTTTAAAAGTGTATAGAATGTTCATACCAAAATTCACTTCAAATTAAGTTGAATAAGTTTGATTTCAAAGAACAAATTGAATAAACGTCATGTTTTGACCAGTTTTGGTATAAAATTCACCATAATTCAAGTTATTACTAACAGCTTGTGAAATTTTGATATAACATAAAGAACTCATTGACCTATCCATAAATGTATCACATCCTTAACGTAGCGCTTTTTACAGAATGTTATGATTTTTACAAGTCAGTACAAGAACAAAAGTGCAATCTGGAAAATAAAATAAAGTGATTAACTCAACTTTCATAAAAAAATTATTTTATTCATACAAAAATGTTAATTAAAAATCATGAAATTTTAAGTTTCTCTGAAAATAACTCATTTTATCATGTAAATAAAAATTGTCATAAAAAATCAAAATCAAAGAGGTTTATTAATCTCTATTTTTTCACAAGTTTACAAATAAACATGAATTCCAAAACCCATTCAAGGAGATGAAGATCAAGGAGAATCACGGTGAAGATCAAGGTTGAAGATTTGTATAGATCATAGATTTTGTACATATTGTTGTAATAATAATTTCTTTGTAAGTAGTGATTTCATCACTCATTGATAAAAAAATGGAGATGTTTATGCATAATTTTCATAAACAATTCCACAATTTTTTTTTTTAATAAAATGAGCAACCAATGTTAGAAATTTTGCATGTTGGGCCCAATATATCATAGTATATGAATCAAATGACCCAATCTCAATTAAGAGGAAAAATTGCAAATCTAACTAAATTAAATTGTATGATGATCCATCTTACATTTTTAAAATGTGTTCTCCATATTCAAATGGATTAATCATATAATTTGACATAATTAGATTAGTAATTATAATATTCGAATTGATTTTAGGCCGTTTCACGTGTCTCTCTTTAAATGGCCAAATTCCAAATAGCCAAACACAATCTCCAAATTTGATCTCAAATTGATCATTTCTCTCTAAATGACTTAATAATCTTCAATTAAGATTATTTCTCAAATGCCTTCAAATTAGGAAGCAAACCTCTTTTCCTTAAGACCTCTTGAAAATTATAAACGTGATCACTAATAAAGGTGGTTATTTCAATCCTTTATTAATCGCTAATTAGGGTGATTAATTCAAACTCTTCATTTAATCACTAATTATTAGAGTGGTTATCTTAAACATTGGTTAATCACTAGTTAAGGTGATTAACTTAACCCTCTCTATTTCATCACTAATTAGAGTGATTATCTTAAACCTTAAGGATCGTTAATTAGGACTGTTTTATCCACTTGTCCAACAAGTAAGCTGTAGGCTTAGCTTCCTTGTCGAGCAAGTAAATTAGTATCTTGAGTGTTCTTCAGATGGAGACTTGTGCAACAATGCCTGAATTATAGCTTAGTCCTTAGCCTTGGCTTCGCTCCCGAACCTGCACAAAGGGACCCACCCTGGAGGTTTGGGTGGTGGTTCCCCCTCCGATGCTTAAGTCAGTTATCAGGAGTTGTAAGAGAAAGTAGAGATAGAAAGAGAAAGTGAGAGAGAATTTTATCAGAGTAACTTTCCACTGTTTGCATTGAATGTGTTTTCTCCTTATTTCAGGGGTATTTATAGTGATAGCAAGTTGACAGCTAACCTTAAAAACTGACCTACAATAGTGGCCTCTGATTGGCTGAGGAATCAGATCATGACACGTGGCAGACCATGACTGGGGGACGTCTATTAACCACTCTCCTTCAGCCATTTGGCACTGCTGGGCTCTGACTATTGGGCCAGAAATTCAATCCTTTTACCCAACTGAGTATAGCCCAGAGATTAAGCCTTATTTTTATTTTAAATAGGATGACACGTGTACGGCTCTGATGAGCCCATGGGTCGTTAAGGGAGCCGTAGATATTAGGCTACAACATTTGCCCCTAAAAGGGCTTTCACTGTCGGCCCATCTGACGGTTAATGCCCTTTTACCCAAGGTAGCTTTTTGTTGGCCCGTGGGACGGTTACGGCCCGTTATACAGAAGGTAGTGTATTCAAAATGAAGGAAATGCCGCGCCCTTTCTTGTATTATACCGGTCATATTAGACCGTGGGACTCCCTTTTCGGTCATTCTTGACCGGCTGCGCAGGTTTCTTATTCCTCTATAAATATCCTTGGTGTGAAAACATTCAATCATTTAACACCTCGAACAAATTTTTCTAGAGAGAGAGGCTCGCAATTTTCTAGAGAGAGAGAGAGATCGTCCGGCTTCAAAGCATCATTCACCGAATTTCCCCGGACGTTCTTAGCGGTATCGTTTCTTTGATCCTTTTATTCTTCTTTATTCTTTATTTTTTCTTAGAAAATCAATAAAATGGAATCATCTTCGTCAAATAATCCTAGCCGACCAAGAGCTTGTCTTGACCCTAGAACCGATACTTCTTCTTCGGCACATTCTAGAGTTGGGCCTCTTTTGGCCGAGTACATATTTTTTCATAGTTTTGGCCGAGAAAGTCAGACGACCCAGTCTTTACCTGTGCAGGGTAATCTGGCGCGCGTCAAGCAAACGGCCCGTCTAAGACGAAAAGCAATACTTCCATCAAATACCTCGGATATGGAGGAATCGACTGGACGAGTGCCAGATGAGGCAAGAGAGGTCCAAAGTGCTCAGTCTTTGGATAGGCCTCCGTTTGACCATGATGCAGAGACTACAGAAATAAAAACTGAGACCAGTACTTCTGGCCGGGACGCCGATACGGAGGAGATCGGCGAAGGTAATAATGGTAGCGATCCCGAGGTCGGCCGAAGAATCGACGAGGCCTCTACCACCTCGTCGGAGATTAGAAAACGTTTAGGTCCCCTTTCTGATCCTGGCTTCATTTTAGTTAACCGTAAGTGGTTAGAGAAACTAGGACCAGACCCTAATTTCTTGTCGTCTTTCATGCCCATGTCGGGCTTCTCCTTTGTCATTCCTAATAACGACGCGACGATCCTAAGTGCTCCCAGGAGCCATTTCGCCTCTATAAACTGGCCTTAGATGCTGGATTGAGGTTTCCTCTTCACGACTTCGTAGAACAAGTGCTGCAAAGACTACCACATCGGCCATAACCGGTGGCACCAAACGCTTGGCACAACATCCGACGTTTATTGCGAGCTACGCGGCCTAGCCCTTTCCCTTCAAGCCTTTACCCGTATCCATTATGCGTCCAAGGTACTGGGCTATGGACCGGAGCATGGCTCAAGACGCCGAGAACCATCCGGGCTTCATGACGGCTTGGGGGAAATCGTCAAAGATACACGATTGGAAAGCCGATTTCATCTTTGTACGGGCGTCCATCGACTATGTCACGGAGAGTCATATATTATAATAGTCCGTCACTAATACGCGGTCTGGGTGGAGGACGATGGGGGGGGGTGGTGGGTCCTTGAGTGAAGGAGTACTCCGGACACCGGCCCGATCTTTTAAGGGACCGTCTAACTGGATACCCTTTAAGGAAATGTTTTACCGAGACGACTTCTGGTCCGCCTTGCTTTCGAGGATAAGGGTAAAGACTCTTCGTCCATAACTCCTATGACGAACACACATATTTTTCTTTTGTATTTCGGACTCGGCCGGACAACGCCTCAAACCATCTTGGACGGGGAAATCAAGCATGTCCCAATTTACGAGATAATCTACGTGGAAGGAGTATGTAAAGAGCAAAAAAGGGCGGAAACATGTGGTAATATTTTTTTTTTTTATTTTTTTTTTTTTGACGAGGGCCATATGAGCTCGTCGGAATTGGCATCAATTCTTGTGACGTGCCTTGTTTTATACTTGTATAAATTTTCACTTTGCAAATCGTCTAATATCTTGACTTGTTTTCCTTGCCCCAGCTTCTGGCTCGCAGCATGCTAACTGAATATTGGGCGAGGGAGCTTAGAAAGGAAAATAAGCACCTCGACCACCAAGCTACAACGGCAGGGGACAAAGCCATTCACGACATCGAGATGGCTAACACCCTTCATCGCCAGTCGCTGGAGGCCTTGGAGAAGAGATCGGCACTCCTGGAGTCTGAGAACAAGAATCACCTTGTTAAAATCAACCAGCTATATTCCGAGCAGGATCGTCTAAAGATGATCATAGACGCTCTCTCTGCTGAGTTGAAAGGCGAAAGGGATGTCGCTCTTATTGCTGCCGCTGAGCTGAGAAGAGAGAACATGCACCTAAGGGCAAAGACTGCCCGTCTCGAAAAGGAGGCGGCCAAGTCCTTCGACGATGCCAAGGAAGGGTTGAAACAAGTCGTCAAAACGACCAAGGACTGGGCCGTCAAAGCCTTTGGGATGCTAGCTGAGGAAGCTGAGGTCCCCAGGTTCGTTCGTCGTCTGGAGTATCAAGAGAGTGTTCATCGGGCTATGGTATGCGCCGAGGAACCTTCGGAGATTGAAGAGTCAGACAACGAGGCTGCTGCTGAGATGGAGACCCTAAAAGACGACCAAGAAACCCGCTCTGAAGACGAAGCCTAAGCTTAGGTTTATTTTCATGTTTCTTAGCTTGTTCGCTGCTGTATCTTTAACTCTTCAGCTCTTACGTTGTAATTCTTTACCACTTATATATGAAAGAATATTTTTGCCAACTTCCTGCCTTTTATCTTTCTGAATTCTAATTTTGACTAAGTATAATATCACCTTCGTCCTGAGTAGTCGGACGATCTGCTTTTCCTGAAGAGTACAAAATTCTGTCCGAAGTAAAAATGTGACTCGTCTTGATATTATTGGACGGTCTACAATATTTAGAGCCTTTGATAATTGCTCGATTGAACGATTTCCATCTTCGTCTAGGATTGAACGATTACCAATTTTGGACGAAGGTCACCCAATGAAGGAGAGCGTCCATACTTGGACGGTCACCTTCCTGGGGTCATCTTCGTCTGGAATTGGCCTCCAATTTTGGACAAGGGTCACCTAATGAAGGAGAACGTCCATACTTGGACGATCACCTTCTTGGGGCCATCTTCGTCTGGAATTGGCCTCCAATTTTGGACGAGAGTCACCTAATGAAGGAGAACGTCCATACTTGGACGATCACCTTCTTGGGGCCATCTTCGTCTGGAATTGGCCTCCAATTTTGGACGAGAGTCACCTAATGAGGGAGAACGTCCATACTTGGACGATCACCTTCTTGGGGCCATCTTCGTCTGGGGCCATCCTGGTTTTTGGACGACCTGCTCTCCTTAGCTCGTCCTATAGGCTTCTATTATCCCCCCGTTCTTGGGCTTAGCTCAATTGTATATTGAAGTGGAGCTGAAGTCCAAGAGGGAGAGCGGCCAGCCTTGGCTGATCCTGCTGAAGTTGATGGGCGAGCGTGAGATACATGTTCAAATAATGTTTTAGTCGGCTTCCTTGAGGGAGCAACACTCGTCATTAAGTAGCGATCCCTTACTAGGGTCTGGACTACCTAGCTGTCCGTATTTTTTGACAGTAAGTATCCTTTACTAAGGGCTTATTTCAGGCCAGCTTTCTCTCAGAGACTTTGACGTTACTCTTACTAGAGGTTTTGTCAATTTGACGGCCATATATGCATTATATATATGACCGGTCTCTTTGAGGGAGTGATGTTCGGCTTAAATGCGAGCAATTCTGACGTTTTGCTATTGTTTGTATTTTTGTCCAGGTTATTGTCACTTTTAGACGAGTAACTGATTTAATGCCCCAAAGTGAAGTAACTTGGTGAAAATAAACAAAAAGATAAGATAGTTGGAATTGTATTATATGGATTTTGCTTGGCTGAAAGCCAAGATGCATGTATACAATTCTTTTCTTACTAATATGTGCCGTGGCACTTTGGAGTAACTACAAATTACCCTACTTATCTGACGAAGATCTGAGCTAGACATGGTACTTCTTTAAGTTGTTTGAATTCCAGGTACGCTGAATAGATCTTCCATCTAGACCTTGCAGACGAAAAGTCCCACTGTGTATTTCCTGGACAATCAGATAAGGTCCTTCCCAATTTGGTGTAAGTTTTCCCAACTCTTTAGCTCGTCCAACTGCTTCCATCTTTCTCAGAACAAGATCCCCCACCTTTAGCGGTCGTCTAACAACTCTTTTGTTAAACTCCCGAGCCATACGCAGTTTGTACAATTGCATTCTAAGCAAGGCATTGCCCCTGACTTCTGGGACTTGGCCCAAGGCCGTACGCAATGCGGCCCAGTTGGCTTCCTCTGTGTATAACATGACTCGTAGGGTGGGCTCCTTAATTTCAATGGGCAAGACGGCTTCAGTACCATAGACTAGCATGAAAGGCGTCTCGCCTGTAGAATTCTTAGCAGTTGTTCTAATGGACCATAACACCAATTGCAGTTCTTCAACCCATTGCCCTTTGGCGTTGTCCAGCTTCTTCTTGATTCCATTTGATAGAATCTTGTTGAAGGACTCGACTTGCCCATTAGCTTGTGGGTGGGCGACTGCTGCAAAGTGAGCTTTGATTTCTCTTTCTAACAGCCATTCTTTCAGCTTAGGCGTTTCGAACTGTGGACCATTATCAAAGACGATTGACTGAGGCATGCCAAATCGAGTTATAATGTTCTTCCAGATGAAGCCCTTGACGTCATTTGTTGTTATTCCTCGCATGGCTTCAGCCTTCTATCCATTTAGTGAAATAGTCCACTTGCTACAATCACAAACTTCTTTTGCCCGGCGGCCACGGGGAAAGGTCCTAGGATATCCATGCCCCATTTGGCAAAAGGCGAGAGGAACAAGATGGGGGTCAAATAGTTGGACGGCTTCGATGCACATTTCCATGCTTCTGACAACTGTCACATTTCTTTGCATAGACTAAAGCATCCTCCTTTAAGGTAGGCCAGTAGTACCCCGTCCTTAAAGCCTTCTCGCCTAAGGCTCTTCCCCCAATGTGAGAGGCACAAGCTCCTTCATGGAGTTCTTTCGTAATCTCAAGACCATCTTTTTCGGTGACGCACTTGAGCGAGAGGCCGGTTGAACGACTTTTTGTAAAGTGTCTCGTCCCATAGTTCAAACCACTTGTCTCGGCCTTCACATACTTGGCCTCTACGAGATCCGAAGCCAATCGCCCCGTCTTCTTGTATTCTATGATCGGCTCCATCCAGACATTCCCTCGGCTGAGAAACATAATCTCTTCTTGGTCGATGCTCTTTTTGGGTTTAACTTCCCAAAAGACTGTTCTGGGGACATCACCCTCAGCCGAGCTGGCCAATTTCGAGAGAGCATCTGCTTGATGATTTTCTGACCTTGGTACTTGGTCAAGGACAAATCGTTTTAATGGCTCAATCTCATCCTTGATCAATCGCATATATTTGCCCATTGATGCTTCTTTGCATTCAAAATCTCCGTTGACCTGGCTGACAACTAAGAGAGAGTCCGATTTGGCCTCAATCTCTATGGCTCCTGCCGCCTTGCACATTTTAATTCCAGCCAAGAGTGCTTCATATTCAGCTTGGTTATTGGACGCTTTGAATTGGAATCTTAATGCATATTCAAATTTGTCCCCTTCGGGAGATTGACAAATGATTCCTGCCCCACACCCATTGACTGTGGACGATCCATCAACCATGAGCGTCCAATGCTTCCTTCCTTCAGCTGGATCTGATATTGGCGTTATGGTTGGCCGAGTAAGCTCAACTATAAAATCAGCCAAGGCTTGCCCCTTAATGGCCTTCCTTGGTTCAAATTATATGTCAAACATGTTGAGCTCAACCGCCCATTTTAACATTCGCCCGGCCGGCTTCCATCTTCGCGAGAACTTGCTTCAAAGGTTGATCAAGTATAGACGAGTACACTGTGTGCCAAAAAATAGGGCCTTAACTTTCTGCTGGCCATGACAAGGGCCAATCCAAACTTTTCAACAGGAGTATACCAGTTTTCCGCGTCCTTGAGTACGTGACTTACGAAGTATATTGGGATCTGGACGGATTCTCTTTCAGCCAATAGGACGGCACTCACAGCTTGAGTGGATACAGCCAAGTATACAAACAATTTTTCCCCCTCTGCGGGACTGACCAACCTGGGCAGCTGCTGAAGATGATCTTTGACATGCTGAAGGGCTTCCTCCGCCTCTGCTGTCCATTCAAACTTGGCTTTTTTCTTGATCGTGGCAAAGAAGTGATGGCACTTGTCACCTGAGTTAGACAAAAATCGTCCAAGGGCAGCCAAGCAACCCGTCAGCCGCTGTACCTCTTTTACCTTTGAGGGAGACTTCATGTCTAGAACAGCTTGAATCTTTTCAGGGTTCGCTTCTATTCCCCTCTGATCCACTAAGAAACCTAAAAACTTCCCCGACAAAACCCCAAACACACATTTCTTTGGGATTCAGCTTCAACTTGTATTTCCCGAGAGTTTCAAAAGTTTCTCTCAAATCACCAACATGACTTTCTTCTTAACGGCTCTTGACTATCATATCGTCAATATATGCCTCCATATTTCGTCCTAACTGCGGCTGAAAAACATTATTGATCAATCTTTGAAAAGTGGTCGGGGCATTGTGTAGGCCGAATGGCATCCTCACCCAGCCATACAGCCCTTTTTCAGTAATGAAGGACGTTTTGTCCAGATCCTCTGGCCACATTGGGATTTGATGAAAACCTCGAATAAGCGTCCATGAAGCTCAAGCAAAGCATGGCCACTGTGGAGTCTACTAGACGATCCAACTTAGGCAAAGGGAAACTGTCCTTAGGACAAGCCTTGTTGAGGTCCGTGTAGTCCACGCACATTCTCCAGGTGCCATTAGGTTTTGGCACCATAACCACATTTGCTATCCAGTCCGGATAATAGGTTTCTTTGATGAACTTGGATTCCAACAACTTCTGAACTTCTTGGTCGACCGCCTGGTTTCTAGCCGGTCCCAAATGCCTCTTCTTCCGGCGAACCCGGTTTCAAATTTGGATCAACATTCAACCGGTGGACGGCTACTTCCGGATCAATTCCGGCATTTCCTCGACGCAATAGGCAAACACATCTTGAAACTCTTTCAACAAGTGGACTAAATGACCCTTCAAACCAGGATCGAGCGAAGATCCATTTTGAGGGTCCTTTCGGACGAGCTTCATCCAGACGTACTTCTTCGGGGGGCTTCCATCGGCTCGGACGTTCTACTGTTAGCCCCATGATGGCCATGACCTCTTCAGACGAGGGGCATTCTTCCTTGATGATTTCATATTTCCTCTTCTTGCTGGGGAGATGTTCAGACGCCTTCCTTGAGGGAACAAGAGGCGTCTGAGGGCTCTCAAAGGTCGCCTTTAACGAGGCGACCCGATCTTTGACAAATCCGGACGTTTTCCTCTCGCTAGCCATCTTCGTCCGATCTTTCTCTATTCCGGACGTTCTCCTTTCGCTAGCAACCTTCGTCTCGATCTTTTTCTATTCCGGGATGTTTTCCTTTCGCTAGCAACCTTCGTCCGATCTTTCTCTATTCCGGGACGTTTTCCTTCCGCCAAAGAACTTGCGTCTGGTCTTGCTTGTCGGCCTTCCATGATGATGGTTTCGAGTAGCTAGGTAACATTCCCTAGCCGCCCGCCGGTCTCCATACAAGGAGCCAATCTTGCCGTCATCACACTCATACTTCATCAACATCGGGTGAGTTACTATTACTGCTTTGACATGATTCGAGTTGGTCGTCCAAGAATGACATTGTAGGCTGTCAAGTCCCGGACCACCAAGAACTTGATAAACAGAGTTCTTGAGGCTTCCTTCTCTCCCACTCGAACGGGCAAAGTCACAGTTCCCATGGGATGGATGACTCCTCCCCCAAACCCTATGATGGGATGGTGAACGGGAACTAAGTTCTTCTCCTCAAACTTTAGTCCGGACGAGCAATCGGCACTAATGATGTCCGTCGAACTTCCGGTGTCGATCGGGATCCTTCGACTCTCACGTTTGCTACTTTCATTTCTACGACCAAGGGATCATCATGGGGAGTCCTCAACCTGCCCCGATCTTGTTCACTAACTACCACCCTTGGGAAGGGCTCAGCCTTCGTCTGATCAGCTAACAAAACTTGGCCGAGCTCCCTAAGGTAGTTTTTGTGCCCTCTATTAGTTGGTCCCCCAGCAGCAAATCCACCTGAGATTACGAGAAAAACATCTTCGTCTCGTGCTTCGCACTCTCTTTCTTCTTGTTATGCCAATCATCTTTCCTTGGAAACTTCCTTCCCCTTGCGGCATATAGGAATTCATCTTTCCTTTTCGGGCTAATTCTTCCAAAGCTCTCTTGAGGTGCTTACATTCATTAGTCTCATGACCACAATCCTTGTGGAAGTGACAATACTTGCTCTTATCCCTATTTCTATAAGGGGTTTTCATCTCAATTTGGGGCCTTCAACTCATATTGATCCTTGATCTCCATGAGAATGGAGTATTGGTCTTTGTTAAACTCAATAGGATTGGATGAGGATGGCTCGGCCTCCTTTCTCTTGCTCCTTCTGGACGAAGTGGTGGTTGTGGCTATAGCCCAGGTCTCGGCCTTTTTGGGATTGCTCTTCTTTGGCTGAGCAACCTCTTCGAGCTTCTTAGACTCGGGATGTTTTGCTTCAAAGACACACTTCGGTAGCGTGGATAAACGCTTCCGCTTCTCTTAAAGCCTCAGCAAGAGTGGAGATTTTCTTCTTAACAAGATCAAACTTGAAACTTCCCTGGCCTTAGACCCCGATGAAGGCGTCAAAGGCTACTCCAAAGATTAAGATCTTGGATCTAAAGTGCTTCTAGGTTAAATCTCTTAACAAAACTTCTAAGAGCCTCCTTAGGTCCCTGGACGACCTTGCCTAGGTGCATGCTTGTCTTTTGCTCTTGCTTGTTGGCAACAAAGTGACTAGTGAATAAGAAACCGAGTTCAGTAGAATTGTTGACTCGAATTAGGGGGAAGATTATTGAACCACTTCTGAGCTACTACCTTCAAGGTAGCTGGGAAATTCTTACACCATGTAGCATCGTCCACTCCTTGGACGTACATCTGATGTTTGTAAGCAGACAGGTAATCATCAGGATCAGTTGTTCCATCAAAAGGCTCAATGGTTGGGAGTTTTACCTTTGGGAAGGGGGGCGCCTCCATGATCCTGGCCGAGAATGGGGTAGGCCAGTTGATCCGGAGGGCTCCCAGTGTCCCTCGATGGGTATGAACTCCTTGCGATATTCTTTCATTACGGGATTGGATGAAGTGTTTGCGAGCACTTGGACGCCTATAGACTATGGGCCGAGCCACTGTCTTCTCCTGTCGCGGATGAACAAGAGAGTGACTTAAACTTCGTCCCTCCCCTCTGGACGACAACCTCAAAGGAGGGTCTCTCAAATATGGTGTAGATCCCTGTCGCGGATCGCGGTAATGCAGCAGCTTTCTTTGCTTTAGATACTCTCTGGCATCTGTTTCCATGCGGTGCCCGCTTGGGACGAACATGGTCCCGAGTCCTCACCACCAAGTTCCAGTCCATCTTTCTTCGTTGATCATTATCCTCTGGCTGCTTTCCTCTTGACGTCCTCCTAGAGGGCTCCTGGCGAACATGGCGACTAGGACCTGGACGACCTACTTGAGAACGTCTTCTAGGACGAGGTGGATTGTTAGCAGCTGGCTCCGGGTTGTGATGAAAAAACAGCATATTGCTTTTAATCTGTTCTTTCGGACGACCGCCGCCATCTTAGTCTCGAAAGTCATTCAGCACATTCCCCAGGTGGGCAGCTAGCCATCGGACGATCCGGGATTCACTTGGATGACCGGTTCTTGCGTTGGTCCAGGAACATTGACAATGGACGGGGGTCTATCTCTTCCTCTAGGTGGTCTTTCATGCTCCACCGAATCTTCGACATTAACTTGAAGGCTTCGATTCCGGGCAATGTTGGACGATTGACAATCAGCCATCGTTGCGTCTCCCCACAGACGGCGCCAAATGTTTTATCCACTTGTCCAACAAGTAAGCTGTAGGCTTAGCTTCCTTGTCGAGCAAGTAAATTAGTATCTTGAGTGTTCTTCAGATGGAGACTTGTGCAACAATGCTTGAATTATAGCTTAATCCTTAGCCTTGGCTTCGCTCCCGAACCTGCACAAAGGGACCCACCCTGGAGGTTTGGGTGGTGGTTCCCCCTCCGATGCTTAAGTCAGTTATCAGGAGTTGTAAGAGAAAGTAGAGATAGAAAGAGAAAGTGAGAGAGAATTTTATCAGAGTAACTTTTCACTGTTTGCATTGAATGTGTTTTCTCCTTATTTCAGGGGTATTTATAGTGATAGCAAGTTGACAGCTAACCTTAAAAACTGACCTACAATAGTGGCCTCTGATTGGCTGAGGAATCAGATCATGACACGTGGCAGACCATGACTGGGGGACGTCTATTAACCACTCTCCTTCAGCCATGTGGCACTGCTGGGCTCTGACTATTGGGCCAGAAATTCAATCCTTTTACCCAACTGAGTATAGCCCAGAGATTAAGCCTTATTTTTATTTTAAATAGGATGACACGTGTACGGCTCTGATGAGCCCATGGATCATTAAGGGAGCCGTAGATGTTAGGCTACAACAAGGACGATTATTTTCCTCATTTAATCACTAATTAGAGATATTATCTTATTTTCCTTGGTTAATCACTAATTAAGGTGATTAATTTAACCATTCTTATTTAATCATTAATTAGGGTGATTATCTTAAACCTTAGTTAATCACTGATTAGGGTGATTATCTTAACCTTTCATCATGTTTAATCACTAATTAAGGTGATTATTCTAACCTTCCTTTCAATCGCTAATTAAGGTGATTAATTTAACCTTTCATATTTAATCACTAATTAGAGTGATTATGTTAAACCTTAATAATCGTTAATTAGGGCGATTATTTTTCCTCATTTAATCACTAATTAGAGTGATCATCTTAAACCTTGAATAATCATCAATTAGGGTGATTACTTCCTAACCTTCATTGTTAATCACTAATCAAGGTGATCATCTTTCCTCTTAAGTTTAGACACTAATTAGGGTGATTATCTTAACCTCCATTCTTAATCTGATTAAGGTGATTATCTTGATCCTCCTTCATATTTAATCACTAATTAAAGTGATTATCTTGCCACATTTTAATCACTAATTGGAGTGTTTACTTCATTTTCCAATAGATTTGTTTAATTCTAAAGGTGAGTTATTCATAATCTATCCCCTTTTCTTCCCCAATGGAATTGACCATTTAGGGTGAGACATATGCTCGAACTACGACGATTTTGATCCATGAGTGGATTCCAATCCCGCAATGATTGGTACGTAGTGCAACTTCAGTGCTCAAACCTACCATGTACAAATGCTATATTGGTCCTCAATAAAAATGGTTGATGTGTATATGTTCAAACTATGTGATTTTCTTTCTTTTGAATAGCCATGATTACTTTAAAATGGAAAATAACGCATTTAGTAAGTGCCCATTTTGTAGAACGGAAGAGGAGACGAGTTCCAGACGTTCGCACCTCTTAACCTAAACCTCGAACCCTATCTCATGGTATGAAAGACCCGTTTTCAAAAAGCCTTATCCATATGAAGTCATCATCATTTTAAATGATATTTCTCGAAATTGGTTTTAAAATGATTTTATTAAATAAATCTGTCCCTAGTCAGAAATTAATAGGGTGGCGACTTCCAAGTTTTCTAAAACTCATAGTCCAATGAGAGACTTTCGTGGGATTCAGATCGTTAATTAAGACAGTAAAAAATCGGATTCCACAATAACTCAATCCGAATTGACAAACTTTTAACCCCCTTTTCATTCAAATCCATATCCTCTTCCCAATTACGCACAATTAGTGCTTTCCCATCAAAGAAATGGAATCCACTATGCACAATCTTATCCCTGTTCTCCAAATTCAAACATTTAACAATGAATATCCCACGTTCAATTGAAGCAATTTTATCAATCCCTATTTTCCCCCAAATTCTTTGAATGAAACCCTCAAAAACCGACAATAGAGGATTTGCCCCTAAAACATAGCACACAACAGAAGATTCCCAAAAATTTAATCTCATCTTTTATATCATCCAATTCAATTGCAGTAATATGTGCATCATGATTTATTTCTTGATGAATTATTGGTTCGTTTCATTAGCATTAATATCAACATTAGCATGTTTATCAGTTTCCTCAATTTCATTCGCCCAAGAAACTTGTTTAGGTGTTTTAGACCCACTATTAAGAACATTCCACCATTGAGAAAACTTACTCTTATCCGCAGATGGCTTCTATAATTCAATCAAAGAACAACGAGGCGAGAGGATTTCACCTTCTTCCCCGCTGGAAATCGAATCTTGAATTTGCAACATTCCAACACCCATAATTTCGTCCAAGGACTTCGTCTTCTTCGCATTCGATGATGAAGGAACACTGGAGAACCCACGAAGAGAGAGTTTCAAAAGCTCTTGTGTTTTTTTTTTCTACGACGAGAGAGTTTACGAAAGACTTCTACAAAGGAAAGACAATTCCTAGTTAACGATATAGTCAAATTTCAAAGATGAGAAAGAAATGCAGTCAAAACTCAAAATCTAACCCTAGTGTCATCATCGAACGTGCCTCAGTGCCAAGAATAAACTGGGCAGCATTACATCCCTCTTATTATCGTCGCTTAATTTCACAAAAGTTCAAATCTTTGAACACATATCATAGCAGCCTTTTCAGCTTTTTTTTCTTTAGTCACCACACTATGGGTCAAAATTCAAAACAAAGTCTGATCTTCCTGGAACCCCCAGTTACAGAATTCTAGTTCTATATATATATCAACCAATAATGTTGTTTTAGCTACATAATCAATTTAAACTCATCACATTTATTACCATTAAGTGAGCATTCTATTGGTTCTCTTGATCACAGATAACAGAAATTAACTAAATGAAAATGTCTTCTTTAATTAGTCTTTCTAACATACTAATTTTGCTAGTAGTAGCAATATCATGCGACATTTAAGTTGAGGCTACGAGGGTGTTACATGAAAATTTTGCGAGCATGGGAAAAAATGACTTCTTTCTACACCCTTTATTTGATAGGGCAAGGTACAACATGGTGTATCTGCTCGGACGTTTAGCATCAGGACCGAGTGACTGTGCCGGCAACTGATAGCCTCCTTGCCCTAAGAAGAAGTTGTATGCTTGTAAAGGTGCAGGGATGCTCATCGTGCTGTTTGATTTTTTTTTTTTTATTGGCTTTCTTTGTTTATATTTTTGAAATTATGATGTAGTTTTATTTTGCAGTTGGATGATAAACAAGACTTGTGTAATACTCCGTATTTTCGGGAGTTATTTTGCTATAAATAAGAAAATATAAAGTAAAAGTGAAAGTATTTTATAATATAGTCTAGGTAAGCCTGCAGTTATAATTTAAATAAACAACCTAATTTCGTACCTAATTATATCTTAATTCGGTTTTTGTTAAATAATAAATCAGAATTCGACTTGGAAACAAATCCTAAAAACCTAAGGTTTCTCATACTATAAATAAGAAAAGGAAGAGAAAAAAAAAAATTTGAAAACCCTATTCACTTGTCATCAGCCGTTTTTTTTCTCTTCTTTTCACTTTCAAGAGCTTTTTCTCTCTCCTCCTCTTTTCTTTCTTTTCCCCTGCTTCACGAGCCTCGTCGTCGCTCCTCTTCGCCCCTCACCGGTGGAGCGTGCGCAGCCCTCTTTCGTCGGGGATTCCGTCATTCGTCACGCCGAGCATCAGTGACGACGTTGCGGTGGTTCGTTCTCCACGCTCGCACCGTGGTTGTTTGGGATTCGAGTGCGGGTGGTTCGAGTGCTCGTGCGTCGAGGTCTGCTGGCGTGGTGGTTCGTGACGACCTAACACGGTAGCGTCTGTCGTGGTTGCGGTGGCCGCCGGAGGCAACAAGCTTTCCGGTATGATGAAAAAAAAAAATTCCTTTTTCCTTTGATTTAGTTCTTAATTTCTGATTTCATATGTCCCATTATCCTTGTTTAAATTTCGTTCATTATGAACAAAGAATCAGTTTTTGTATGTTGGAATTAAGGTTGAATAGAAGAAAAGTCAAGGGTTTGATTTTTATTAACTTACTTCAAGGATCAGATCTAATATAGTTGTAATATGTTCCATGAGTATTGGAGGAACATAACAAATCTTTTCGTTCCTTATGCTGTCAATGCTTGAATAAAATATGACTATGATTATTTGTATAGTTAGATAATAAAGTTATGAAAAGAAAGTTTAAACAACAAGAACATTATATTTTAATATTCAAAACATCATATTTTATATAGCTAGATAAGCTGATATTTATTTATTATTATCAAGGACTTAGCACTGATATAGTGTATTATTCGATTAGGTCCCAATTTCATAAGCGGAACATTTTAATAGTCAGCAAAGATTCTCCGTTACAAGGTAGTACGCGTACTGGTTCAGTTGTAATTGCTAGTATCATGTTAGGTTGTGAATTATTCTATTGGAACCTAGAATCATGATAGGGAACGATTGTATGGTTGTGATTGCTGAGATTGTTTGGTAGCATGATTGCGGTATGTAGCATTGTAATGCGTAATTCTATCGTATCATAAGCATGAAAGTTTTGGATTTGTATTCTTTGATCTATGGTGTGACAAGGTTGTTACAAGAATAAAGATTTGGGTATTGTATCTAAGAAGGAAATGTTAAAATGATTACATGTTTAATGTGGTATGAATGATCAATACTAAGAAAGGATTTTGGCAATAAACTTGTAGTTGGACTCCCTACAAGTGATGAACAATGGGGGAGTGTGAGACTTGCTTTACACTCCTACGCAGGCCCTACTTGTGACGACAAGTAGTGTCCTTATAAATTTTGATAACTCAAGTAGGCGGAAGGTTCCGTACGATCTTGGGGGTATGCATACTAAGGTGATGGATGTGGAACGGAACGAAACCGTATTTACATTCCATCTAATAGACTAAGTTGTCTATTAAGAATTAAGTAGCGCGTATGATTCTAGTAAGATGACGGTGCCCGTTCGCCGCCAACTAAATAAAAATTAAAGAATGTAATGCTATGGTAGTATCATGTCTAGGAATGATCCTTATTATTCCGTTTATGCTTCGTATGCATTTACTGCTTTACTATGTACTCAGCATAGCTGATTGTGTGTTATTGTGTTGTTTGTTGACCTGTGATGAACCATTGATGCTTCAATGGGGAGCAGACTAGGTGTGCTGGTGTTGCTGCATGAGTTTGGCATACGGGGAATATTTTCTGGTTTATAAGCTTTTAAATGTTTTTATTGAACTTATAGAACAATTAGTATGAATAGTTAATGGTTTGAATAAAAAGGGGTCTATGGTGATTCCCAAGTTGTAATTTGAAGTGAACATTTTATTTCCGCTGCAATGTAGTTTTATTAATAAGAAGTTGTAACGTTTTGATTTTATTATGCCTTGCGTTTCACCGCGGTGGTAACACTTCCGAAGTCGATGCAACGTCGTAGACGTGTATGGATTTTGGGGGTGTTACAAAACTGGTCATCAGAGCCAAAAGTTCCTATTTTCAAAAGATGTTTTAAAAGATTTTAAAATGGGTAGTATGGGATAAAAGCATATAGATTACTTTTGCGTGCATTAAATCATAGGAATGATTTTATTTATACTGCCTTTTGTGCCTTTATTTGTCTGATTATATGAAATGTGGTGTGGTTTGTTTGATTTAATTGGTGAAAGGTTCTTTTGAATCTTTGAAATGTGAATAGAGTAGGAGGATGTACGAGGATAGTGGTTGAAGGCACTAAAATTTGATAGCAAAATATTTTAATTGCCTAAATAGTTCGAATTAATATAATATTCCAAAGATGTTTCAGAAAAGGTATTGAACTAAAACCTTATTTCGAAT
Organism: Beta lomatogona; assembly: GCA_947646795.1. Lineage (NCBI taxonomy): Eukaryota > Viridiplantae > Streptophyta > Magnoliopsida > Caryophyllales > Amaranthaceae > Beta > Beta lomatogona. Next base: position 731,900 of record CANSNZ010001128.1, read on the forward strand.
ATTTTAGGAAAGAATCATATAAATTGTTATAAATATTTTGACTTGGGATTCTAAAATTGAAAATAATCGTTTTACCTCTTATATATGTTTATATATAATGTATACTTAAAAACCTTAAATTCACAAAACTTAGACTATTTTCCTTCTTTAAATTCACAGATGGTTTACGACGTAGGTCTTAAGGAACACCTGATGAAACACCGAATAGCGGAAGATTGGGACATCTGGGCCCATAAAATGAAAGCTGCTATGGAGTATAGGACCTTACAGGGAGATACTAGACTAAAGACTGAAATGGAGAAAATATATTTTATCTTTGCAAGTATGTCCCTAAGGAGGAACCTTACCTTTTCGTACACCGTAGATATGGGGATATATGGACAGAAAATGGAAATTTTAATAGGGTCAAACACACTTACTGGAACCAATACCTTCCTACTGTAGGACATTATATTACTGATCTTAAATACTGTGAAAATGAATGGAGAATTCGTGAGAAAAGAAGTTGGGAGCCCTCTACCTCATCACCTTTAGTTCGAGGAACCTATCATGTGGGGGAAAGCTCGGGAATTAATGTGAATTCTGAGAATCCTAGAGTTAAATCTGAGCCGCAAGCGTCCTTTAGAGCTGCAAAAAGAGCTAGGTACCAAACTTTTGAGGATGAGTTCATACCCAAGAACCACATAGCGCCAAACCTCAGAACTGTTATCTACATTTCCGATGATGAGGGGAATAATAGGACATTCATCGCAGTGATTGGGGAAGATAATGCTGAACCTATACTCGACTTCGGAAATGAAGAAGAGGGAGATCCTAATGAGAATGAGCCTGCTGAGGAGGATCCGATTGAGGAAAATGACCAAGAAGCAGAAGAAGAGCCCATAGAAGAAGAACCTCTGGAGGAGGAACCTCTGGAGGAAGATGAACCTATAGAGGATGATGAGTCTTCTGAGGACGAAGCTGACATGGAAGAAGGAATAGAAAATCCTAATTCAGATGACGAAGCTCACCATTATAGTCCTTAGTTTCTTTTGATTATATAATTAGGATTAGAATATTATTTTATTCGTTTATTTCAGTTTTAATAAGGCTTGCATGCCAAGTAACAAATTAGTATTCGTTTATTCTTTTATTTATTCATATTATGTTTTCCTTGGAGACAATAAGTTTTACCTTTTTCAATAATAATACAACAGTTTCATTCTTTTATTTGATGTAACGTCTTATTTGAGATGTTTATATTGCAAGTCAATAGAGACTTAATGATTGTTCGCAATAAAGATGTGTTATATAAATGTGCCAATGTGTAGTAGTTAAAAAAATAAACGACTATGTGCATATCGCTGAAATAGCCGTTGTGTCATTTTTCAGCGCAGAATGGTTCGTCAAGGCGGGGACGCCCGATACCTCTCTCCGAATGTCGAGCAATCGATTCGTGATCTAGTGCGGATCACGACTAACCTAGCCCAGGGTCATAACCGGGATGGGGACTTGTCTGAAAAGGTTGCCCGTAGGAACCCACCAGTACTGAATGGGAAAGGGGGGGCCAGAGGAACTGGAAAACTAGGTTGGGGAGTTTGATAAGCTGTTCTTTACCCTCTCCTGTCCAGATGATAAGACTGTGCCCTTAGCAAGCTATTACCTTCAAGGGGATGCTCACTTTTGGTGGACCCAAGCTAAGGACAACCTCCTTAAACAACCTGACTTTGGGTGGGAAACATTCAAGAAAGCCCTGAGGGATAAGTATTACCCTCCATACCTCAAAAAGCCTAAGGGGAGTTTATGATGCTAGAACAAGGGAACCTGTCCGTTGAGGAGTATTATCGCAAATTCATTGAGTTGATGAGATTTTCTCCCGAAATTGCCCCTACCGAGGAAGCTAAGGCCTCACGTTTTGAGTTAGGACTCACCCTTGACCCGCGGGGAGCTGGGGGGGAGGATACTTTCACCTCATTGGACCATGTCTTTGGCAAAGCTGCCCACCTATATGCCATAAGGAAACGAGAGGAAGGGGGTAAACAAGGGGAGAAACGAAAGGAGAATCCAAACCCCGAGGTTCAAAGGTTTGAAAAGAAGCACCAGTGGAACCAAAACAACCAAACCTTATAACGAAACTTTGGTAAGGGACCCAACAACAACAACACTCAACATAATAACAATAACCGCAACAATAACACCAGCACAACCACAGACTCGAGGGTGTGTTTGTGTGTAAGAAGTGCCCAAACAACCATCTCCTGGGAGAGATTGCGAGGGTAACAAAGTGGAGTGTCGTGAATGTGGGAAGCTGGGGCATAGGGCGTACGAGTGCTACTCGAAGAATAGGGTTAACCCCAATGGTCGAAAGAAAGGGAACTATGGGGACAAGCCTAGGAATGGGAATGGGAATGGGAATGGTGGAAACGCATACAATAGGTCAGGGAACTCTAATTATTCCAAACCACCAAATAATGCAAATAACCAGGCACCATCTGGGAATCAGGTGACCAACAACAATGATAATAAGGGCAAAGGGAAGTCTGTATATGATGACGGCTAGTGAAGAAGAAGCTCGTAGAGATGTGGTCACTGGTATTTTCTCTATTAACTCAATTCTTGTTAAAGTATTGTTCGATTCTGGCGCATCTTTGTCTTTTATTGGCCATACAACTGTAGAACTCTAGCACTGGTTGAGTCTGAGTCAATTTCTATGCCTATAATTATTCCGTCTGGGGATACTGTTAATTGCTCTAAGAAATTCCTGAATGTCTCGCTGAAAATAGGGGAGGGCTTCTTTCCTTCCGATCTAATAGAGTTTAAATTATCGAACCTAGACATCATTTTGGGGATGGATTAGCTTGGGAAGTACAAGGCTAAGATAGGACCGTGATGCACGGAAAGGGGACCGAGAGATCCTTCGGGAAAAAGGGTGTCATATAGGAGAATACCTCGAGAACCTGGGATTAAGGTAATCAATGCCTTGCAACTTAAGGGTTATATATATAAAGGATGGCCTCTATTTATGTGTTATGTGAGAAGGGTTTAGGATGATCCATTAAAACCTAAGGATGTGTCTATAGTTAGCGAATTTCAGGATGTTTTTCCTGAAGAAAAACCTGGTATGCCGCCAAGGAGAGATGTAGATCACTTTTTTTACTTAGTACCCGAACTGGACCTATCTCAAAGGCCCCATACCGAATGGCTCTAGCGTAAATGAACGAGTTGAAAAACCAGTTAGAAGAACTACTAGAGAAGGGGTACATTAGACCTAGTATGTCACCATGGGGAGCCCCTGTCTTATTCGTGAAGAAGAAAGATGGTAGTTTGAGGTTGTGTATAGACTACCGTGAGTTGAACAATGTCACCGTGAAAAACATATATCCATTACCTAGGATAGATGACTTGTTTGACCAACTTCAGGGTGCAGGGATGTTCTCCAAAATAGATTTAAGGTCTAGTTACCATCAGTTGAGGATTGCTGATCACGATATACCTAAAACTGCCTTCAGGACTAGGTATGGACACTATGAGTTTACCGTCATGCCTTTTGGGTTAACCAATGCACCTGCTGTTTTTATGGACCTCATGAATAGGATTTTTCGACCCTACCTCGATAAATTCATAGTCGTGTTCATAGACGATATATTGATCTATTCAAGGAGCAAGGAGGATCATGAGGGACACTTGAGGCTTATTTTACAGACACTTAGGGAGAACCAACTGTATGCAAAGTTTTCAAAGTGTGAGTTCTGGTTGGAAAAGGTGTCATTTTTGGGTCATTTCGTCTCTAAGGAGGGTGTGTCAGTAGATCCTGCAAAAATAAAAGCTGTGAGTGAATGGCCTACCCCAAAGAATGTCACAGATATAAGGAGTTTCTTGGGTTTAGCCGGTTATTATAGGGGATTTGTGAAAGACTTTTCGAAGATCGCAAAACCCATGACTAACTTAATGAAGAAAGATTGCAAGTTTAACTGGACTGACGATAGTGAGAAAGCTTTTCAGGCACTCAAAGAAAGATTAACCTCAGCACCTGTTCAAGCCTTGCCTAACGGGGATGAGGGGTATTATGTCTATATTGATGCGTCAAAGAATGGGTTGGGTTGTGTTCTTATGCAAAATGGGAAAGTTATAGCTTATGCGTCCCGTCAACTGAAACCATATGAGATTAATTACCCAACACATGACCTAGAGTTGGCCGCAATTGTCTTTGCCTTAAAAATCTGGAGGCATTACCTTTACGGGGTGACTTGTCAAATTTTCACCGATCACAAAAGCCTCAAATATATCTTCACCCAGAAAGACCTTAATATGCGACAGCGCATATGGTTAGAGCTCATTAAGGACTATGACTTAGATATTCAATATCATGAGGGTAAAGCAAACGTTGTTGCTGATGCATTGAGTGGTAAGTCTAGCCATAGCCTAAACACCTTGGTAGTTGCTGACAAACTTTGTGAAGAATTTTCTAAACTCCAGCTTGAAGTAGTCCAGGAAGGGGAAGTGGAAAAGTTATTGAGTGCCCTAACCATTCACCCCAACTTCCTAGTTGAAATAAGAGAGGGTCAACCTGGGGATGTGAAACTTGAGCGGGTCAAAGCAAAACTTAAGGAGGGAAAAGCAGAAGGGTTTGAAATCCATGAGGATGGGAGTATACGCTACAAGGGTCGGTGGTGTGTACCGCAAAAATGTGTGGAGTTGAAACAAAAGATAATGAGTGAAGGTCATAATACGAGTTATTCCGTCCACCCAGGGGGGGATAAGTTATATAAGGACCTCAAAAAGATATTTTGGTGGCCTGGGATGAAGAGGGCAGTAGCCGAGTTTGTTTCCAAATGTCTGACGTGTCAAAAGGTAAAGAGTGAACACAAGAGACCTCAAGGCAAAATTCAACCTCTTGACATTCCAACATGGAAGTGGGATTCGATATCCATGGACTTCGTCGTAGCCTTACCTAGGAGTCGGGGAGGTAATAACACAATATGGGTGATAGTGGACCGATTGACCAAAACTGCAAGGTTCATACCCATGAAAGACACGTGGAGTATGGAATCCCTAGCCAAAGCATATGTTAAACATGTCATTCGACTGCACGGGGTACCCACGAGTATAGTGTCTGATCGGGATTCGCGATTCCATTCGAATTTCTGGAAAAAGGTCCAGGAGGCATTTGGTAGTGAGCTATTAATGAGTACAGCCTTTCATCCAGCTACAGTTGGTCAAACAGAAAGAACCATCCAGACCTTGGAAGACATGTTAAGAGCTTGTGCCTTAGAATACCAGGGATCATCGGAAGACCATTTAGACCTCATAGAGTTCTCATATAACAACAGTTATCATGCTAGTATCAAAATGGCTCCATTTGAAGCGTTGTATGGGAGAAAATATCGCAGTCCTTTGTGTTGGAACGATATTAGTGAGACGGTGGTGTTAGGTCCTGAAATGATTCAAGAGACTGTTGATCAAGTGCGAGTCATTCAAGAGAAGATTAGGGCTGCACAGGACAGGCAGAAGTCCTAAGCGGATCAGAAGCGAAGGGAAGAGAACTATGAAGTTGGTGAAAAAGTGCTGCTTAAGGTGTCTCCAATGAAAGGAGTGATGCGATTTGGGAAGAAAGGGAAACTAAGCCCTAAGTTCATAGGGCCATATGAGATTTTGGCGAGAGTAGGCAAAGTTGCTTATCGCTTAGATTTGCCAAACGAGTTAGAAAGGGTTCACAACGTGTTTCACGTATCCCAACTTCGGAAATACGTACCTGACGAGTCGCATGTCCTAAAACCTAAAAACGTCGAGTTAGACGAATCCTTGTCCTATGAGGAAAAACCCATCAAGATCCTAGACAACAAGGTGCATAGTACGAGGAATAAAGACGTCAAAATCGTGAAGGTGTTGTGGAGAAATCAGAATACTGAAGAAGCCACATGGGAAGCAGAGGATGCGATGCGTCTGAAGTACCCTGAGCTTTTTCAAGAGGTAGGCGAGTTACGAGGACGTAACTTTTCTTTTAAGGGGCGGAGAATGCGATAGAATTTCGCGCTTTCCCTAAAAGTTTGCTTGAGTTTGTTATTTATGTGTATTATTGTTTATGTGACTTGCGAAAACTAGAAAACACTTGTGAAATTTTGGGATTAAGAAGTCCAAAAGTTCGTCGTTAAGACTGGCTACCTCAAAGTTTCGGGACGAAACTTCCTTTAAGGGGGGAAGCCTGTAATACTCCGTATTTTCGGGAAGTTATTTTGCTATAAATAAGAAAATATATAGTAAAAGTGAAAGTATTTTATAATATAGTCTAGGTAAGCCTGCAGTTATAATTTAAATATACAACCTAATTTCGTACCTAATTATATGTTAATTCGGTTTTTGTTAAATAATAAATCAGAATTCGACTTGGAAACAAATCCTAATAACCTAAGGTTTCTTATACTATAAATAAGAAAAGGAAGAGAAAAAAAAAATTAGAAAACCCTATTCACTTGTCATCAGCCGTTTTTTTTCTCTTCTTTTCACTTTCAAGAGCTTTTTCTCTCTCCTCCTCTTTTCTTTCTTTTCCCCTGCTTCACGAGCCTCTTCGTCGCTCCTCTTCGCCCCTCGCCGGTGGAGCGTGCGCAGCCCTCTCTCGTCGGGGATTCCGTCGTTCGTCACGCCGAGCATCAGTGACGACGTTGCGGTGGTTCGTTCTCCACGCTCGCACCGTGGTTGTTTGGGATTCGAGTGCGGGTGGTTCGAGTGCTCGTGCGTCGAGGTCTGCTGGCGTGGTGGTTCGTGACGACCGAACACGGTAGCGTCTGTCGTGGTTGCGGTGGCCGCCGGAGGCAACAAGCTTTCCGGTATGATGAAAAAAAAAAAATTCCTTTTTCCTTTGATTTAGTTCTTAATTTCTGATTTCATATGTTCCATTATCCTTGTTTAAATTTCATTCATTATGAACAAAGAATCAGTTTTTGTATGTTGGAATTAAGGTTGAATACAAGAAAAGTCAAGGGTTTGATTTTTATTACCTTACTTCAAGGATCAGATCTAATATAGTTGTAATATGTTCCATGAGTATTGGAGGAACATAACAAATCTTTTCGTTCCTTATGCTGTCTATGCTTGAATAAAATATGACTATGATTATTTGTATAGTTAGATAATAAAGTTATGAAAAGAAAGTTTAAACAACAAGAACATTATATTTTAATATTCAAAACATCATATTTTATATAGCTAGATAAGCTAATATTTATTTATTATTATCAAGGACTTAGCACTGAAATATTCTATTATTCGATTAGGTCCCAATTTCATAAGCGGAACGTTTTAATAGTCAGCAAAGATTCTCCGTTACAAGGTACGTACGCGTACTGGTTCAGTTGTAATTGCTAGTATCATGTTAGGTTGTGAATTATTCTATTGGAACCTAGAATCATGATAGGGAACGATTGTATGGTTGTGATTACTGAGATTGTTTGGTAGCATGATTGCGGTATGTAGCATTGTAATGCGTAATTCTATCGTATCATAAGCATGAAAGTTTTGGATTTGTATTCTTTGATCTATGGTGTGACAAGGTTGTTACAAGAATAAAGATTTGGGTATTGTATCTAAGAAGGAATGTTAAAATGATTACGTGTTTAATATGGTATGAATGATCAATACTAAGAAAGGATTTTGGCAATAAACTTGTAGTTGGACTCCCTACAAGTGACGAACAATGGGGGGAGTGTGAGACTTGCTATACACTCCTACACAGGCCAACTGTGACGACAGTAGTGTCCTTATAAATTTTGATAACTCAAGTAGGCGGAAGGTTCCGTACGATCTTAGGGGTATGCATACTAAGGTGATGGATGTGGAACGGAACGAAACCGTATTTACATTCCATCTAATAGACTAAGTTGTCTATTAAGAATTAAGTAGCCCGTATGATTCTAGTAAGATGACGGTGCCCGTTCGCCGCCAACTAAATAAAAAGTAAAGAATGTAATGCTATGGTAGTATCATGTCTAGGAATGATCCTTATTATTCCGTTTATGCTTCGTATGCATTTACTGCTTTACTATGTACTCAGCATAGCTGATTGTGTGTTATTGTGTTGTTTGTTGACCTGTGATGAGCCATTGATGCTTCAATGGGGAGCAGACTAGGTGTGCTGGTGTTGCTGCATGAGTTTGGCATACGGGGAATATTTTCTGGTTTATAAGCTTTTAAATGTTTTTATTGAACTTATAGAACAATTAGTATGAATAGTTAATGGTTTGAATAAAAAGGGGTCTATGGTGATTCCCGAGTTGTAATTTGAAGTGAACATTTTATTTCCGCTGCAATGTACTTTTATTAATAAGAAGTTGTAACGTTTTGATTTTATTATGCCTTGCGTTTCACCGCGGCGGTAACACTTCCGAAGTCGATGCAACGTCGTAGACGTGTATGGATTTTGGGGGTATTACAACTTGCTTCAAGCTTCTGTAAAACTTTGAATTTCATCTCCTCTTGTTCACTTACAGTTGATAGTATTCTTTTAATTGTATAATGACCTTAATCTAGACGAGGTTCGATCTGAAATAAAAAAGAAACTTACACTCTAAACATCTTTCTATTTGTCATCATTTCTTGTTTTCCGTCTTCAATTTATATATAGTAAATACATAAATCTATATAAGAATGCCTTTTTACATGAGAAATGAGAACGGATTTTACGCGCTATAACATTAATGAACAAGTGACGTAACTCTAATGAAAGTTATGTAACTCAAAAAAAAAATTAGAAATTTTTTTTTTCGAAAAAAATTATGTTTTTTGGGCTCGACTCTAATCCAATTATATATATAGGGGCAGGATCCCATGAGAATGCTCCTTACATGAGAAATGAGAATGAATCTCAACCACACGATTGGATTAGAGTCACAACACTTGTTCATTAGAGTTATACCCCCGAAAAAATTTTGAGCCCAAAAAAAAAAAATTTCTTTTTCGAAATATTTTTTCTAATTTTTGTCTTTTTGGAGTTAAATCACTTTTTCATTAGAGTTACATCACTTGTTCATTAGAGTTATAGCGTGTAAAATTCATTCTCATTTCTCATGTAAGTATGCATTCTCATATGAACTCACTTATATATATATATATATATATATATATAGGAATAGGATCACGTGAAAACCACTCCTTATGCTGAAAAATGAAAACTGCAACATAAAATGAGCAAAAGTTTCTTAAAATGAGCGAAAACAAAAATGAGCAAAAAGAATAAAATGAACAAAAGTTCGTAAAATGAGCGATAGTTTTGCTAAAATGAGCAAAACATGAAATGAGCAAAAAACATAAAATGAGCAAAAATCTGCAAAATGAGCAAAAAGACCGGTTTTCAGTTTTCAGCTTAAGGTAAATTTTCAGTGGATCCTACCTTTATATATATATACATATATATAATTTTTTTTTCGATGCGAATGAGCCACAAGGGCGGGGATGAGAATCGATCTCAGGATCACCTGGAACCGGGAGGGAAGCTCTAACCAACTGAGCTATCCCTCACTCTCTTATACATATATATATATATGTATAGATATATGTATATATATATATATATATATATATATATGTCTATGTATATATATATATATATATATATATATATATGTATATGTATATGTATATGTATATATATATATGTATATGTATATATATGTATATATATATATATATATGTATATATATATGTATATGTATATGTATATGTATATATATATGTATATGTATATGTATATGTATATATATATGTATATGTATATGTATAAAGTGAGTTCATATGAGAATGCATACTTACATGAGAAATGAGAATGAATTTTACACGCTATAACTCTAATGAACAAGTGATGTAACTCTAACGAAAAAGTGATGTAACTCCAAGAAAAAGAATATTAGAAAAAAAAATTCAAAAAAAATTTTTTTTTTGGGCTCAAAATATTTTCGCAGGTATGACTCTAATGAACAAGTGTTGTAACTCTAATCCAATCGTGTGGTTCAGATTCATTCTCATTTCTCATATAAGGAGCATTCTCATGTAATCTTCCCCCTATATATATATATATAAATATATATGTACATATATATATTATATATATATGTGTACACATATATATATGTGTACACATATATATATGTGTACACATATATATATGTGTACACATATATATATACATATATATATCATATCATATCATATCATATCATATCATATCATATCATATCATATCATATCATATCATATCATATCATATCATATCATATAACTAATATATAAAACATACGAGGTCGCGACATTTGGCGTTCTCATGGACGCCATTTGTCGCGCTTATTAACTGCCATGTCATTTTTTTTCAAAAAAATAAAATACATGTATAGAGTTTGATAGAGTTGGGTTCACAATGAAAAACTTGAGTATAATAAATCTATAATAACTTTTAATATATAGTTCGGAAAATTATTATTTTTTGTACCATTGGAAAGTGTTTTAAAACTACTTTAAAATAATATCCATTTATACTAAATTTAAAATTTTATATTAAAGTAACGTATAAAAAGAGATATTGATTATACTAACTTTTTAAAGTAATAAACTGTAATTAGAATTAGAAAGTCAGTTACAATTGGGGCTTATCTACAAAACCTATTCATGTTAGAATTAGAATATCAAAGTTGTTACATTATAACTTTTATTGTTGTATATCAGACAAAAATACCTTCAAACATGGTATGTGAAAATTTCAAAAGTCTACATCTTTTTCACGAAGGGAACTAGCATTGGCCCAGGTCCAAATACTACTAACTAATAAATAAAGTAGAGTCCAAAAGTCAGCTCACGAGGTCGGACATTTGGCGTCCTCGTTGGACGTCATTTGCCACGCTGATTAACTAATATATCATTTTTTTTTAAATAAATAGAGCTACAAAGTAATAAAAATGCATGTGTAGAGTTTAGGATAAGAAGATATAGAGTGGAGTCCACAATGAAAAACTTTATAGTAAATCGATTATAACTTTTAATATGTAGTTTGGAAAATTATAATTTTGTACCATTGGAAAGTGTTCAAAAACTACTTTAAGGTAAGATCCGTTTATACAATTAAAATTTTGTATTAAAGTAACGTACAAAAAGAAATATTGACTATGCTAAGTATTAAAGTAACAAACTGCTATTAGAATTAGAAATTCAATAAGAATTAGGGTTTTTCTACAAAACCTATTCAAATTAGAATTATAATACGTTCAAATAGGGTATGCGAAAATTTCCAAATTCTACATCTTCTCCACGAAGAGAACATGTATTTGCCCGGGTCCCAAATACTAGTATGTATATAAAGGAGGAACTTTTCGAGAGTATAGGTAGCTCCTCAAGATTTCGAGAGCATAGAGCGCGCCACGTAGGATTACCATGTCATCGGTTTTTGTTTTTATTTTTCACAAAAATAGAGTTCTATATAGATATAAATACATATAAGGAGTTTTAGATAAACGAAAATCAGAGTTTGGTTTTGATTGAACAACCTAAATTATTATATTGTGTAAATTGTATATAACTTTTGCTACATAATTTGGAATATTATAATTTTTGTAGCATCGGAGGGTGCTCGAAATATGCTTCAAAATACGATCTCTTTACAATATAGTTCTACAACTTATGAAATAGAGCACCACGTAGGATTGCCATGTCATTAATTTTTATTTTAAATCTTTTTCAAAAGTAGAGTTCTACATATATAAGTGGAATTGTGGTTAAACATGTCCGTAAAAATTTTCTTGAGAGGGCGTGAAAAGGGCGAATAGCTCTTCTTTGCAGCCATGGCAAGACCTCGAAAGAAATCCTCATCTTCTGGTGTTAAAACATGGAAACCGATCACAAGGGCGGCTAATAAAAGTCACATTGATGCTATAATTGAAGATGAGATGGAAGAAGAGGTAGCTTTAATGGAGTCCGAGGAAGACCTAAAAATTTCGATTGCATTTGAGAATCAATTTTTTATCCCCAACTCTTCTCTGCGGGAGCTACAACAACAATCTCAGGTGAAGATTATATTCAATGCATGGATTAATGGAGTATCGCAAGGAAAACCTATAAGTTCTCAATTTCGCCCACCCACAAATTATGGCGGGAAAATTGTTCAATTGAATGATTCTAATTCTATGATTGATAATACAACTGATTTGATGCGAATTGTATTAGAAGATATAGAGGATGAAAATGTGTTTTAGACATCTGCTGTTGTTTGTTACATTTTGGGTGCAAATCCATCTCATAATGTCATATAGGGGTTCATCAATCGTATTTAGGGTAAAATGGGAGTAGATAAGGTTGCATTGGCTGGAAAGGGTCTTTACCTTGTCCGTTTCACAACAATGGAGAATGCTCATAAAGTTTTACATGGGGGACCCTATTTCTTTGATTCGAAGCCTATGATTTTGAAAGAATGGCATGAAACCATGAACCTAGTGAAGGATCATGTTAAACTAGTTCCAATATGGGCAAAATTGCAGGAATTAGAAGTGAAATATTGAGGGTGAAAAGAGCTTATCTAAGATTGTTAAGACTCTACGAAGACTGGTTAAAGTTGACTAACCAACAAAAAAATAGATAAACTCTTCTTTGCAATAGTTAAGGTTGAAGTCAGCATGAAACATTCTTTCCATGAGACAATTCAATTTGTGAAAGAAAGTGGAGAGGTTATGGAGCAATAAGTGGAATATGAAAGGCTTCTCATCTCTTGCTATCTTTGTAAAGGGTTGGGACATGATAAGATGCAATGTATGAAGAAAGCTGCAGCCACAAAGAAATTGTGGATTTCCAAAGGCACCTACTCAGGCCAAACCACAGGAGAAGATTCAGATTGCAGATGATCAGGACGATGGCTTTGTGAAGGCTGTTTAGTTCAAGAAGACACAAAGTACACAAATGAGTTACTTAGGGATGATATGAGGGTGTCCAAGAGGAAATAGAGGAAGCTAAGAACCATGGTGTAGTCATTCTCCCTGAGCCTAATGGATAGCCTCCTTTGTTGGAATATAAGGGGGCTAAACAACAAATCCAAGCATAGTGAAGTGTATCAATTGATTCAACATCACAAAATCAAGTTGTTTAGCCTCCTTGAAACAAAGGTGAGACCACCAAAATTTGGTGCTCTCTACCTAAAAATGTGCCCTGGTTGGAATTTCACTACAAACATCAGCCATTGTAGTACTGGGAGAATAGTTGTAGCTTGGGACGCTGATCTCTCTTTTGATCTTGATATTAAAGCAATGAGTGATCAATTCATCCATTGTTCTACCACTCCTAAAAAGGATGATTAGAGGATTTTCTGCACCTTTATGTACGACAGTAATGATAGGAAAGTTAGGAAGGAATTGTGGGATCACTTAGTGGAATTTGGTAGAGGAATGAGTGAAGCCTGGATTGCAATGGGACACTTTAATGCTATCATAGAAATTGAAGATAGAATTGGTGGGGATCCAGTGAGAGTGGGAGATATCCAAGCAATGAGAGAATGCATGTCCAACTGCAACCTGATTACTCACAAAACAGTGGGGAAGCAATTCACTAGGAACAATAAGTAAGAGGGAGATACAAGAGTCTTCTCGAGAATTAATAGAGTTCTTTCTCATCAAGCCTGGGATGCCATGTTCCCCAACTCTAAAGCTACCTATCATGCAGAAGATGACTTTGATCATTGTCAAATGTTCTAAGTCAATACACTAATGCTCTAGTGAAGAGACCATTCAGGTTTTATAATATGTGGACTAAAGCTGAAAAATTCATGACTTTAGCTGCTCATAATTGGGATAAGCCTGTCCAAGGTTGCAAAATGTTTAAGGTCATTCAGAGACTTAAATGACTCAAATATCACCATAAAATGCTGAATCAAATGGGTTTTAATGATGTTGCAGCTGAAAGCAGGAAATGGAAGGCTCAGTTGGATGAAATTCAGAAGCAACTTTATGATAATCCCAACAATAGCAACCTTGCCAGTGCAGAGAAAGAAATTGCTAAGCAATATAGTAAAGCTCACAATGAGCATATTTCTTTCTTACAACAAACAACCAAGCTTGATTGGCTGGATTCTGGTGATGAAAACACCATGCTAATTAATCAAAGTATCAAGCAAAAGAGGAGGCAAAATAACATCCACTCTATCCAGGACAAAGATGGGAAGATGGTGAATACTAGGGAAGAAGTGCAGCCGGCTTTCATCGAGTTTTACTCTTGAGCATCAAATTTTGACACCCAAATCTTCTCTATAAGAGCTACAACAACAATCTCAGGTGAAGACTATATTCAATGCATGGATTAATGGATTGTCGCGAGGAAAAACCTGTAAGTTCTCAATTTTGCCCAATCACAAATTCTGGCTGGAAAAATGTTCAATTGAATGATTCAAATTCTACGATTGATCATACAACTGATGTGATGCGAATTGTATTAGATGATATAGAGGATGAAATTATGTTTTGGAAATCTGATGTTGTTTGTTACATTTTGGGTGCGAATCCACCACATAATGTCATGGAGGGGTTCATCAATCGTATTTGGGGTAAAATGGGAGTAGATAAGGTTGCTTTGGCTGGGAAGGATGTTTACCTTGTCTGTTTCACAACAATAGAGAATGCTCATAAAGTTTTACATGGGGCACCATATTTCTTTGATTCGAAACCTATGATTTTGAAAGAATGGCATGAAAACATGAACCTAGTAAAGGATCATGTAAAACTAGTTCCAATATGGGATAAAATGCAGGGATTAGATGTGAAATATTGGGGTGAAAAGAGCTTACCTAAGATTGTTAAGACTGTAGGAAGACTGGTTAAAGTTAACCAAGCAACAAAAAAAAAAACATTGATAAACTCTATTTTGCAAGAGTTATGGTTGAAGTCATCATGAATCAATCTTTCCAAGAGACAATTCAATTTGTGAATGAAAAAGGAGAGGTTGTGGAGCAACCAGTGGAATATGAATGGTCTCTAATCTCTTGCTATCTTTGTAAAGGGTTGGGACACGATAAGATGCAATGTATGAAGAAAGCTGCAGCCACAAAGAAAATGTGGGTTCCAAAGGCACCTGCTCAAGCTAAACCTCAGGAGAAGATTCAGATGCAGATGATCAAGAAGATGGCTTTGTGAAGGCTGGTAAGTTTAGTAAGACATAAACCACACAACAAAGACCTATCATCACAGTTAATAGATTTCAAGCATTGGATGAGTTACCTGGGGATGATAAGAGGGTGTCCAAGAGGAAATAGAGGGAGCTAAGGACTAAGGGGTAGTCATTCCCCCTGAGCCTAATGGATAGCCTCCTTTGTTGGAATATAAGGGCGCTAAACAACATATCCAAGCAAAGTGAAGTGTACTAATTGATTCAACATCACAAAATCAAGTTGTTTAGCCTCCTTGAAACAAAGGTGAGACCACCTAAATTGGGTGCTCTCTACCTAAAAATGTTACCTGGATGGAATTTCACTACAAACATCAGCCATTACAGTACAGGGAGAATAGTTGTAGCCTGGGACCCTGATCTCTCTTTTGATATTGATGTTAAAGCAATGAGTGATCAATTCATCCAGTGTTCTATCACTCCTAAAGGAATGTGTACGGGATTTTCTGCACCTTTATCTACGGCAGTAATGATAAGAAAGTTAGGAAGGAATTATGGCATCACTTAGTGCAATTTGCTAGAGGAATGAGTGAAGCCTGGATTGCAATGGGACACTGTAATGCTATCATGGAAATTGGAGATTGAATTGGTGGGGATCCAGTCAGAATGGAAGATATCCAAGCAATGAGAGAATGTATGTCCACCTGCAACCTGATTACTCACAAACCAGTAGGGAAGCAATTCACTAGGAACAATAAGCAAGAGGGAGATACAAGAGTCTTCTCCAGAATTGATAGAGTTCTTTCTAGTCAAGACTGGGATGCCATGTTCCCCAACTCTGAAGCTACCTATCATGCAGAAGATGAACTTGATCATTGTCCAATGATTATGAGTCAATACTCTAATGCTCCAGTGAAGAGACCATTCAGGTTTTATAATATGTGGACTAAAGCTGAAAATTTCATGAGTTTAGTTGCTCATAATTGGGATAAGCCTGTCTAAGGTACTAAAATGTTTAAGGTAATTCAGAGACTTAAATGGCTCAAATATGACCTTAAGCTGCTGAATCAAATGGGTTTTAATGATGTTGAAGTTGAAAGCAGGAAATAGAAGGCTCAGTTGGATGAAATTAAGAAGCAACTTCATGAAAATCCAAGCAATAGCAACCTTGCCACTGCAGAGAAAGAAATCGCTAAGCAATATAGAGAAGCTCACCATAAGCATATTTCTTTCTTACAACAAACATCCAAGCTTGACTGGCTGGATTGTGGTGATGAAAAAACCATGTTGTTTCATCAAAGTATCAAGCGAAGGAGGAGGCAAAATAACATCCACTCTATCCAGGACAAAGATGGGAAGATGGTGAATACTAGAGAAGAAGTGCAGCAGGCTTTCATCCAGTTTTACTCTAAAGCATCAAATTTTAACCCCTAAATCTTCTCTACGGGAGCTACAACAGCAATCTTAGGTGAAGAATATATTCAATGCTTGGATTAATGGATTATCGCAAGGAAAACCTGTAAGTTCTCAATTTCGCTCACTCACAAATTCTGGCGGGAAAACTGTTCAATTTGATTATTCTAATTCTACGATTGATAATACAACTGATGTTAGGCGAATTATATTAGAAGATATAGAAGATGAAATTGTGTTTTGGAAATCTGATGTTGTTTATTACGTTTTGGTTGCGAATGTCATGGAGGGGTTCATCAATCGTATTTGGGGCAAAATGGGAGTAGATAAGGTTGCATTGGCTGGGAATCGTGTTTACCTTGTCCGTTTCACAACAATGGATAATGCTCATAAAGTTTTACATGGGGGATCCTATTTCTTTGATTCGAAAACTATGATTTTGAAAGAATGGCATGAAAACATGAACCTAGTGAAGGATCATGTTAAACTAGTTCTAATAAGGGAAAAATTGCAGGGATTAGATGTGAAATATTAGGGTGAAAAGAGCTTATCTATGATTGTTAAGACTCTAGGAAGACAGGTTAAAGTTGACCAAGCAACAAAAAACATAGATAAACTCTATTTTGCAAGAGTAATGGTTGAAGTCAGCATGGATCAATCTTTCCATGAGACAATTCAATTTGTGAATGAAAGAGGAGAGGTTGTGCAGCAACTAGTGGGATATGAATTGCTTCTAATCTCTAGCTATCTTTGTAAAGGGTTGGGATACGATAAGATGGCTTTGTGAAGGATGCTAAGTTCAGTAAGACACAAAGCACACAATTAAGACCTAACATGACAGTTAATAGATTTCAAGCATTGGATGAGTTACCTGGGGATGATAGGAGGGTGTCCAAGAGGAAATAGTGGGAGCTAAGGACCAGGGGGTAGTCATTCCCCCTGAGCCTAATGGATAGCCTCCTTTGTTGGAATATATAGGGGGTAAACAATAAATCCAAGCAAAGTGAATTGTATCAATTGATTCAACATCACAAAATGAAGTTATTTAGCCTTCTTGAAACAATGGTGAGACCACCTAAATTGGGTGATTTCTACCTAAAAATGTGCCCTAGAAGGAATTACACTACAAACATCAGCCATTGCAGTACTGGGAGAATAGTTGTAGCGTGGGACCTTGATCACTCTTTTTATATTGATATTTATGTAATGAGTGATCAATTCATCCATTGTTCTATCACTCCTAAAGGGATGAGTAGAGGCTTTTTCGACACCTTTATCTGCGACAGTAATGATAAGAAACTTAGTGGAATTTGCAAGAGGAATGAGTGAAGCCTGGATTGCAATGGGAGACATTAATGCTATCATGGAAATTGAAGATAGAATTAGTGGGGCTTTAGTGAGAGTGGCAGATATCCAAGCAATGAGGGAATGCATGTCCACCTGCAACCTGATTACTCACAAAAACAGTGGGAAGGCAATTCACCTAGAACAATAAGCAGGAGGGAGATACAAGAGTCTTCTCTAGAATTAATAGAGTTCTTTCTAGTCAAGCCTGTGATGCCATCTTCCCCCACTCTCAAGCTACCTATCATGCAGAAGATGACTTTGATCATTGTCCAATGATTCTCAGTCAATACACTAATGCTCCAGTGAAGAGACCATTTGGGTTTTATAATATTTGGACTAAAGCGTAAAATTTCATGACTTTAGTTGCTCATAATTGGGATAAGCCTGTCTAAGGTTGTATAATATTTTAGGTCATTCAGAGACTTAAATGGCTCAAATACGACCTTAAGCTGCTGAATCAAATGGGTTTTAATGATGTTGAAGTTGAAAGCAGGAAATGGAAGGCTCAGTTGGATGAAATTAAGAACCAACTTCATGATAATCCAAGCAATAGCAACCTTGCCACTGTAGAGAAAGAAATTGCTAAGCAATATAGAGAAGCTCACCATAAGCATATATCTTTCTTACAAGAAACAGCCAAGCTTAACTGGCTGAATTGTGGTGATGAAAACACCATGCTATTTCAAAAAGTATCAAGCAAAGGAGTAGGCAAAATAACATCCACTCTATCCAGGACAAAGATGGGAAGATGGCGAATACTAGGGAAGAAGTGCAGCAGGCTTTCATCCAATTTTACTCTTGAGCATCAAATTTTGAACCTCAAATCTTCTCTGCGGGAGCTACAACAACAATCCCAGGTGAAGACTATCACCAGAGGAAAAAAAGCCAAAGGTTGTATACAAGGGCTGCGGTTATCGAAAAACGCAGCCCTTAAAATAAAGGGCTGCGGTTAATTTAAAAAACCGTAGCCCTTTTATATATTCATTTTCGCGCATCACATTTCTTTCTCTCGCTGTCATTGGATTCTCTATTCTTAACCAGTAACCCTTTCTACCTCTAACCTCAGACTCCCTCTCTCACTCCCACCGCGCCTCTTTCTCGCTACTCCATCCCTCACTTTCTCTCTCCTCCAAAAACGCGAAGTCTTCTGCTGCATCTTCGTCTTCTGCTTCGAATTCGTTTGGTTTTAGTCTGATTTTACCCTTTTTATTCTAAATTCAACATTAAATTCGTTTGGTTTTAGGGTTTATACAACTACTTCGCCGATCTTCTTTTGCTGCGATTTTCTTGGTCATTTCCTTGGCTATGGCTATGTCAACTACTTCTCTTTCCTTTTGATGGTAATTTCTCCATCTCTTTCTCTTACAATTTACGCTCTCTGTTTTTTTATTTCGATTTTTCTTTCGTTGAAATTTATTTGGGTTCGTTGAAATTTCTCTTACAATTTTTCCATCTTGTTCGTTGTTTTCTCTTACAATTTTCTTGCAGCTCTTCTTTCTATTTGATACCGCCGCCACTGTTGTTGAAATCTTTGAATGCCCAGTTTGTGCTAATGCACCACCTATTCACCAGGTTATCTCTCATCTCTTTCACTTTTTTTTTTTAAGTTTTGTTGATCATTCTTGATTTGAGTCGCTTTTGCAAGTTCAATGATTTGGGTACTCTTGCTCTTCTTTCCTTTATTTTAGAATTTATGGGTTTTCTTGTTTGTATGTTAGTGGTGAATTTTTTAATGGGGCTGAAACCTTGAAGGTTCTAGACTTTTTATTTACTGTTGGAATTTAATCACTTTCTTTATGTTTAAATTGGTGGAAGTGAAGGAAATATTTGATTATTGTCTTGATGAATTTGTGTGAATTAGTATTTATTTGAGGGTGTGTTGTTTAGCATGAATTTTATGGGTTATCTTCGAATCTAATTAGATTTGGAATTCTGGGGTTAATTTAGAAGCTTTTATCATATTCTTTGTTTTTTGGTACTATCTAATCAACAACCTGTTCAATATGTTCATCTGTTTCCTAGTATTCTAAGAAGGCATCTGTGTATGCTAGCATTAAGCTATGAAAACTGAGGTTATTTACTTGATTTATTGAAGTTTTTGAGATTTTAAGTTGAGCTGCACCAGTATTCCACTGGTTAGTCACTTATACTTGTCTACGGGAACCAAAAAGTTGAATTCGTGAATGTCAATTGACCAATGCTTGAGACTTTGAAAGGCTTATTTGGTTGTTAAATGCTGAGGAAATTTATGCTTGGTGAAGGTTTTCTGCATGTTTTAATCTCTTTTTTTTTTGCTTCCTCCAGTTTTCTGAAGGAAACTTATTCTCTGAGATTTTTGGTTTGCAGGCTATGATAGATGTTGTGTATTCTGCGTTGCTCAAAGCACTGGTGATATCTGATTGTGAAGATATGTATTTTTATTTTGTGAGAGCAACTGTTGTCGGGGCAATGATGAAGCTTCTTGAAGTAATCCCTTTCCTAGATTTGACTGGTTGGTTTATCTTATTCTATGCTTCTTTGGCTTTCATTCTGAAATATATATTCAACACTTTGGTGAACGAGTTCCTGCCACCTGATTGGTTAACTCTTCTCCAAGTAGTCATTTGTAGAATTGGTAATGAAGAAGAGTAGATTTCCATGTTATTTCAGCTTCTTAGTTCTGTGGTGGAGGCTGGAGAGAAAGATGTAGCAGTTCATATGTATCACAATTGGTTAATGTTATTGCCAAGTATATGCCTTCCAACATAGAGCCATGGCCTGAAGTAAGTCCAAGCCTTTTTCCTCTAGCAATATACTATATTTGTTGATCTGTCTCTGCCTCAGAAAATACAACCCTATGTCAGGAATTATGATAATGGATTTGAGAGGCGTGTGGTTTTGGAGCTATGCTTTCTTTGGTCTTCATGATAGTTAATTTTTGACTTAAAACTTAAAAGAACTTACGATTTATAATTATTGATAGATTCTTAGGACGTTGTGTGTGGTCATGCGTGGTTGTCTTAAAGTTCTGCTGTTTCATTGACAAATCTTATGCGATACATGGTTGTTGCTTGCCAAGTCCTTGTGTTATTTATTTTTCCATTTCTTTGGTCTCTCATCTTTCTATAAACAATGCTGATTTCTTCTGTCTGGACATTAGTTCATCTCCTAGTGTAATTTCTTAGATCTTAACAAGTTTACCTTCGTTTTGTGGCAGGCGGTTAATGGCTAAATCTCGGGAAGATACGGTACCCGAAGAAGATGAAGAGTGGGCTCCTGATCAGAAACAATGGCTATAGCTTTTTTTGCCCTCTTGCAGCATTGCAGCAGTCTTAGCTTGGAACAAAGGAACTGATGGTATGTCTTAAACTACAATATAAGTATCATGGTTAATTAATGTTCTGAAATCAATTCCTTCTCTTCAGGTGTTTGGTGGCAGCAACATGGTATAAATGTTTGGAAGTGCAGCACTTAGCTGTAGGCATAGTAAGTCAAAACTGCCTAGTAGTCTTTGAAGAGTTCATCAGACAGTTGATTTTGTGAAGCAAACCCATCATAAGTCTACCTATCATAGATTAGTTTTAGCATATATTTTTGTAACTTTCTCTATATTTGTATAAAAAAGCGTAATTTGCAATGAAAAACGATAGTTTTATATAAATATAATTGTTTGGATTCATTTTAGACCAAAAAAATGCTAAAAAAAAAATTTCTTTCATTTTTTTTGGGTCACAAGGGCTGCGGTCAGGCAAAAACTGCAGCCCTTAGTGGGTTAAGGGCTGCGGTAAAGGGCCAAAACCGCATCCCTTAACTCACCAAGGGCTTCGGTTTTGGCCCTTAATCGCAGCCCTTAATCCACCAAGGGCTGCGGTTTTTGCCCTGACCGCAGCCCTTAACGCGCTAAGGGCTGCTAGTCCAATGGCTGCGGGCAAAAAACGCAGCCCTTAGGCCCATTTTGACCGCAGCCTTGGGCTTTTTTCCTCTAGTGTATATTGAATGCATGGATTAATGGATTATCACAATGAATACCTGTAAGTTCTCAATTTCGCCCACTCACAAATTCTGGCTGGAAAACTGTTTAATTGAATGAAACTAATTCTACGATCGATAATACAACTGATTTGATGCGAATTGTATTAGAAGATATAGAGGATGACATTGTGTTTTGGAAAACTGTTGATGTTTGTTACATTTTGGGTGCGAATCCACCTCATAATGTCATGGAAGGGTTCATCAATCGTATTTGGGGTAAAATGGGAGTAGATAAGGTTGCATTTGGCTGGGAAGGGAGTTTACCTTGTCCGTTTCCCAACAATGGAGAATGCTCATAAAGTTCTACAGGGGGGACCCTATTTCTTTGATTCAAAACCTATGATTTTGAAAGAATGGCATGAAATCATGAACCTAGTAAAGGATCATGTTAAACTAGTTCCAATCTTGGAATAATTATAGGGATTAGATGTGAAATATTAGGGTGAAAATAGCTTATGTAAGTTTGTTAAGACTCTAGGAAAACTGATTAAAGTTGACCAAGCAACAAAAAAATGGATAAAGTCTTCTTTGCAATACTTATGGTTGAAGTCAACATGAATAAATCTTTCCATGAGACAATTCAATTTGTGAATGAAAGAGGAGAGGTTGTGGAGCAACCAGTGGAACATAAATGGCTTCTCATCTCTTGCCATCTTTGTAAACGGTTGGGACATGATAAGATACAATGTATGAAGAAAGCTGCAGCCACAAAGAAAATGTGGGTTCCAAAGGCACTTGCTCAGGCCAAACCTCAGGAAAACATTCAGATGATAGATGATCAGGAAGATGGCTTTGTGAAGGCTGCTAAGTTCAGTAAGACAAAAAGCACACAATTAAGACCTATCATCACAATTAATAGATTTCAGGTATTGGATGAGTTACCTGGGGATGATAGGAGGGCGTCCAAGAGGAAAGAGAGGGAGCTAATGACCAGGGGGTAGCCATTCCCCCTGAGCCTAATGGATAGCCTCCTTTGTTGGAATATAAGGGGGTTAAACAACAATCTAAGCAAAGTGAAGTGTATCAATTGATTCAACATCACAAAATCAAGTTCTTTAGCCTCCTTGAAACAAAGGTGAGACCACCTAAATTGGGTACTCTCGACCTAAAAATGTGCCATGGATGGAATTTCACTACAATCATCAGCCATTGCTGTACTGGGGGAATAGTTGTAGCCTGGGACCCTGATCTCTCTTTTGATGTTGATATAAAAGCAGTGAGTGATTAATTCATCCATTGTTCTATCGCTCCTAAAGGGATGAGTAGAGGCTTTTTCTGCACCTTTATCTACTGTAGTAATGATAAGAAAGTTAGGAAGGAATTGTGGGATCACTTAGTGGAATTTGCAAGAGGAATGAGTGAAGCCTGGATTGCGATGGGAGACTTTAATGCTATCATGCAAATTGAAGATAGAATTGGTGGGGATCTATTGAGAGTGGGAGATATCCAAGCAATGAGAGAATGCATGTCCACCTGCAACCTGATTACTCGCAAAACAGTGGGGAAGCAATTTACCTGGAACAATAAGCAAGAGGGAGATACAAGAGTCTTCTCCAGAATTGAAAGATTTCTTTCTAGTCAAGCCTGGGATGCCATTTTCCCCAACTCTGAAGCTACCTATCATGCACAAGATGACTTTGATTATTGTCCAATGATTCTGAGTCAATACTCTAATGCTCCAGTGAAGAGACTATTCAGGTTTTATAATATGTGGACTAAAGCTAAAAATTTCATGACTTTAGTTGCTCATAATTGGGATAAGCTTGTCCAAGGTTGTAAAATGTTTAAGGTCATTCAGAGACTTAAATGGCTCAAATATGACCTTAAGCTGCTGAATCAAATGGGTTTTAATGATGTTGAAGTTGAAAGCATGAAATGGAAGGCTCGGTTGTATGAAATTCAGAAGCAACTTCATGATAATCCCAGTAATAGTAACCTTACCACTGTAGAGAAATAAATTGCTAAGCAATGTAGTGAAGCTCACAATAAGCATATTTCTTTCTTACAACAAACAGCCAAGCTTGACTGGCTGGATTGTGGTGAAAAAAACACCATGCTATTTCATTAAAGTATCAAGCAAACGAGGAGGAAAAATAACATCCACTCTATCCAGGACAAAGATGGGAAGATGGTGAATACCAGGGAAGAAGTGCAGCAGGCTTGTATCCAGTTTTACTCTTGAGCATCAAATTTTGACCCCCAAATCTTCTTTGCGGGAGCTACAACAACAATCTCTGTTGAAGACTATATTCAATGCATGGATCGAGGGATTATCCCAAGGAAAACATGTAAGTATTCAATTTTCGCCCACTCACAAATTTTGGCGGCAAAAACTGTTCAATTGAATGATTCTAATTCTACGATTGATAATACAATTGAGTTGATGCAAATTGTATTAGCAGATATAGATGAAGAAATTGTGTTTTGGAAATCAGTTGTTGTTCGTTACATCTTGGGTGCGAATCCACCTCATAATGTCATGGAGGGGTTCATCAATTGTAGTTGGGGTAATATGGGAGTATATAAGGTTGTATTGGCTGGGAAGGGTGTTTACCTTATCCGTTTCACAACAATTGAGAATGCTCATAAAGTTTTACATGGGGGACCCTATTTCTTTCATTCGAAACCAATGATTTTGAAAGGCTGGCATGAAAACATGAACCTAGTGAAGGATCATGTTAAACTAGTTCCAATTTGGGCAAAATTGCAGGGATTAGATGTGAAACATTGGGTTGAAAAGAGTTTATCTAAGATTGTTAAGACTCTAGGTTGACTGGTTAAAGTTGACCAAGCAACAAAAAAAATACATAAACTCTATTTTGCAAAAGTTGTGGTTGAAGTCAGCATGAATCAATCTTTCCATGAGACAATTCAATTTGTGAATGAAAGAGGAGAGGTTGTGGAGCAAACAGTGAAATATGAATGGCTTCTAATCTCTGGCTATCTTTGTAAAGGGTTGGGAAATGATAAGATGCAATGTATGAAGAAAGCTGCAGCCACAAAGAAAATGTGGGTTCCAAAGGCACCTGCTCAGGCCAAACATCAGGAGAAGATTCAGATTGCAGATGATAAGGAATATGGCTTTGTGAAGGCTGTTAAGTTCAGTAAGACACAAAGCACACAACTATGACCTATCATCACAGTTAATAGATTTCAAGCATTGGATGAGTTACCTGGGATGATATGAGGGTGTCTAAGTGGAAATAGATGGAGCTCAGAACAGGGGGTAGTCATTCCCCCTCAGCCTAATGGATAGCCTCATTTGCTGTAATATAAGGGGGCTAAACAACAAATCCAAGCAAAGTAAAGTGTATCAATTAATTCAACACCAAAAAATCAAGTTTTTTAGCCTCTTTGAACCAAAGGTGAGACCACCTAAATTGGGTGCTCTCTACCTAAGAATGTGCCCTGGATGGAATTTCACTACAAACATCTGCCATTGCAATACTGGGAGAATAGTTGTAGCCTGGGACCCTGATTTCTCTTTTGATGTTGATATTGAAGCAAGGAGTGATCAATTCATCCATTGTTCTATCACTCCTAAAGGGATAAGTAGAGGCTTTTTCTGCACCTTTATCTACGACAGTAATGATAAGAAAGTTAGGAAGGAATTATGGGATCACTTAGTGGAATTTGCTAGAGGAATGAGTGAAGCCTAGATTGCAATGGAAGACTTTAATGCTATCATGGAAATTGAAGATAGAATTGGTGGGGCTCCAGTGAGAGTGGGAGATATCCAAGCAATGAGAGAATGCATGTCCACCTCCAACCTAATTACTCACAAAACAGTGGGGAAGCAATTTACCTGGAACAATAAGCAAAAGGGAGATACAAGAGTCTTCTCCAGAATTGATAGATTTCTTTCTAGTCAAGCCTGGGATGCCATGTTCCCCAACTCTGAAGCTACCTATCATGCAGAAGATGACTTTGATCATTGTCCAATGATTCTGAGTCAATACTCTAATGCTCTAGTGAAGAGACCATTCAGGTTTTATAAAATGTGGACTACAGCTGAAAATTTCCTGACTTTAGTTGCTCATAATTGGGATAAGCCTGTCCAAGGTTGTAAAATGTTTAAGGTCGTTCAGAGATTTAAATGGCTTAAATATGAACTTAAGCTGCTGAATCAAATGGGTTTGAATGATGTTGAAGTTTAAAGCAGGAAATGGAAGACTCAGTTGGATGAAATTCATAAGCAACTTCAAGATAATCCCAGCAATAGCAACCTTGCCACTGCAGAGAAAGAAATTGCTAAGCAATATAGAGAAGCTCACAATAAGCATATTTCTTTCTTACAATAAACAGCCAAGCTTGACTGGCTGGATTGTGGTGATGAAAATACCACGCTATTTCATCAAAGTATCAAGCAAAGAAGGAGGCAAAATAACATCCACTCTATCCAGGACAAAGATGGGAAGATGGTGAATATCAGGGAGGAAGAGCAACAGACTTGCATCCAGTTTTACTCTTGAGCATCAAATTTTAACCCCCAAATCTTCTCTGCGGGAGCTACAAAAGCAATTTCAGGTGATTACTATATTTAATGCATGGATTAATGGATTATCGCAAGGAAAACCTTTAAGTTCTCAATTCCTCCCACTCACAAATTCTGGCTAGAAAACTGTTCAATAGAATGATTCTAATTCTACGATTGATAATACAACTGATATGATGCGAATTGTATCAGATGATATAGATGATGAAATTGTGTTTTGGAAATATGCAGTTGTTTGTTACATTTTGGGTAAGAATTCACCTCATAATGTCATGGAGGGGTTGATCAATCGTATTTGGGGTAAAATGGGAGTAGATAAGGTTGCGTTGGTTGGGAAGGGTGTTTACCTTGTCCGTTTCACAACAATGGAAAATGGTCATAAATTTTTACATGGGGAAACCAATTTCTTTGATTCGAAACCTATGATTTTGAAATAATGGCATGAAAACATGAACCTATTGAGGGATCATGTTAAATTAGTTCCAAACTGGGCAAAATTATAGGGATTAGATGTGAAATATTGGGGTGAAAAGAATGTATCTAATATTATTAAGACTCTAGGAAGACTGGTTAAAGTTGACCAAGCAACAAAAAACATAGATGAACTCTATTTTGAAAGATTTATGGTTGAAGTCAGCATGAATCGATCTTTCCATGAGACAATTCAATTTGTGAATGAAAGAGGAGACGTTGTGGAGCAAACTGTGGAATATGAATGGCTTCTAATATCTTGCTATCTTTCTAAAGGGTTGGGACGTGATAAGATGCAAGGTATGAAGAAAGCTACAGCCACAAAGAAAATGTGTGTTCCAAAGGCACCTGCTCAGGCCAAACCTCGGGAGAAGATTCGGATTGCAGATGATCAGCAAGATGGCTTTCTGAAGGGTGCTAAGTTTAGTAAGACGCAAAGCACACAACTAAGACCAATCATCACAGTTAATAGATTTCAAACATTGGATGAGTTACCTTGGGATGATAGAAGGGTGTCCAAGAGGAAATAGAGGGAGCTAAGGATCAGGGGGTTATCATTCCCCCTGAGCCTAATGGATAGCCTCCATTATTGGAATATAAGTGAAGTGTATCAATTGATTTAATATCACAAAATCATGTTTTTTAGCCTCCTTGAAACAAAGGTGAGACCACCTAAATTAGGTGCTCTCGACCTAAAAATGTTCCCAGGATGGAATTTCACTACAAACATCAGCCATTGCAGTACTGGGAGAATAGTTGTAGCCTAGGACCCTGATCACTCTTTTGATGTTGATATTAAAGCAATGAGTGATTAATTCATCCATTGTTCTATCACTCCTAAAGGGATGAGTAGAGGCTTTTTCTGCACCTTTATCTGCTCCAGTAATGATAAGAAAGTGGAATTGTGGGATCACTTAGTGGAATTTGCTAGAGGAATGAGTGAAGCCTGGAATGCAATGGAAGACTTTAATGCTATCATGGAAATTGAAGATAGAATTAGTAGGGCTCTAGTGAGAGTGGGAGATATCCAATCAATGAGAGAATGCATGTCCACCTGCAACCTGATTACTCACAAAACAATGAGCAAGCAACTCACCTAGAACAATAAGCAGGAGGGAGATATAGGAGTCTTCTCCAGAATTGATAGAATTCTTTCTAGTCAAGCATGGAATGCCATGTTCCCCAACTCTGAATCTACCTATCATGCACAAGATGACTTTGATCATTGTCCAATGATTCTGAGTCAATACTCTAATGCTCCAGTGAAGAGACTATTCAGATTTTATAGTATGTGGACTAAAGCTGAAAATGTCATGACTTTAGTTGCTCATAATTGGGATAAGCCTGTCCAAGGTTGTATAATGTTTAAGGTCATTTAGAGACTTAAATGGCTCAAATATGACCTTAAGCTGCTGAATCAAATGGGTTATAATGATGTTGAAGTTAAAAGCAGGAAATGGACTTCTCAGTTGGATGAAATTCAGAAGCAACTTCATGATAATCCAAGCAATAGCAACCTTGCCACTGGAGACAAAGAAATTGCTAACCAATATAGAGAAGCTCACAATAAGCATATTTCTTTCTTACAACAAACTGCCAAGCTTGACTAGCTGGAATGTAGTGATGAAAACATCATGCTGTTTCATCAAAGTACCAAGTAAAGGAGGAGGCAAAATAACATCCACTCTATTGAAGACAAAAATGGGAAGATGGTGAATACCAGGGAAGAAGTGCAGTAGGCTTTCATCCAGTTTTACTCTTGAGCCTCAAATTTTGACCCCCAAATCTTCAGTGCGGGAGCTACAACTGCAATCTCAGGTGAAGACTATATTCAATGCATGGATTAAAGGATTATCGCAAGGAACACCTGTAAGTTCTCAATTTCGCCCACTCACAAATTCTGGCGGGAAAATTGTTTAATTGGAAGATTCTAATTCTATGATTGATAATACAACTGATTTGATGCGAATTGTATTAGAACATATACAGGATGAAATTGTGTTTTGGAAATCTGTTCTTGTTAGTTACATTTTGGGTTCGAATCCACCTCATAATGTCATGGAGGGGTTCATCAATCGTTTTTGGGGTAAAATAGGAGTAGATAAGTTTGCATTGGCCGGGAAGGGTGTTTATTTTGTCCGTTTCACAATAATGGATAATGCTCATAAAGTTTTACATGGGGGACCCTATTTCTTAGATTCGAAACCTATG
The DNA here is from genome assembly GCA_947646795.1 of Beta lomatogona. Classification (NCBI taxonomy): domain Eukaryota; kingdom Viridiplantae; phylum Streptophyta; class Magnoliopsida; order Caryophyllales; family Amaranthaceae; genus Beta; species Beta lomatogona. The sequence goes on from CANSNZ010001128.1 coordinate 760,942, forward strand.
ATTTTGCAAGAATGGCATGAAAACATGAACCTAGTGAAGGATCATGTTAAACTAGTTCCAATCTGGGCAAAATTATAGGGATTAGATGTGAAATATTGGGTGAAAAGAGCTTATCTAAGATTGTTAAGATTCTAGGAAGACTGGTTAAAGTTGACCAAGCAACAAAAAACATAGATAAACTCTATTTTGCAAGAGTAATGGTTGAAGTCAGCCAAAATTAATCTTTCCATGAGACAATTCAATTTGTGAATGAAAGAGGAGAGGTTATGGAGCAACCAGTGGAATATGAAGGGCTTTTAATCTGTTGCTATCTTTGTAAAGGGTTGGAACATGATAAGATGCGATGTATGAAGAAAGATGCAGCCGCAAAAAAAAATGTGGGTTCTAAAGGCACCTGCTCAGGCCAAACCTCAGGAGAAGATTCAGATTACAGATGATCAGGAAGATGGCTTTGTGAAGGGTGCTAAGTTCAGTAAGACACAAAGGACACAACTAAGACCTATCATCACAGTTAATAAATTTCAAGCATTGGATGAGTTACCTGGGGATGATAGGAGGATGTCCACGAGGAAATGGAGGGAGCTAAGGACTAGGGGGTAGTCAGTCCCCCTGAGCCTAATGGATAGCCTCCTTTGTTAGAATATAAGGGGGCTAAACAACAAATCCAAGCAAAGTGAAGTGTATTAATTGATTCAACATCACAAAATCAAGTTGTTTTGCCTCCTTGAAACAAAGGTGATACCACCTAAATTGGATGCTCTCTACCTAAAAATGTGCCGTGGATGAAATTTCACCATAAACATTAACCATTGCAGTACTAGGAGAATAGTTGTAGCCTGGGACACTGATCTCTTTTTTGATGTTTATATTAAAGCAATGAGTGATCAATTCATCCATTGTTTTATCACTCTTAAAGGGATTAGTAGAGGCTTTTTCTGCACCTTTATCTACGGCAGTAATTATAAGAAAGTTCGGAAGGAATTGTGGATCACTTAGTGGAATTTGCTAGAGGAATGAGTGAAGCCTGGATTGCAATGGGAGACTTTAATGCTATCATGGAAATTGAAGATAGAATTAGTGGGGCTTTAGTGAGAGTGGGAGATATCCAAGCAATGAGAGAATGTATGTCCACCTAAAACCTGATTACTCACAAAACAGTGGGGAAGCAATTCACCTAGAACAATAAGCAAGAGGGAGATACAAGAGTCTTCTCCAGAATTGATATAGTTCTTTCTAGTCAAGCTTGGGATGCCATGTTCCCCAACTCTGAAGCTGCCTATCATGCAGAAGACGACTTTGATCATTGTCCAATGATTCTGAGTCAATACTCTAATGCTCCAGTGAAGAGACCGTTCAGGTTTTATAATATGTGGACTAAAGCTGAAAATGACATGACTTTCGTTGCTCATAATTGGGATAAGCCTTTCCAAGGTTGTATAATGTTTAAGGTCATTTAGAGACTTAAATGGCTCAAATATGACCTTATGTTGCTGAATCAAATGGGTTTTAATGACGTTGAAGTTGAAAGCAGGAAATAGAAGGCTCAGTTGGATGAAATTCAGAAGCAACTTCATGATAATCCCAGCAATAGCAACCTTGCCACTATACAGAAAGAAATTGCTAAGCAATATAGAGAAGCTCACAATAAGCATATTTCTTTCTTACAACAAACAGCCAAGCTTGACTGGCTGGAATGTGGTGATGAAAACACCATGCTATTTCATCAAAGTATCAAGCAAAGGAGGAGGCAAAATAACATCCACTCTATCCGGGACAAAGATGGGAAGATGGTGAATACCAGCGAAGAAATGCAGCAGGCTTTCATCCAGTTTTTAGTCATGAGCATCGAATTTTGACCCCCAAATCTTCTCTGCGGGAGCTACAACAGCAATCTCAGGTGAAGACTATATCCAATGCATGGATTAATGGATTATCGTAAGGAAAACCTGTAAGTTCTCTATTTCGCCCACTCACAAATTCTGGCGGGAAAACTATTCAATAGAATTATTCTAATTCTACGATTGATAATTCAACTGATTTGATGCGAATCTACCTCATAATGTCATGGAGGGGTTCATCAATCGTATTTGGGGTAAAATGGGAGTAGATAAGGTTGTATTGGCTGGGAAGGGTGTTTACCTTGTCCGCTTTACAACAATGGAAAATGCACATAAAGTTTTACATGGGGGACCCTATTTCTTTGCTTCAAAACCTATGATTTTGAAAGAATGACATGAAAAAATGAAGCTAGTGAAGGATCATGTTAAACTAGTTTCAATCTGTGCAAAATTGCAGGGATTAGATGTGAAATATTGGGGTCAAAAGAGCTTATCTAAGATTGTTAAGACTCTAGGAAGACAGATTAAAGTTGACCAAGCAACAAAAAACATAGATAAACTCTATTTTGCAAGAGTTATGGTTGAAGTCAGCAAGAATCAATCTTTCCATGAGACAATTCAATTTGTGAATGAAAGAGGAGAGGTTGTGGAGCAACCAGTGGAATATGAATGGCTTCTAATCTCTTGCTATCTTTGTAAAGGGTTGGGACATGATAAGATGCAATGTATGAAGAACGTTGTAGCCACAAAGAAAATGTGGGTTCTAAAGGCACCTGCTCGGCCAAACCTCAGGAGAAGATTCAGATTGCAGATGATCAAGAAGATGGCTTCGTGAAGGGTGCTAAGTTCATTAAGACACAAAGCACACAACTGAGACCTATCATCACAGTTAATAGATTTCAAGCATTGGATGAATTAACTGGGGATGATAAGAGGATGTCCAAGAGGAAATAGAGGGAGCTAAGGACCAGAGGGTTGTCATTCCCCCTGAGCCTAATGGATAGCCTCCTTTGTTGGAATATAAAGGGGCAAAGCAACAAATCCATGCAAAGTGAAGTGTATCTATTGATTCAACATCACAAAATCCTGTTGTTTAGCCTGCTTGAAACAAAGGTGAGACAACCTAAATTGGGTGCTCTCTACCTAAAAATGTGCCCTGGATGAAATTTCACTACAAACATCAACCATTGCAGTACTGGGAGAATAGTTGTAGCCTAGGACCCTGATCTCTCTTTTGATGTTTATATGAAAGCAATGAGTGATCAATTCATCCACTATTTTATCACTCTTAAAGGGTTGAGTAGAGGCTTTTTCTGCACCTTCATCTACGGCTGTAATGATATGAAAATTAGGAAGGAATTGTGGGATTAGTTAGTGGAATTTGCTAGAGGAATGAGTGAAGCCTGGAATGCAATGGGAGACTTTAATGCCATCATGGAAATTGAAGATAGAATTGGTGGGGATTCAGTGAGAGTGGGAGATATCCAAGCAATGAGAGAATGCATGTCCATCTGCAACCTGGTTACTCACGAAACGTTGGGAAAGCAATTTACCTGGTACAATAAGCAAGAGGGAGATACAAGAGTCTTCTCTATAATTGATAGAGTTCTTTCTAATCAAGCCCTGGATGCGATTTTCCCCAACTTTGAAACCACCTATCATGCAGAAAATGACATTGATCATTGTCCTATGATTCTGAGTCAATACTGTAATGCTCCAGTGAAGAGACCATTCAGGTTTTACAATATGTAGACTAAAGCTGGAAATTTTATGACTTTAGTTGCTCATATTTAAGCTAAGCCTGTTCAAGGTTGTAAAATGTTTAACATCATTCAGAGACTTAAATGGCACAAATATGACCTTGAGCTACTGAATCTAAGGCGTTTTAATGATGTTGAAGTTGAAAGCAGGAAATGGAAGGCTCGGTTGGATGAAATTCAGAAGCCACTTCATGATAATCCCAGCAATAGCAACCTTGCCACTGTAGAGAAAGAAATTGCTAAGCAATATAGAGAAGCTCACAATAAGCATATTTATTTCTTACAACAAACAGCCAAGCTTGATTGGCTGGAATGTGGTGATGAAAACACCATGCTATTTCATCAAAGTATCAAGCAAAGGAGGGGGCAAAATAACATCCACCTTATCTAGGACAAAGATGGGAAGATGATGAATACTAGGAAGAAGTGCAGCAGGCTTTCATCTAGTTTTTTTCTTGATCATCAAATTTTGACCGCCAAATCTTCTCTGCAGGAGCAACAACAGCAATCTCAGGTGAAGACTATATTCAATGCATGGAATAATGGATTATAGCAAGGAAAACCTATAAGTTCTCAATTTCGCCCACTCATAAATTTTGGCGGGAAAACTGTTCAATTGAATGATTCTAATTCTACGATTGATAATACAACTGATTTGATGCAAATTGTATTAGAAGATGTAGAGGATGAAATTGTGTTTTGGAAATCTACTGTTGTTCGTTACATTCTGGGTGTGAATCCACCTCATAATGTCAAGAAGAGGTTCATCAATTGTATTTGGGGTAAAATGGGAGTAGATAAGGTTGCATTTACTGGGAAGGGTGTTTACCTTGTCCTTTTCACAACAATAGAGAATGCTCATAAAGTTTTATATGGGGGACCCTATTTCTTTCATAAGGCATGAAAACATGAACCTAGTGAAGGGTCATGTTAAACAAGTTCCAATCTGGGCAAAATTGTAGGGATTAGATGTGAAATATTAGGGAGAAAAGAGCTTAGCTAAGATTGTTAAGACTCTAGGAAGACTGGTTAAAGTTTTCCAAGCAACAAAAAACATAAATAAACTCTATTTTGCAAGAGTTATGGTTGAAGTCAGCATGAATCAATCTTTCCTTGAGACAATTCAATTTATGAATGAATGAGGAGAGTTTGTGGAGCAACCAGTGGAATACGAATGGCTTCTAATGTCTTGCTATTTTTGTAAAGGGTTGGGACATGATAAGATGCAATGTATGAAAAAAGCTACAGCCACAAAGAAAATGTGGTTTCCAAAGGCACCTGCTCAGGCTAAACCTCATGAGAAGATTTAGATTGCAGATGATCAGGAAGATGGCTTTGTGAAGGGTGCTAAGTTCTGTAAGACACAAAGCACACAACTAAGACCTATCATCACAGTTAATAGATTTCAAGCATTGGATGAGTTACTTGGGGATGATAGGAGGATATCCAAGAGCAAGTAGAGGGAGCTAAGGACCAGGGGGTTGTCATTCCCCCTGAGCCTAATGGATAGCCTCCTTTGTTAGAATATAAGGGGGCTAAACAACAAATCCAAGCAAAGTGAAGTGTATCAATTGATTCAACATCACAAAATCAAGTTGTTTAGCCTCCTTAAAACAAAGGTGATACCACCTAAATTGGGTGCTCTCTACCTAAAAATGTGCCCTGGATGGAATTTCACTACAAACATCAACCATTGCAGAACTGGGAGAATAGTTGTAGCATGGGACCCTCATCTCCCTTTTGACGTTGATATTAAAGCAATGAGTGATCAATTCATCCATTGTTTTCTCACTCCTAAATGGATGAGTAGAGGCTTTTTCTGCACCTTTATCTACGGTAGTAATGATAAGAAAGTTAGGAAGCAATTGTGGGATCACTAAGTGGAATTTTCTAGAGGAATGAGTGAAGCCTGGATTGCAATGGGAAACTTTAATGCTATCATGGAAATTGAAGATAGAATTGGTGGGGATCCAGTGAGAGTGGAAGTTATCCAAGCAATGAGAGAATGCATGTCCACCTGCAACCTGATTACTCACAAAACAGGAGGGAAGCAATTCCACTGGAACAATAAGCAAGAGGGAGATACAAGAGTCTTCTCATGAACTGATAGAGTTATTTCTAGTCAATCCTTGGATGCCATGTTCCCCAACTCTGAAGCTACCTATCATGTAGAAGATGACTTTGATCATTGTCCAATGATTCTGAGTCAATACTATAATGCTCCAGTGAAGAGACCATTCAGGTTTTATAAAAAGTGGACTAAAGCTGAAATTTTCAAGACTTTAGTTGCTCATAATTGGAATAAGCTTGTCCAATGTTGTAAAATGTTTAACGTCATTCAGAGACTTAAATGGCTCAAATATGACCTTAAGCTGCTGAATCAAATGGGTTTTAATGATGTTGAAGTTGAAAGGAGGAAATGGAAGGCGCAATTGGATGAAATTCAGAAGCAAATTTCTAAGCAATATAGAGAAGCTCACAATAAGCATATTTCTTTCTTACAACAAATAGCCAAGCTTGACTGGCTGGAATGTGGTGATGAAAACACCATGCTAATTTCATTAGAGTATCAAGCAAAGGTGGAGGCAAAATAGCATCCACTCTATCCAGGACAAAGATGGGAAGATGGTGAATACCAGGGAAGAAGCGCAGTAGGCTTTCATCCAGTTTTTAGTCATGAGCATCGAATTTTGACACCCAAATCTTCTTTGCGGGAGCTACAACAGCAATCTCAGGTGAAGACTATATTCAATGCATGGATTAATGGATAATTGCAAGGAAAGCCTGTAAGTTCTTAATTTCGCCCACTCACAAATTCTGGCCGAAAAACTGTTCCATTGAATGATTCTAATTCTACGATTGATAATTCAACTGATTTGATGCGAATTGTATTAGAAGATATAGAGGATGAAATTGTGTTTTGGAAATATGTAGTTGTTTGTTACATTTTGGGTGCGAATCCACCTTATAATGTCATAGAGGGGTTCATCAATCGTATTTGGGGTAAAACGGGAGTAGATAAGGTTGCATTGGCTGGGAAGGGTGTTTACCTTGTCCGTTTCACAACAATGGAGAATGCTCATAAAGTTTTACATGGGGGACCCTATTTCTGTGATTCGAAACCTATGATTTTGAAAGAATACTGACTTGAAAACATGAACCTAGTGAAGGATCATGTTAAACTAGTTCCAATCTGGGTAAAATTGTCGGGATTAGAAGTGAAATGTTGCGGTCAAAAGAGCTTATCAAAGATTGTTAAGACTCTAGGAAGAATGGTTAAAGTTGACCAAGCAAAAAAAACATTATATAAACTCTATTTTACAAGAGTTATGGTTGAAGTCAGCATGAATCATTCTTTCCATGAGACAATTCAATTTGTGAATGAATGTGGAAAGGTTGTGGGGCAACCAGTGGAATATGAATGGCTTCTAATCTCTTACTATCTTTGTAAAGGGTTGGGACATGATAAGATGCAATGTATGAAGAATGTTGCAGCCATAAAGAAAATTTGGGTTCCAAAGGCACCTGCTCAGGCCAAACATTTGGAGAAGATTCAGATTGCAGATGATCAGGAAGATGGCTTTGTGAAGGGTGCTAAGTTCAGTAAAACACAAAGCACACAACTGAGACATATCATCACAATTAATAGAATTCAAGCATTAGATGAGTTATCTGGGGATGATATAAGAGGGTGTCTAAGAGGAAATAGAGCGAAATAAGGACTAGGGGGTAGTCATTCCCCCTGAGCCTCATGGATAGCCTCCTTTCTTGGAATATAAGGGGGCTAAACAACAAATCCAAGCAAAGTGAAGTGTATCAATTGATTTAACATCACAAAATCAAGTTGTTTAGCCTCCTTGAAACAAAGGTGAGTCCACCTAAATTGGGTGCTCTCTACCTAAAAATGTGCCCTGGATGGAATTTCACTACAAACATCAGCCATTGCAGTACTCGGAGAATAGTTGTAGCCTGGGACCGTGATCTCTCTTTTGATGTTGATATTAAAGCAATGTGTGATTAATTCATCCATTGTTCTATCACTCCTAAAGGAGATGAGTAGAGGCTTTTTCTGCACCTTTATCTACGGCAGTAATGATAAGAAAGTTAGGAAGGAATTGTGGGATCACTTAGTGGAATTCGCTATAGGAATGAGTGAAGCCTAGATTGCAATGGGAGACTTTAATGCTATCATGAAAATTGAAGTTAGAATTGGTGGGGATACAGTGAGAGTTGGAGATATCCAAGCAATGAGAGAATGCATGTCCACCTGCAACCTGATTACTCACAAAACATGGGCAAGCAATTCACTTATTGGATAAATAAGCAAGAGGGAGATACAAGAGTCTTCTCCAGAATTGATAAAGTTCTTTCTAGTCAAGCCTTGGATGCCATGTTCCCCAACTCTGAATCTACCTATCATGCAGAAGATGACTTTGATCATTGTCCAATGTTTCTGAGTCAATACTCTAATACTCCAGTGAAGAGACCATTCAGGTGTTACAATATGTGGACTAAAGCTGAAAACTTCATGACTTTAGTTGTTCATAATTGGGATAAGCCTGTCCAAGGTTATAAAAATGTTTAACGTCATTCAGAGACTTAAATGGCTCAAATATGACCCTGAAGCTACTGAATCAAATGGGTTTTAATGATGTTGAAGTTGGAAGCAGGAAATGGAAGCCTCCGTTGAATGAAATTCGGAAGCAACTTCATGATAATCCCAGCAATAGCAACCTTGCCACTGTAGAGAAAGAAATTGCTAAGCAATATAGAGAAGCTCCCAATAAGCATATTTTTTTTATTACAACAAACAACCAAGCTTGACTGCCTGGAATGTGGAGATGAAAACACCATGCTATTTCATTAAAGTATCAAGCAAAGGAGGAGGCAAAATAACATCCACTCTATCCAGGAAAAGATGGGAAGATGGTGAATACCAGGGAAGAAGCGCAGCAGGCTTTCATCCAGTTTTTAGTCATGAGCATCGAATTTTGACCGCCAAATCTTCTCTGCGGGAGCTACAATAGCAATATCAGGTGAAGACTATATTCAATGCATGGATTAATGGATTATCGCAAGGAAAACCTGTAAGTTCTTAATTTCGCCCACTCACAAATTCTGGCGGGAAAACTGTTTAATTGAATGATTCTAATTCTACGATTGATAATACAACTGATTTGATGCGAATTGTATTAGAAGATATAGAGGATGAAATTGTGTTTTGGAAATCTGTTGTTGTTTGTTACATTTTGGGTGCGAATCCACCTCATAATGTCATGGAGGGGTTCATCAATCGTATTTGGGGTAAAATGGGAGTAGATAAGGTTGCATTGGCTAGGAAGGGTGTTTACCTTCTTTGTTTCACAACAATGGAGAATGCTCATAAAGTTTTACATGGGGACCCTATTTCTGTGATTCGAAACCTATGATTTTGAAAGAATGTTGGCATGAAAACATGAACCTAGTGAAGGATCATGTTAAACTAGTTCCAATCAGGGCAAAATTGCAGGGATTAGATGTGAAATGTTGGGGTGAAAAGAGCTTATCTAAGATTGTTTAGACTCTAGGAAGATCTGGTTAAAGTTGACCAAGGATCAAAAAACATAGATAAACTCTATTTTGCAAGAGTTATGGTTGAAGTCAGCATGAATCAATCTTTCCATGAGACAATTCTATTTGTGAATGAAGGAGGAGAGGTTGTGGAGCAACCAAGTGGAATATGAATGGCTTCTAATCTCTTGCTATCTTTGTAAAGGGTTGGGATATAATTAGATGTAATGTATGACGAAAGCTGCAACCATAAAGAAAATGTGGGTTCCAAAGGCACTTGCTCTAGCTAAACCTCAGGAGAAGATTCAGATTGCAGCTGATCAGGAAGATGGCTTTGTGAAGGGTGCTAAGTTCAGTAAGACACAAAGCACACAAATGAGACATATCATCACAGTTAATAGATTTCAAGCATTGGATGAGTTACCTGGGGATAATATAAGAGGGCGTCTAATAGGGTAGTCATTCACCCTGAGCCTAATGGATAGCCTCCTTTCTTGGAATATAAGAGGCCTAAACAACAAATCCAAGCAAAGTGAAGTGCATCAATTGATTTAACATAACAAAATCAAGTTGTTTAGCCTCCTTGAAACAAAGGTGAGACCACCTAAATTGGGTGCTCTCTACCTAAAAATGTGCCCTGGATGGAATTTCACTACAAACATCAGCCATTGCAAGATCGGGAGAATAGTTGTAGCCTGGGACCCCGATCTCTCTTTTGATGTTGATATTAAAGCAATGTGTGATAAATTCATCCATTGTTCTATCACTCCTAAAGGGATGAGTAAAGGCTTTTTCTGCACCTTTATCTACGGCAGTAATGATAAGAAAGTTAGGAAGGAATTGTGGGATCACTTAGTGGAAATTGCTAGAGGAATGAGTGAAGCTTGGATTGCAATAGGGGAGTTTAATGCTATCATGGAAATTCAAGATAGAATTGGTGGGTATTCAAGTGAGAGTGGGACATATCCAAGCAATGAGAGAATGCATGTCCACCTCGCAACCCGATTACTCACAAAACATGGGGAAGTAATTCACCTGGAATAATAAGCAAGAGGGAGATACAAGAGTCTTCTCCAGAATTGATAAAGTTCTTTCTAGTCAAACCTTGGATGCCATGTTCCCCAAATCTGAAGCTACCTATCATGCATAAGATGACTTTGATATTGTCCAATGATTCTGAGTCAATACTCTAATGCTCCGAGTGAAGAGACCATTCAGGTTTTACAATATGTGGACTACAGCTGAAAATTTCATGACTTTAGTTGCTCATAATTGGGATAAGCTTGTCCAAGGTTGTAAAATTTTTAACGTCATTTAGAGACTTAAATGGATCAAATATGACCTTAAGCTGCTGAATCAAATGGGTTTTAATGATGTTGAAGTTGAAAGCAAGAAATTAAATGAAAGGCTCGGTTGGATGAAATTCAGACGCAACTTCATGATAATCCCAGCAATAGCAACCTTGCCACTGTAGAGAAAGAATTTGCTAAGCAATATAGAGAAGCTCCCAACAAGCATATTTTTTTATTACAACAAACAACCAAGCTTGACTACCTGGAATGTGGAGATGAAAACACCATGCTATTTCATTAAAGTATTAAGCAAAGGAGGAGGCAAAATAACATCCACTCTATCCAGGAAAAGATGGGAAGATGGTGAATACTAGGGAAGAAGCGCAGCAGAGCTTTCATCCGAGTTTTTAGTCATGAGCATCGAATTTTGACCGCCAAATCTTCTCTCAAGGGAGCTACAATAGCAATATCAGGTGAAGACTATATTCAATGCATGGATTAATGGATTATCGCAAGGAAAACCCGTAAGTTCTTAATTTCGCCCACTCACAAATTCTCGGCGGGAAAACTGTTTAATTGAATGATTCTAATTCTACGATTGATAATACAACTGATTTGATGCGAATTGTATTAGAAGATATAGAGGATGAAATTGTGTTTTGGAAATCTGTTGTTGTTTGTTACATTTTGGGTGCGAATCCACCTCATAATGTCATGGAGGGGTTCATCAATCGTATTTGGGGTAAAATGGGAGTAGATAAGGTTGCATTGGCTAGGAAGGGTGTTTACCTTCTCTGTTTCACAACAATGGAGAATGCTCATAAAGTTTTACATGGGGACCCTATTTCTGTGATTCGAAACCTATGATTTTGAAAGAATGTTGGCATGAAAACATGAACCTAGTGAAGGATCATGTTAAACTAGTTCCAATCAGGGCAAAATTGCAGGGATTAGATGTGAAATGTTGGGGTGAAAAGAGCTTATCTAAGATTGTTTAGACTCTAGGAAGACTGGTTAAAGTTGACCAAGGATCAAAAAACATAGATAAACTCTATTTTGCAAGAGTTATGGTTGAAGTCAGCATGAATCAATCTTTCCATGAGACAATTCTATTTGTGAATGAAGGAGGAGAGGTTGTGGAGCAACCAAGTGGAATATGAATGGCTTCTAATCTCTTGCTATCTTTGTAAAGGGTTGGGATATAATTAGATGTAATGTATGACGAAAGCTGCAACCATAAAGAAAATGTGGGTTCCAAAGGCACTTGCTCTAGCTAAACCTCGGGGAGAAGATTCGGATTGCGGTGATCGGGAAGATGGCTTTGTGAAGGGTGCTAAGTTCAAGTAAGACACAAAGCACACAAATGAGACATATCATCACAGTTAATAGATTTCAAGCATTGGATGAGTTACCTGGGGATAATATAAGAGGGTGTCTAATAGGGTAGTCATTCACCCTGAGCCTAATGGATAGCCTCCTTTCTTGGAATATAAGAGGCCTAAACAACAAATCCAAGCAAAGTGAAGTGCATCAATTGATTTAACATAACAAAATCAAGTTGTTTAGCCTCCTTGAAACAAAGGTGAGACCACCTAAATTGGGTGCTCTCTACCTAAAAATGTGCCCTGGATGGAATTTCACTACAAACATCAGCCATTGCAGTACTGGGAGAATAGTTGTAGCCTGGGACCCTGATCTCTCTTTTGATGTTGATATTAAAGCAATGTGTGATAAATTCATCCATTGTTCTATCACTCCTAAAGGGATGAGTAGAGGCTTTTTCTGCACCTTTATCTACGGCAGTAATGATAAGAAAGTTAGGAAGGAATTGTGGGATCACTTAGTGGAATTTGCTAGAGGAATGAGTGAAGCTTGGATTGCAATGGGGGAGTTTAATGCTATCATGGAAATTCAAGATAGAATTGGTGGGTATTCAGTGAGAGTGGGACATATCCAAGCAATGAGAGAATGCATGTCCACCTGCAACCTGATTACTCACAAAACATGGGGAAGCAATTCACCTGGAATAATAAGCAAGAGGGAGATACAAGAGTCTTCTCCAGAATTGATAAAGTTCTTTCTAGTCAAACCTTGGATGCCATGTTCCCCAAATCTGAAGCTACCTATCATGCATAAGATGACTTTGATATTGTCCAATGATTCTGAGTCAATACTCTAATGCTCCAGTGAAGAGACCATTCAGGTTTTACAATATGTGGACTACAGCTGAAAATTTCATGACTTTAGTTGCTCATAATTGGGATAAGCCTGTCCAAGGTTGTAAAATTTTTAACGTCATTTAGAGACTTAAATGGATCAAATATGACCTTAAGCTGCTGAATCAAATGGGTTTTAATGATGTTGAAGTTGAAAGCAAGAAATTAAATGAAAGGCTCGGTTGGATGAAATTCAGACGCAACTTCATGATAATCCCAGCAATAGCAACCTTGCCACTGTAGAGAAAGAATTTGCTAAGCAATATAGAGAAGCTCCCAATAAGCATATTTTTTTTATTACAACAAACAACCAAGCTTGATCGCTGGAATGTGGAGATGAAAACACCATGCTATTTCATTAAAGTATTAAGCAAAGGAGGAGGCAAAATAACATCCACTCTATCCAGGAAAAGATGGGAAGATGGTGAATACTAGGGAAGAAGCGCAGCAGGCTTTCATCCAGTTTTTAGTCATGAGCATCGAATTTTGACCGCCAAATCTTCTCTGCGGGAGCTACAATAGCAATATCAGGTGAAGACTATATTCAATGCATGGATTAATGGATTATCGCAAGGAAAACCTGTAAGTTCTTAATTTCGCCCACTCAAAAATTCTGGCGGGAAAACTGTTTAATTGAATGATTCTAATTCTACGATTGATAATACAACTGATTTGATGCGAATTGTATTAGAAGATATAGAGGATGAAATTGTGTTTTGGAAATCTGTTGTTGTTTGTTACATTTTGGGTGCGAATCCACCTCATAATGTCATGGAGGGGTTCATCAATCGTATTTGGGGTAAAATGGGAGTAGATAAGGTTGCATTGGCTAGGAAGGGTGTTTACCTTCTCTGTTTCACAACAATGGAGAATGCTCATAAAGTTTTACATGGGGACCCTATTTCTGTGATTCGAAACCTATGATTTTGAAAGAATGTTGGCATGAAAACATGAACCTAGTGAAGGATCATGTTAAACTAGTTCCAATCAGGGCAAAATTGCAGGGATTAGATGTGAAATGTTGGGGTGAAAAGAGCTTACCTAAGATTGTTTAGACTCTAGGAAGACTGGTTAAAGTTGACCAAGGATCAAAAAACATAGATAAACTCTATTTTGCAAGAGTTATGGTTGAAGTCGGCATGAATCAATCTTTCCATGAGACAATTCTATTTGTGAATGAAGGAGGAGAGGTTGTGGAGCAACCAAGTGGAATATGAATGGCTTCTAATCTCTTGCTATCTTTGTAAAGGGTTGGGATATAATTAGATGTAATGTATGACGAAAGCTGCAACCATAAAGAAAATGTGGGTTCCAAAGGCACTTGCTCTAGCTAAACCTCAGGAGAAGATTCAGATTGCAGCTGATCAGGAAGATGGCTTTGTGAAGGGTGCTAAGTTCAGTAAGACACAAAGCACACAAATGAGACATATCATCACAGTTAATAGATTTCAAGCATTGGATGAGTTACCTGGGGATAATATAAGAGGGTGTCTAATAGGGTAGTCATTCACCCTGAGCCTAATGGATAGCCTCCTTTCTTGGAATATAAGAGGCCTAAACAACAAATCCAAGCAAAGTGAAGTGCATCAATTGATTTAACATAACAAAATCAAGTTGTTTAGCCTCCTTGAAACAAAGGTGAGACCACCTAAATTGGGTGCTCTCTACCTAAAAATGTGCCCTGGATGGAATTTCACTACAAACATCAGCCATTGCAGTACTGGGAGAATAGTTGTAGCCTGGGACCCTGATCTCTCTTTTGATGTTGATATTAAAGCAATGTGTGATAAATTCATCCATTGTTCTATCACTCCTAAAGGGATGAGTAGAGGCTTTTTCTGCACCTTTATCTACGGCAGTAATGATAAGAAAGTTAGGAAGGAATTGTGGGATCACTTAGTGGAATTTGCTAGAGGAATGAGTGAAGCTTGGATTGCAATGGGGGAGTTTAATGCTATCATGGAAATTCAAGATAGAATTGGTGGGTATTCAGTGAGAGTGGGACATATCCAAGCAATGAGAGAATGCATGTCCACCTGCAACCTGATTACTCACAAAACATGGGGAAGCAATTCACCTGGAATAATAAGCAAGAGGGAGATACAAGAGTCTTCTCCAGAATTGATAAAGTTCTTTCTAGTCAAACCTTGGATGCCATGTTCCCCAAATCTGAAGCTACCTATCATGCATAAGATGACTTTGATATTGTCCAATGATTCTGAGTCAATACTCTAATGCTCCAGTGAAGAGACCATTCAGGTTTTACAATATGTGGACTACAGCTGAAAATTTCATGACTTTAGTTGCTCATAATTGGGATAAGCCCTGTCCAAGGTTGTAAAATTTTTAACGTCATTTAGAGACTTAAATGGATCAAATATGACCTTAAGCCGCTGAATCAAATGGGTTTTAATGATGTTGAAGTTGAAAGCAAGAAATTAAATGAAAGGCTCGGTTGGATGAAATTCGGACGCAACTTCATGATAATCCCAAAGAATAGCAACCTTGCCCTTGTAGAGAAAGAATTTGCTAAGCAATATAGAGAAGCTCCCAATAAGCATATTTTTTTTATTACAACAAACAACCAAGCTTGACTGCCTGGAATGTGGAGATGAAAACACCATGCTATTTCATTAAAGTATTAAGCAAAGGAGGAGGCAAAATAACATCCACTCTATCCAGGAAAAGATGGGAAGATGGTGAATACTAGGGAAGAAGCGCAGCAGGCTTTCATCCAGTTTTTAGTCATGAGCATCGAATTTTGACCGCCAAATCTTCTCTGCGGGAGCTACAATAGCAATATCAGGTGAAGACTATATTCAATGCATGGATTAATGGATTATCGCAAGGAAAACCTGTAAGTTCTTAATTTCGCCCACTCAAAAATTCTGGCGGGAAAACTGTTTAATTGAATGATTCTAATTCTACGATTGATAATACAACTGATTTGATGCGAATTGTATTAGAAGATATAGAGGATGAAATTGTGTTTTGGAAATCTGTTGTTGTTTGTTACATTTTGGGTGCGAATCCACCTCATAATGTCATGGAGGGGTTCATCAATCGTATTTGGGGTAAAATGGGAGTAGATAAGGTTGCATTGGCTAGGAAGGGTGTTTACCTTCTCTGTTTCACAACAATGGAGAATGCTCATAAAGTTTTACATGGGGACCCTATTTCTGTGATTCGAAACCTATGATTTTGAAAGAATGTTGGCATGAAAACATGAACCTAGTGAAGGATCATGTTAAACTAGTTCCAATCGGGGCAAAATTGCGGGGATTAGATGTGAAATGTTGGGGTGAAAAGAGCTTATCTAAGATTGTTTAGACTCTAGGAAGACTGGTTAAAGTTGACCAAGGATCAAAAAACATAGATAAACTCTATTTTGCAAGAGTTATGGTTGAAGTCAGCATGAATCAATCTTTCCATGAGACAATTCTATTTGTGAATGAAGGAGGAGAGGTTGTGGAGCAACCAGTGGAATATGAATGGCTTCTAATCTCTTGCTATCTTTGTAAAGGGTTGGGATATAATTAGATGTAATGTATGACGAAAGCTGCAACCATAAAGAAAATGTGGGTTCCAAAGGCACTTGCTCTAGCTAAACCTCGGGAGAAGATTCGGATTGCGGTGATCGGGAAGATGGCTTTGTGAAGGGTGCTAAGTTCAAGAAGACACAAAGCACACAAATGAGACATATCATCACAGTTAATAGATTTCAAGCATTGGATGAGTTACCTGGGGATAATATAAGAGGGCGTCTAATAGGGTAGTCATTCACCCTGAGCCTAATGGATAGCCTCCTTTCTTGGAATATAAGAGGCCTAAACAACAAATCCAAGCAAAGTGAAGTGCATCAATTGATTTAACATAACAAAATCAAGTTGTTTAGCCTCCTTGAAACAAAGGTGAGACCACCTAAATTGGGTGCTCTCTACCTAAAAATGTGCCCTGGATGGAATTTCACTACAAACATCAGCCATTGCAGTACTGGGAGAATAGTTGTAGCCTGGGACCCTGATCTCTCTTTTGATGTTGATATTAAAGCAATGTGTGATAAATTCATCCATTGTTCTATCACTCCTAAAGGGATGAGTAGAGGCTTTTTCTCGCACCTTTATCTACGGCAGTAATGATAAGAAAGTTAGGAAGGAATTGTGGGATCACTTAGTGGAATTTGCTAGAGGAATGAGTGAAGCTTGGATTGCAATGGGGGAGTTTAATGCTATCATGGAAATTCAAGATAGAATTGGTGGGTATTCAGTGAGAGTGGGACATATCCAAGCAATGAGAGAATGCATGTCCACCTGCAACCTGATTACTCACAAAACATGGGGAAGCAATTCACCTGGAATAATAAGCAAGAGGGAGATACAAGAGTCTTCTCCAGAATTGATAAAGTTCTTTCTAGTCAAACCTTGGATGCCATGTTCCCCAAATCGAAGCTACCTATCATGCATAAGATGACTTTGATATTGTCCAATGATTCTCGAGTCAATACTCTAATGCTCCAAGTGAAGAGACCATTCAGGTTTTACAATATGTGGACTACAATTGAAAATTTCATGACTTTAGTTGCTCATAATTGGGATAAGCCTGTCCAAGGTTGTAAAATTTTTAACGTCATTTAGAGACTTAAATGGCTCAAATATGACCTTAAGCTGCTGAATCAAATGGGTTTTAATGATGTTGAAGTTGAAAGCAAGAAATTAAATGAAAGGCTCGGTTGGATGAAATTCAGACGCAACTTCATGATAATCCCAGCAATAGCAACCTTGCCACTGTAGAGAAAGAATTTGCTAAGCAATATAGAGAAGCTCCCAATAAGCATATTTTTTTTATTACAACAAACAACCAAGCTTGACTGCCTGGAATGTGGAGATGAAAACACCATGCTATTTCATTAAAGTATCAAGCAAAGGAGGAGGCAAAATAACATCCACTCTATCCTGGAAAAGATGGGAAGATGGTGAATACCAGGGAAGAAGCGCAGCAGGCTTTCATCCAGTTTTTAGTCATGAGCATCGAATTTTGACCGCCAAATCTTCTCTGCGGGAGCTACAATAGCAATATCAGGTGAAGACTATATTCAATGCATGCATTAATGGATTATCGCAAGGAAAACCTGTAAGTTCTTAATTTCGCCCACTCACAAATTCTGGCGGGAAAACTGTTTAATTGAATGATTCTAATTCTACGATTGATAATACAACTGATTTGATGCGAATTGTATTAGAAGATATAGAGGATGAAATTGTGTTTTGGAAATCTGCTGTTGTTTGTTACATTTTGGGTGCGAATCCACCTCATAATGTCATGGAGGGGTTCATCAATCGTATTTGGGGTAAAATGGGAGTAGATAAGGTTGCATTGGCTAGGAAGGGTGTTTACCTTCTCTGTTTCACAACAATGGAGAATGCTCATAAAGTTTTACATGGGGACCCTATTTCTGTGATTCGAAACCTATGATTTTGAAAGAATGTTGGCATGAAAACATGAACCTAGTGAAGGATCATGTTAAACTAGTTCCAATCAGGGCAAAATTGCAGGGATTAGATGTGAAATGTTGGGGTGAAAAGAGCTTATCTAAGATTGTTTAGACTCTAGGAAGACTGGTTAAAGTTGACCAAGGATCAAAAAACATAGATAAACTCTATTTTGCAAGAGTTATGGTTGAAGTCAGCATGAATCAATCTTTCCATGAGACAATTCTATTTGTGAATGAAGGAGGAGAGGTTGTGGAGCAACCAAGTGGAATATGAATGGCTTCTAATCTCTTGCTATCTTTGTAAAGGGTTGGGATATAATTAGATGTAATGTATGACGAAAGCTGCAACCATAAAGAAAATGTGGGTTCCAAAGGCACTTGCTCTAGCTAAACCTCAGGAGAAGATTCAGATTGCAGCTGATCAGGAAGATGGCTTTGTGAAGGGTGCTAAGTTCAGTAAGACACAAAGCACACAAATGGGACATATCATCACGGTTAATAGATTTCAAGCATTGGATGAGTTACCTGGGGATAATATAAGAGGGTGTCTAATAGGGTAGTCATTCACCCCGAGCCTAATGGATAGCCTCCTTTCTTGGAATATAAGAGGCCTAAACAACAAATCCAAGCAAAGTGAAGTGCATCAATTGATTTAACATAACAAAATCAAGTTGTTTAGCCTCCTTGAAACAAAGGTGAGACCACCTAAATTGGGTGCTCTCTACCTAAAAATGTGCCCTGGATGGAATTTCACTACAAACATCAGCCATTGCAGTACTGGGAGAATAGTTGTAGCCTGGGACCCTGATCTCTCTTTTGATGTTGATATTAAAGCAATGTGTGATAAATTCATCCATTGTTCTATCACTCCTAAAGGGATGAGTAGAGGCTTTTTCTCGCACCTTTATCTACGGCAGTAATGATAAGAAAGTTAGGAAGGAATTGTGGGATCACTTAGTGGAATTTGCTAGAGGAATGAGTGAAGCTTGGATTGCAATGGGGGAGTTTAATGCTATCATGGAAATTCAAGATAGAATTGGTGGGTATTCGGTGAGAGTGGGACATATCCAAGCAATGAGAGAATGCATGTCCACCCGCAACCCGATTACTCACAAAACATGGGGAAGCAATTCACCTGGAATAATAAGCAAGAGGGAGATACAAGAGTCTTCTCCAGAATTGATAAAGTTCTTTCTAGTCAAACCTTGGATGCCATGTTCCCCAAATCTGAAGCTACCTATCATGCATAAGATGACTTTGATATTGTCCAATGATTCTGAGTCAATACTCTAATGCTCCAGTGAAGAGACCATTCAGGTTTTACAATATGTGGACTACAGCTGAAAATTTCATGACTTTAGTTGCTCATAATTGGGATAAGCCTGTCCAAGGTTGTAAAATTTTTAACGTCATTTAGAGACTTAAATGGCTCAAATATGACCTTAAGCTGCTGAATCAAATGGGTTTTAATGATGTTGAAGTTGAAAGCAAGAAATTAAATGAAAGGCTCGGTTGGATGAAATTCAGACGCAACTTCATGATAATCCCAGCAATAGCAACCTTGCCACTGTAGAGAAAGAATTTGCTAAGCAATATAGAGAAGCTCCCAATAAGCATATTTTTTTTATTACAACAAACAACCAAGCTTGACTGCCTGGAATGTGGAGATGAAAACACCATGCTATTTCATTAAAGTATCAAGCAAAGGAGGAGGCAAAATAACATCCACTCTATCCTGGAAAAGATGGGAAGATGGTGAATACCAGGGAAGAAGCGCAGCAGGCTTTCATCCAGTTTTTAGTCATGAGCATCGAATTTTGACCGCCAAATCTTCTCTGCGGGAGCTACAATAGCAATATCAGGTGAAGACTATATTCAATGCATGCATTAATGGATTATCGCAAGGAAAACTTGTAAGTTCTTAATTTCGCCCACTCACAAATTCTGGCGGGAAAACTGTTTAATTGAATGATTCTAATTCTACGATTGATAATACAACTGATTTGATGCGAATTGTATTAGAAGATATAGAGGATGAAATTGTGTTTTGGAAATCTCATTGTTGTTTGTTACATTTTGGGTGCGAATCCACCTCATAATGTCATGGAGGGGTTCATCAATCGTATTTGGGGTAAAATGGGAGTAGATAAGGTTGCATTGGCTAGGAAGGGTGTTTACCTTCTCTGTTTCACAACAATGGAGAATGCTCATAAAGTTTTACATGGGGACCCTATTTCTGTGATTCGAAACCTATGATTTTGAAAGAATGTTGGCATGAAAACATGAACCTAGTGAAGGATCATGTTAAACTAGTTCCAATCAGGGCAAAATTGCAGGGATTAGATGTGAAATGTTGGGGTGAAAAGAGCTTATCTAAGATTGTTTAGACTCTAGGAAGACTGGTTAAAGTTGACCAAGGATCAAAAAACATAGATAAACTCTATTTTGCAAGAGTTATGGTTGAAGTCAGCATGAATCAATCTTTCCATGAGACAATTCTATTTGTGAATGAAGGAGGAGAGGTTGTGGAGCAACCAGTGGAATATGAATGGCTTCTAATCTCTTGCTATCTTTGTAAAGGGTTGGGATATAATTAGATGTAATGTATGACGAAAGCTGCAACCATAAATAAAATGTGGGTTCCAAAGGCACTTGCTCTAGCTAAACCTCAGGAGAAGATTCAGATTGCAGCTGATCAGGAAGATGGCTTTGTGAAGGGTGCTAAGTTCAGTAAGACACAAAGCACACAAATGAGACATATCATCACAGTTAATAGATTTCAAGCATTGGATGAGTTACCTGGGGATAATATAAGAGGGTGTCTAATAGGGTAGTCATTCACCCTGAGCCTAATGGATAGCCTCCTTTCTTGGAATATAAGAGGCCTAAACAACAAATCCAAGCAAAGTGAAGTGCATCAATTGATTTAACATAACAAAATCAAGTTGTTTAGCCTCCTTGAAACAAAGGTGATACCACCTAAATTGGGTGCTCTCTACCAAAAAATGTGCCCTGGATGGAATTTCACTACAAACATCGGCCATTGCAAGATCTGGGAGAATAGTTGTAGCCTGGGACCCTGATCTCTCTTTTGATGTTGATATTAAAGCAATGTGTGATAAATTCATCCATTGTTCTATCACTCCTAAAGGGATGAGTAGAGGCTTTTTCTGCACCTTTATCTACGGCAGTAATGATAAGAAAGTTAGGAAGGAATTGTGGGATCACTTAGTGGAATTTGCTAGAGGAATGAGTGAAGCTTGGATTGCAATGGGGGAGTTTAATGCTATCATGGAAATTCAAGATAGAATTGGTGGGTATTCAGTGAGAGTGGGACATATCCAAGCAATGAGAGAATGCATAACCACCTGCAACCTGATTACTCACAAAACATGGGGAAGCAATTCACCTGGAATAATAAGCAAGAGGGAGATACAAGAGTCTTCTCCAGAATTGATAAAGTTCTTTCTAGTCAAACCTTGGATGCCATGTTCCCCAAATCTGAAGCTACCTATCATGCATAAGATGACTTTGATATTGTCCAATGATTCTGAGTCAATACTCTAATGCTCCAGTGAAGAGATCATTCAGGTTTTACAATATGTGGACTACAGCTGAAAATTTCATGACTTTAGTTGCTCATAATTGGGATAAGCCTGTCCAAGGTTGTAAAATTTTTAACGTCATTTAGAGACTTAAATGGCTCAAATATGACCTTAAGCTGCTGAATCAAATGGGTTTTAATGATGTTGAAGTTGAAAGCAAGAAATTAAATGAAAGGCTCGGTTGGATGAAATTCAGAAGCAACTTCATGATAATCCCAGCAATAGCAACCTTGCCACTGTAGAGAAAGAATTTGCTAAGCAATATAGAGAAGCTCACAATAAGCATATTTCTTTCATACAAAAAACAGCCAAGCTTGACTGGCTGGAATGTGGTGATGAAAACACCATGCTATTTTGTCAAAGTATCAAGCAAAGGAGGAGGCAAAAGAACATCCACTATATCTAGGATAAAGATGGGAAGATGGTGAATGCCAGGGAAGAAGTGCAGCACGCTTTCATCCAGCTTTACACTTGAGCATCAAATTTTGACCCCCAAATCTTCTCTACGGGAGCTACAACAGCAATCTCAGGTGAAGACTATATTCAATGCATGGATTAATGGATTATCGCAAGGAAAACCTGTAAGTTCTCAATTTCGCCCACTCAAAAATTTTGGCGGGAAAATTGTTCAATTGAATGATTCTAATTCTACAATTGGTAATACAACGGATTTGATGCGAATCCACCTCATAATGTTATGGAGGGGTTCAGCAATCGTATTTGGGGTAAAATTGGAGCAGCTAAGGTTGCGTTGGCTGGGAAGGGTGTTTACCTTGTCCGTTTCACAACAATGGAGAATGCTTATAAAGTTTCGAAACCTATGATTTTGAAGGAAAGGCATGAAAACATAGACCTAGTGAAGGATCATGTTAAACTAGTTCTCATCTGGGCAAAATTGCAGGGATTAGATGTGAAATATTGGGGTGAAAAGAACTTATCTAAGATTGTTAAGACTCTAGGAAGACTGGTCAGAGTTGACCAAGCAACAAAAAACATAGATAAACTCTTCTTTGCAAGAGTTATGGTTGACGCTATACATTAAAGGGCAAAGGCAACACATGAAAACAGTTGCAATAGGCCCAAAAGTCGTTGCAGTAGACCTATTGCAACGGCTTGATGAACCGTTGCTCTAGACCAATCTTTTATGCAACGGCTGTGTGAGTCATTGGTTTCATGTAGATTATGCGACGGTTAGGTTATTGTTACGCCCATTAGCAACTTCTATTACTCCACACTATTGCAATGCCTATTACTCCAAGCTATTGTACCGCCGATAATTAAAAGGCACTCCATAACTAAAAAAAAGTTGTTATGTTTTTATTGAAAATTTTCAAATTAATGAATTTGTAAGAGTACTACAATCATGACTAAATTCTTACTAATATAAATAAAATGTATTAAATCAAACTAAACTAAATAATTGTTTAATGTACCACAAAATATTTTTCTAGCATATACATCGCTAATTTCCTTCTAAATACTGCCTGCAAGCACCATATTACAATATATAGCTACCTAGATCTGGCCACCAATAGCGTATATAGTGGGGCATCCATGTTTGATCTCCTCCATTGGCTCATTGTTCACCTAATAATTTAAACACTATAAATAGTTAAAAACACAAAGTTTAGCAATTAAAATCGAAAATGGAGTTATGAAGTATTTGAGGGGGGATACAAGAAGCTACAACTTGTTCATTTATTTGAAACATCTTAATCTAAACAGTGAATTCTTTTGGAGGTTCTTTCTACATTCCAACAAATATCATACTAATAGCCTTTTTCGACTATTATTACACTTTCTTGCACCTGGTAATAAGAATAAAAGTTTGAAAATTATTTAGAGAAAATGGAGTTTCATTTATACCGAAATTATCTAAAATTCAATAATATAATCAAATATTATAACTTTTGCTACATACTAAAAAAAATACACAATTTTATTGGAATAGAATAGAGTTTGAGATTTGCATAAACAATAATCATTAATTATGAATATAATTATATTACTATAATTAATACAATCATGAATATAATTATATTACTATATTTAGTATAAGTATGAATATAATTATACTACTATAATTAATACAATCATGATATATCTTATTTATTATCATGAAGCTGATGAAATGAATATATTTCAACCACATAAAAAAATTAATTGTGCATCGCACAGGATTCAAAATCTAGTATAGAAATCTAATAGATATTAATTTATAGTTCTGGAAACTAAAAGTAGGAACTTGGAGAACCGTAGTTTTTTACTGTCTTTACTTTAAAAAATCACAGGATTTGTATATTAGAACAGAGTAATTTTAGTTTATTACTATAAATTTTCAATGATATCGAATGAGTTGGTAAATTTAAATTTTCATTCTTTTTATAAAGGAACTAGTACTTTGGTCCGGGCAATAGCTCCAGATCGGTTATGATTATTAAATATGTTGTTGTTCATGAATTTCCTAATTGATTTTATTAGCTTTTCGTAATTTTTTATCTAGTGCGAAATTGAAAAATGTACGTTATGGTGTGATAAGTTGTTTAGAAAATATGTAAGGAGTTGGGGGGAAAATAACAATTTCAATGGAGTTGGGGGTAAGACATTGTTATTACCTTAATAAAAGTGCTATAGATCAGATCAAAAAGCTTATCTATGTCTTTATAGTTACTTATAATTATAAGACTTTATTTTTCCTAGTAGCTACCCATTGTTAATATTTCTAAGTGAGATCATAAACATGTGTATTAGAAGTTTGAGAAAAGTGTCACTTGACACAGACATTGGAAAATGCCATGTGACACCGTTCATTTGATAGGAACTCCTTTTCATATATTTGTATAGATATGATTTGATTGAATATGAATAATTTAAGTTTATGATAAAACCAACTCCAATAACAATGAAACAACCTTTGTCTAAGCGTACTCCCTCGGTTTTTTTGAATATGGACATTTTACTACTTTGAGTGTATTTTCTAATGGGGACATTTGTTCATTTTTCCTTATATAATAGTGTGATCACCTATTTATAACTCAATGCATCCACCCTTACTTTTACGTACTCTCCTTAATTCTCTCATCCTTTTTCAATTTTTCCTTAATTTTACTCTATTTTTTTTTGTTTTTTCATTTTTCCTTTGTCCAATAGAAAAGCAAATGTCGCCAAAAAATATAGGAAATATATTACATATAGATTTATTATTCTTTATAACAAAAATGGGAAGTTGTCGATTTTACCGAACGGGCCATTCTTAAGCATATGAGTTCTTTTATAAGCCATGTGGTGTTGTTACTCACTTTTTTATACCATTAGAAAGTATTTAATATGCTTCAAAAAAAGTAGCGTATTTGTTTTGCCTTCAAGAACAATAACGTACATATCTATATTGTCCATGTTGTTGCACGTGCTTTGCTCGAAATTAATTAAACGAATGAAATTTTAAGATAATAAGACAAGCATGCCTTCTCAAATATAATAACTAAACTAGAGTAATTACAGTTTTATAATGATACATATCCAATTATCCATATATGGAGTTTGGACAAGAGAATAAAGGACAAAAGATTAAAAAAATTCATAGATCGACTTCAACTTTAGCTAATTTGAAAACTAATAAATTTTATAATATTGAATATACAATTTTTATTAATCATATACTTCTTCTACTTCAAAATACTTGAAACATTTCTCCGGACACACTATTGCCAATGCATAATTTTAATCTTTAATATTTCTAAATCCATATAAGTAAAAATTATAAATTTTGATAGCTCAAAAATATATATCGAGACAAATCTAAAAAATTCCACATGAGATAGGATACTTCAATGCTTAGAGGTTATACATAGTTAACAATGTGGATGATGACTCTAATTTGGTTTCTCTTTTTGTTTTATTTGCAATTGGGTGACTGAACATCTTTTAGGGTTTTTAGACTCGCCACATAAAAATTTGAAACCTTTTGGTCTTAGAATATCGGGGCTTATGATTTCATAACCTAATTAATTATTTTCAATTAACAAAAATTTAATTATGACTAAATCAAGTATAATTGAGTTGCTAATTACTTCTTATTATACTAAGTGTGCAACTAGAACTATATCCAAGCAAAGGACGACATCCTAAGATGTTCAAATATAGTGTTCACCCAATATGGTTTGGATGATGACTAAATAAGTACTTAACCAACGTGGTTTTTGAGTTATATGTATGCAAATTTTATTAATTAATAATGGTGCCTAATGAAAGAACTTCTTAGGGGAAATTCCAAATAGAGTTGACATTTATGTGTTGGAACTCCAATGAAGAAGAGGATAACTTCTTAGAGTGTGTCTTGTGTGTAACATGTTACACCATGGCTTATTGTATAGCAACATCTTACATGTGGAAGCTAATATAAGTGTTTCATGTCATTATAAAGTTCTTTCATGTCATTATTGATGTGTGTTATATCATTGTTGAGTTGTTTCATGTCATTTTTAGATATGTTCTATGTCCATTTATAAAATTCTTTCATATCATTATTGGTATATTTCATACCATTATTAGTCACTTCTATGTCATTTTTCAAGCAAACTTGTATAATTTCTCCTATTTTATTATTATTTTCAACTGTTTATATACCTTATCATTATTACACAACGGATATCATTTATACGAGAAATGATATTATTATTACTCATTTTTATGTCATTTTTCAACAAACACAAATGTTTTTCAACTCTTTATATACCTTATCATTTTTCCACAATAACTAATATAGTTTCACAAATAAATGATATCAATGCTACTTATTTGTATGTCATATATTTTTTATCAAACTTGTAACATTTTCTCCTATTTCATTATCATTTGTCAACTCTTTACATACATTGTTGTTATTATGCAAAATAATATCAATTATAAGAGAAACGATATCATTATTACTTAATTTTGTGACATTATCTAATCAAACTTGTATCCTTAATTCATTTTTATCTCTTTGTCTCTTCTCCCCCTCCCCTCCCCCCAACCTTCCCTTCATGAGTTCATGGATCCTCACCACCACACCTTATCCCACCATAAACTCGACCACCGCATCTCCTCCCACCAACCGCATAACAATTGCGGAATTCACTTCTCCCTCAATCGATTTCTCACCATCACAAACGAATTTGGACTACACAAATAATGGAGTCCCAAATCCTTCAACTCCACAAAATCTCCTCCCTCTCTATCACTCTCCTCGCCGAATCTGTTGACGAGATGTCAAAACCCTAGCTTAAAGCTCCTTTGATTGATCCTCATTCAAAAACTTAACCATTATCAAGCATTAATCGAACCTTTTGCAAGTTCCTCTTCTTCGGTTCATCGTTGTTTTTGCTCCATCAAATGGAGAACAAAGCTGAGAGAAATACTTCGCTCTGCAAAGCGCAAAAGAATGGAGGTAGATATAAACATCACCGGAGGAAGAATCTGATGTTTCGAACTTTCAGCAATGGAGGAGAGAGAATCAGAGTCTTAGAAAGGCGTAGGAGAATGTCTGCGGTGGAAGTAGTGGATATTTTGGGAGTTGTTACACTGTAACATTGGTGTAACAATTACACTCATAATTTCTGAACTACTTAAGGGGAAATTCTAGAAGAGAATATGTCTTCTAGTATGAGTTTACTATTCGGTATTGTGCAAAGGAACAAAATTCTAATTGGAACAAAGGAATTGTAATTGTTCATTGGATCAAGGAGTAGAGTTATACCTTGAGATAAAGAACTGTTCGAGTAGAACTGAGTTTGTGTTCCTTCATCATAGGAACTATGTATGGAAAGAACAAAAAAAAATTAAATATGATAGAATATACTGAGTAAACGTGTAATATGGTTTTAGGAGTCAAAGATCATGTGATCATCTTGTTGAGTTAGTTTTGGAATTATCTATGTAAAATTAAGATTTTAATTGGGATATTATTTAAAGTAAAATATATTTTAGTGTTTTAGTTTAAATAAAATATCTTTGATGATTATCTTTTAGATTTTCTCTAGAAACAAAATGCTAAGTTAATTGGTTAGAATTGTATAATCACTTACATTGAGTAAAAGATCATGCCTTCCAATAAGCAGGATTATACGCTTATTTGTTAGTCAGTATAATAAAGAGTTGATGCTTGTTCCTCGAGGATACTCTTGTTCCTAAGTCAAGAAACAATGAATGAATTACGATCATATTTTGTAGGAAGTCGTTGCTAGCGTTTAGGAGGACTATCCTACGTAGCATAGCTCAATAGGTCAGATGCTTAATATATTAATTGAAGGGGTGAGTGTCGGGTTCTAATAGAGCTTAATTAATAAGATAATATATTGTATTACATTATACATATGAGGTATTTCAACCAAATTTCTAGTGTTCCTATATCATTCTGAACTCTTGTAATTATTAGAATTTATTTAATCAGGCGTTTATAATTGACAAAAAAATTAAAGATATTGAGTGAACTCTAGTATTGGAGTTAAAAAGATTGAATGAACTCTTCTATTGGGGTGAGAACTTTATTGAGTTCTTGCATTGTATATGATCGGCTTCGAGTGAAGCATGACGAGAGAGAGAGACAAAGAGTACAACTTTGAGTGTACCGTCGATCTAAGAGAGAGAATTTCGAGGGGATTCGAGAGTTACAACTGTTGGAGGGAACACTTGTTGGTATAATAATAGTTTTATAATAGCCTCTTGCTTTATTATATTATAGTGAAGCGTTTGAGTTAAAATCCCTTAGACGTGGAGTTTCTCCCTTCTTATTTAGCTATGAAGTTTTCCTCGTGAATATCTCACTCGTTAGTCTCTTTGTTTTTCCTTCCATTGTTTTATGTTGCATGAAATTAGATCCAACATCCACAAAATACAATTTTTTTATTGTTTATCGAACTAACATGCACTAGTAGAAAAACAACAATTTCCCCCCCCCCTCCCCCTCCCCCAAAAAAAGAAAAACCCCGCAAAAGAAATTTATTTTTCCCCCCACGCCCGAGGGGGGGCAACAAAAAAAAATAAATAAATGAAACCAAAGAACCTGGGGGGGAAAAAAAAAAAATCATATACCCCCCCCCCCCCCCCCACAAACAACAAAAAAAATAAAAAAACCCCCAAAAAAAAAAAACCCAAAAAAAAAAAAATAGAAAAATATATCCCATCCCGCTTATTGAGGCAATACCCCAAATTTTCCCCACTGGCACATAATCCCGCCCCAAATAAATTGGTCCAAGTCATCTGCCTCGGACTTTTGTTTGGGCCCATCCGACCCGCAAGATGAGCCCCCTAATTTAATCCCGCAAACAGAAACCCAAACCTCTCTCTTTTAATTACGGTTCTTCAATCTTTCATCTCCCTTCTCCTTCCTTAAAACTCTCATCTTCTTTCTCTCTCCTCCACTCAAAAAAAAAAAACCCCCTTTTAATTCATCTTTTCTTCTCAAAACAAATTTCTCACTTCTCAAAATCGAACAAACGAATTTGGTACAAACGAATTAACGAACGAAGATTTTGATTCGTGCGAGTTCGACGAAAAATGGAAACCCGGGTGTTCAAAGAAGTTGCGAGTTCGACGAATTACGTTTATTTTCGGTTCGAAGATTTCGATTCGAACCATTTTTTTTTCAGTTCTCGATTTTTGGGTTCCATTTTATTCTCGAATTTCTTTGTTTTGCCACATTTATGTTTATTTTTGAAAAGAAAAAAAATTGAACCTGGCTTGAATTTGGTAATATAAACGCCCAAAGATAAATTCCTTGATATTATTATTTCCCCTCTATTTTTTCGCTTTTTACATCATTTCAAATGAAACTTATGTTTGCAGATCTGCGGGTGAAGATTGAAGATTTAGTATTGTTGATAGCTTTAGATTTTAGGGTTTTTTTTGTATTAGATCTAATTTTTGTTTCTTATTTTTTTTTTTTTTAATTTCGTTTGAGACACATGAAATTAAGTTACCCGATTGTATTGTCAATTTTGTTGCTTGTTGATTTCAATGGAATGGTTTTAAACTCTATAATAATTAAGTTAAGTCCTATTCTCCTTCATTTCAATTTTTGTAATGTTCATAATATCCATCAAAGCCCTTGACAAGCAAACGAAAATTAAAGAAAATGTGAACCAACAATTCAACGAAAGAAAAGCACAATATGTTTACCATGTATGTGCGTCGGGCATGTTGCAACATGTCCGACGCATGAATGATGTTACGATCTAGATCCTTACAAAGAGAATCATGGGGGGAGTTATTAGATGGGCGGCCCTTAAGGGTGGGGGGCCACACAAAAACATTATTACAGCCCTACTCAAAAAAATTCAAAATGATTTCCTCCCCACCCCCATGAAAAATATGTCCCTCCCCCCCTTGCCCGCGGAAATGGGGTCTCACCCCCCTCCCCCAAAAACGCTCCTAAAATTTGATAAAATATTTTTTTATTTTAAGAACAAGAGGATGAATAAAGGATAATCATAAGAGGCCAAATTTTTGCTTGCTTAAATTACGATGCTCACAACAACACAAAGGGGGGCCTCCAAGTATTTTAAGTGGAATAATGAGGTAAAGGGGGGGGGAGGACATGTAAGATAGGACATAGGACAGATGTACAACGATAGACCAAAAGAGAACATGGGAAGAAGGTTAGAGAATGCAAAGAGTTACCCTAACACCCCATTAATTATCGAAGTAGGAAAAAACATTAAATGACACAAGTCAATTGATCCAGCTTCTTTGAAAATCGGATCCATTAGCTCAAAACTGATTCGGTCCAGTTGGTGACCGGATCCATTAGCTCAAAACTGATCCGGTCTATTGGCTGATCGGGTCAGTTAATTGGGTCGATATAAAAGGCCAGGCCCAACTCACCAACATATCTCCATCGCACTATCCCTCATATCTTCCTTCCCACCCCCACTATTCACTAACTCGCAACAGCAGCAGCAACAATGTCGCACTTTGGTAGATCTGGTCCTCCTGATATCTGAGACACGTACTCTCTTCTCGTCCTAAACATCACATTTCCGTACTCAAGTCTCTTTCTCTTTCTCTTTCCTCCTTTTTATTTCCTTCGATTTTTTCAATTAATCCTTTTTTTTTTTGTTATGCATGGACTTCAGCAGATGGTTTGTACCCATTGTTTGATAGGTATGGCAAGGTTGTCGATGTCTTCATTCCTCGTGACCGTATGTTAGGGTTTTTAATTTTTCTTCTTGATTTGTGAACTTTTTAGGGTTTTTAGCTGAATTTGTTGATATTTACATATTTTTTGGATTGATTTTTGTTGTAGAATTGGTGATTCTCGGGGGTTTTGCTTTTGTTCGTTACAAGTATCATGATGAGGCTGCGAAGGCTGTTGAAAAGCTTGATGGTTGGTGTTTTTCTTCCGCTCAATTTCTTGAATTTCTTGAATTTCCAATTTTAATTGGTTTTGATATGTAGGCATAGTTGTTGATGACAGAGAGATAATGGTTCAGTTTGCAAAATATGGTCAAAATGATGAGCGAATGTAACTTTTAAATGATTACGATTCTTGTATTAATGTTTTGGATGTATTCATTTTCGTTTTTGTGAAAAATATTGTTAGTCTTAGTTCATTGTGCTCAAAACTGCTTATAAGGTGCTTTTTCTAGGAATCCCTTAATTTTAGTGGACGCGTTTAGATTTTTGTGAACCTGAGTTGAAATATCTCAATGATTTTTTCATTGATTAATTTATGCTATGTATAGTCCTTTTTCGTTAATTGATTTATGTTTCGTTATTTATGTAATTTATGTTTCGAAATTTATGTTTCATTTTTGTTGTTTTAGTTTAATTCATGTAATTTATGTTCTATATTTTCTCTCTAATCGAGTCATTCGCTTCCCTCAAGATGCTAACATTATTGATTGCTGCTAAGTTTTCAGTTTAGAAAATATCTATTCATGTTGCTCTTGTTTGTCTGCCCTAGTTTCTCTTGAATTTTTCAGTTTTTCATGAATGATTTGGTTTTGTAACATAATGATAAATTAGTTCAACCATATATGAGATTGAGGATACATAATGATAAATCAGACACTTGGAGTTTTCAGCTGCATCAGGTTATAGTCAGCCTCCAGGTACTTGCTTCCTTTGTGCGTAAATCTTAAAATTTCTCTGCTTATATTGTGGATCTTAAGTTGGATACACATAGGTCTTTTTTTTTGCTAAAAATCAGCTCAGATCAGTGGCGAAAACAGAGAGATTATAGATGCTAATTAAGATGACTAGTCACCAATTAACACTCGCCAATTTTTCAAGAGGACTGACAATCTCTCAAGCTACAAACTACTAAGATGGGCCTGAGCTTCTTTCACGGAGTGAATATTGTTTAACAATAACGTAGTGAGATTATGTAGAGGAGATACAAATTGTTTATATGATTTTGTCCTTTCATATTATTACAATAAAATGAATGGCAAATTGTTGAGTAGTGTCAGGGCAGGTGTTCAGGGCCTGATATGGTACATACGTGTTGGTGTTAGTAGACTCACACTTCATGAGTATCATAGGTTGGGCTGAAGGAGAATTCATAATTTGTTATTACAAGTTTTTTGTTTTCTTTGTTTTAAGTATGTTGTTGAATTTGAAGTAGAAAGCTAAGTAAGGAGGAGCTTGTAAGCCGTCAACTAAGAAAGAAAGAAAGCATTTAGAACTTTAATCAGAATCATGAAAAAACAAGCATGGAAGTGCTGGTTAAGGTAGAAGGAAAACCGTATAGGCATGTGATCCACATTAATTAAAATCATGAAAAAGCAAAGCCTAATCATCGTTGTCATTTAAAGTGTTAATACTCGGGCTCAGTCGATGAGTTAAGAGTCCTTGAGCAGCTTCCTTCCATGTAAAAGATCCAGTGTTGAATTGCATGTGATTCTAGATACTTTTGAAGTTGTAGTACATGTTTTTGCATAGCTACTTTGATGATGCTGAAGGTTCTAAAGGTAACATGTTTGCAAATGCAAGGGCCTTACTTAAAGAGAGTTGTGGCATTCATATCAGCTCCTCGATGTGCCTTTGCTTGGATTGAAATCCCTCAGCAACGTCACTAGCAGTTGGGCTTTCTGATGGCTCTGTCTCAGTTGCCTCGCGTAAGTGTAATAGACTAGCCTTGGGAGAGCAAGGGTACTTTTGGTAATAACACACTAGTATTATGTTAGCTTGGTGAGTAAGGCAAGTAGGCTATAAATAGAGGAGATTAGTTAGAGAAGAGGTATCAAGAAAATATTGGAGAAGTTTATTGTAGTGGTTAGTTTGGGAGTGGGACCAAGTCACTCGAAAACTTGGCAATCTATCTTTTATTTTCTGTTATTTTCATAATATCAATCAAAATCATCTTCATCTTCTTTTATTCTACTGTCCACCATATCCAGTTTATTACAAATGGTACCAGAGCAGTTCATTCTGGGAGATTAAGTATTGATATTCAGTTTGCGTATTCAAAAAAAAAAAAAAAAAAAAAAAAAAAAAAAAGGTTCTACAATGGAGTTTGCTAGAAAAAGTGCTGCACAACAAATGCACATATGGATCCAAGAGGAGTTTGCTCACATCACAAGCAAAAGAGATCGAGGTATTTCGGACCCCGAGGAGGAGCGGAGAATCCGGCAAGAGTTACAACTTCCGGAGTTTGATGGAAGAGATTATGATAATTGGATTGAGGATTTGGAGGATTTCTTCCATTTCTTCCAGTTAAGTGAGGAAGCTAAGTTAAAAGCTGCCATCATAGGTCTTCACAAAGATGCACTGGGGTGGTTCAAAGCGGAAAACCGGCGACTGCGATTCTACGATTGGTCGGAATTGAAGAGTCAGGTAATGCGACGATTTGACTCGGCATCTTCACTTGCGTGGAAGTCACCTCTCACGAAATTCGGCGGTCATTATAGCAGCCCTAGGGTGGTGGTGCCAAGAGAACATGAAACAAATCTGGAGGTTGTAGAAAAAGAGGGGCAGATCCTGGAGGATTGCACCACCATCTCTAAGATTGGTGGTTGTTTCGAAGGTAGTGCTGGAAAAATAGAGGTGGAGAAGAGTAGATCTGAAAATTATTTGGCCATTTTTCAGGACTGGTTTGCCGAGGAACAAAGGGAAGGTTTAACTGTTAGTCATGCCGGAGGAGAACAAGGTAGTGCCGCCGATCAATCTCATGGTGAACTCACTGGTGGCAGATCTAATTATAATCCAAAGAGAGGATTATTTGAGAAAGGCGGAGCCGGAGGAGCGAGATCGGGTGGTGATCCAGGCTTCTTGGCCTACAAATGTGACCTTGGTGGTGGAATCGCCACTAGTGGTGGCCAGATCATGGGTGGAGATGATAGATTTAGTGGTGGGTCTCATAGTGAAGCAACTATTAGAAGATTTGAGCGAGGTGGTGCCGGTGGCGCGGGATCCGGAGGTGGCCCAGGTGTCTTTGCCGGAGGTAAATCAAGTGGTACAGTGCTACCAAAGAGGTGCGTCAATGAAACATTTCTGAAGGTTCTAGAAGGAGAGGAGAGAGAAGAGTATGGGAGAAGTTTGGCTGACTCATTTGTTAGCTTCGTATGGGAGGCAATTTCAAAATATGTTATGAAGGGCAGTACTGTAAATGGCCTGAAAGTGGGAAAAGAAAAGGAAGTAAGGCACGTGCCTTTTTCTTTCTTTGATAAAACCAACTTGCTTTTAATAAATGAGGCAAGAACTGTAGTTGGGTCCCACCATTTAAAAGCCACATATTTTTCAATCCATAAGGTCAGCTTTCTTGTTGGGCTAATAAATTCCAAACCCATTTCCCAATCAATAGTTCAACTCAAAAATCAACCCAACTCATATTTTAAATACTCCACTAAACTTTCAATGCAGAACTATCCAAATTCCTCCAGCCCAAAAACCTACGTCCCACTTAAGACTTTTAAGCCCGAGCCCTGGTTTAACCATCCAACTTCAAAGCCCACATACCCCTCCCAATTGTCCAACTCTTCAATCATTTAACTCAAAAATTTGCCACCCCACTTAAATCTCAGCCTAACCATC
Source organism: Beta lomatogona (assembly GCA_947646795.1). Classification (NCBI taxonomy): domain Eukaryota; kingdom Viridiplantae; phylum Streptophyta; class Magnoliopsida; order Caryophyllales; family Amaranthaceae; genus Beta; species Beta lomatogona. The sequence goes on from CANSNZ010001128.1 coordinate 795,708, forward strand.
TTTAAACCCATTCCCATTCTCTTTCCCAACTTCTCCCACTCACCAGCTCCAAACTTTTGGATTCTTTCTCCCACACCTAAAATCATTTGTCTATTCAAATTTTCTGAACCCAAACCGGTGAATAGTTTTCTTTTCTTTCTCAACCCACGACCTTCCCTTATGTCGGTTAATCCCAACTCTCTTCAAACCTCGTTTAACATCTCATGACAACTTCCAGCAAACCTTTTTGTTAGCTATACCACCAAAGGAAGTACACGGACTCACCACTGAGGAGCTTGAGTGCGAGTGGAAGCCGGGCATCAATTTACAAAAAGCCGCTGTCAAACACTGCGGAAGACGGGAATTTAGTGCTGATTACTATCCACCTTGAGGACAAGGTGGAAGTTTGGCGGGTCGGTATTGTAATAGACTAGCCTTAGGAGAGCAAGGGTATTTTTGGTAATAACACACTAGTATTATGTTAGCTTGGTGAGTAAGGCAAGTAGGCTATAAATAGAGGAGATTAGTTAGAGAAGAGGTATCAGGAAAAATATTGGAGAAGTTTATTGTAGTGGTTAGTTTGGGAGTGGGACCAAGTCACTCGAAAACTTGGCAATCTATCTTTTATTTTCTCGTTATTTTCATAATATCAATCAACATCATCTTCATCTTCTTTTATTCTACTCGTCCACCATATCCAGCTTTATTACAGTAAGACCCTATTTATTTTCCATGAAACATTTCAGAACTCGATTTAGATTACCGTGTACTTTAATTTGCTGTTGTACATGTATTAATATTACGTGCTTTTGTTGAGGGATGATGCTGCTAATTGCTAAATGCTAGTACATTGTTGTAGTTGGAACTTGGGTGTCTATTTTTGTGAATGAATTGGTATATATACTCTCATTGTGTATTGCCTTTTAAATTAGTGAGCTGCCCAGGTCATGTCTCGAGTCGGTATGAATTGTACATATTTGCTAGTGAGGAAAAACTATTGTGATAAGTAATTACCAAAAATATAGAAAATTACAATAAGATTCTTACCATTAAAGACATGAAAAAAAATAAACACAAAGGTGAAAATCCTATGTTGGTAGTAGCCGAGATAAGATAGGTGAATCTTGGAGATCTGTAAATAGTATCCTAACTTTATGGCTTTTGGTGTAAAACTTCCTCCCTGCCCTTACAAATTAAAGATATAAAAAACCATTTCTTATTACCTCAAGTACGAGTACAAATTTTGGGGGTGCAATGTTTAATAGACTCAAGGATTTGCAAGTGGTGTTATCTCGCTCCATTATCATTACTATGTTTGCTAAATCCATTGATTATTGTGCCGGTTTTAAATACATATTATTCTATGCTTGTTTCACAAATGCGTAGTTTTAGCAAAGTTGGCTGATTTTTGACATGTTTGAAATAGAACAGTTCATATATGATGTTCTTGAAAGGCTTAGGAAATGCTTTAAATCCGAAGCTTGTACATGTTCCCAAAGGTGCCGTCCTTCAGAATACTTGTATGTGGAGGAGATGGAACTGTTGGTTGGGTCCTAGATGCTGTGGATAAACAGAAATTTGTTTCTCCTTCCCCTGTTGCCACTAGTGAAAAAATAAGGAAGGGTATATATAAAGATGATGAATAATGTAATATTAATAAGTGCGCATATTGAGTTTTGATTAGGCTATCGACTTTAACAATGATTTGATTAGTAAGTGTAGACCGTGGTGGTTGTCGCACGCAAAGAATCAAAGTGGTAGACTTTGTTACGTGGACAAAACATATCGCGCGCAGGTGTCTCATTGAGCCCCACAACAAGAAAATAGTTATCATTAATCGTAGAACAATTAATAGGTTAATTTAATTATCGAATATTGCAAGCGAAGCTAGTTTAACAAGCATACTTGCCAATGTAAGGAATCAAGAATGAGATAGGTGATGATATCCAAAACGAGATGATGCTTTGAAACTCATATCGAGATACTCTTTCACTTCGGCTTTGTTTTGTAAGCAATCGTCATCTCGTATTATGTTTGGACATAACCAACCAAACATTGACTCATGACTAGATGTTGCAATCAATTCATTGTATAATAACCTTTATCGTCCTTCAAAGTGCCCATATATCTCTCAAAAGGATAGCACCACCCAAAAACACCGGACCACACGGCTTAATTTCTCGAACTATATGGACAATGAGATGGACCATAATGTCAAAGAATGCGGGGGAAAACATCTCAAATTTGCATAGAGTTTCAACTACTCGCCTGCAAGGAATCGAGGGTCGACGGATCTAGGACTTTTCTTGCATATTGTATGGAAAAATGAACAAAGTTCGCGAATGGTGTGCGATGGCGGCAGGTAATGGACCTACCCGGATCCGTGGATCCAGTACATTTTTACGGATCTGGATCCTCAAATTTTGGATCCATGGGATCCGGGTAGGATCTGGATCCTCCCTGGAAACGGATTCGGGACCCGGTCCTAAATTATTACCTGATCCAGATCCATTTACCCGTTTTTGTAATATTATTATTATTATTTTACATTATAATATTTGTTATTACATGTAATAACGGATTTTTGCTTGAATTTCGAATTATTGTTCTAATTAATGTGCGAATTTACTGGATTATTGAGTTCGAAAATTCGGTTGATAATAGTTAATCTTTAGAAATAGTTGATTGATCTACAATTTGATAATTAAATAGTTGTAAATGGTTGCAATGGTTATTTTTGAGAAATTAAATGAAATTTTTGGTTGATATTAGATGACTTTATTGTTTAAAATCTTTAATTATTGTGAAAATGAGGGTAGTTTGAAGAAAATAGGCAAGAATCCATTTTGGATCCGTTTAGGACCCGATCCAGTAGGATCCATACGGATATGGATCTGCATCCTTATTTTTATTACTCCAATGGATGCGGGTAGGATCCGGATCCTTACCTAAAAAACGGATCTAGATCTGGATCTTAGAGGACTCTGTCCAGATCCTACCCATTGCCATCTCTAGGTGTGCCTCACATGCTTTGGAAGTATCCCATGAATTGCAATCGGTAAGAATACTTGCATCGTGACATGACAATCGTGAGATTTCATACTTGATAACTCCAACTCACCATTTAAGGTAACAAATCTCTTAATATTTGATGAGTGAGATCAAACGTCCAAGAACAGTCCCCAAAATGGGGACTATTCAAGACTTACTCCTAATGAGTAAGTCTTGAACGGGTATCCTAGGCATATGATGACGATTCAAACAACTTGTAGATTTCATAGCTAAATTACATTGCGTTTTCATACAATCTCATATCAAGAAATATACATACACTACACAAACCCTCCGAAATTCCCATCGCTTGGTACGAATTGGACACGAAAGGCGAAAATAGGCCTAAAACGACCCGAGAATCAGGTCACATGGCAATGGAATGCCCATCAGCTGGTAGCGGCGGAGTTGAAACTGTTATAAATGCGGAGAGCACCGGATGGGCTTTCGATTGCCATGTGACCTCGACTCTCCACATTTACAACGTGCCCCCACCACCACCGCCACTACGCCCCCACTCCACTCCTCATTGCCATGTAGGCGTAAAATGAGCTTTAATTTTCGTTTCCGAAATTCCACCAACAATGATGCAAGCCTAAAAATATACACTAATAGTTACATTATACCTAAGCCCTCCTCACCCCCTTTGACCCTCCCCACCCATTGCCGACCCTCCCCCACCCCCCGTCGGCCTCCCCAACCCTCCCCCCCCCCCCCTTCCCACCCCCACCCCCCCCCGCCAAGATCCACAAACCCCCTCCCCACCCCTGCCAGGCCCTCCCCACCACGCCGCTCAAGCCCACCCCTATCCACCCTCCCTGACCCTCCCCCCCCCCCGTCCAAGTATACCGCCCTCCCCCCACCCCATGCCCAGCCTCGCGCAGCGCTCCCCCATCCCGCCCAGACACCCCAACCCCTACCCACCCTCCCCAAGCCCTCCCCCACCCCCTACAATCATGTTTTACAACACAATATAGAAGAGAAATGAAATAAAACAAATTAATTAGAGAAATGAAAAAGAGGAGAGAGTGAGAGGGGAATTACTGACAATGCAGTAGTGGTGGTGGTGGTGGCGTCAAGGTGCACTGAGAGAAGAAAAGAAGAAGGAGCTCAGGCGATGGTGCGTTGCTCAGGCAACGTTTCCGGCGTCAGTGCGTCAATGACGGTGCTCCGGTGATGGGCGTTAGGGCTATGCGAGTCTGAGGGGGAGGGGTGTGGGAAAATTTTTCCAATAAGGGAGCGAGGGAAATTTGCGAGTGAGTGTGTATTGTGTGTTGCGCGCAAAACTAAAGCTTAGCTTGGGCGGGATGTGAAGGGCTACGGTTATCCCGTAAAACGGCCCTTCGTGTATGAAGGGCTGCGGTTTGGGCTAACCGCAGCCCTACATTAATAGGGCTGCCGTTAGCCTTAAAACCACAGCCCTTCATACAGTTTGAAGGGCTGCGTTTTCTAGGTAACCGCAGCCCTTCACTAAAAGGGTTGCGGTTTCCTTGAAAACCGCAGCCTCTTCCTATGAGCCCTTCCTTTTTTTCCCTAGTGTGCAATTCTTCCGCGGGGGCATGAAACGATCTTGCAAGAGTTCTTTCTTGGGGTGGTGGTGTGGGCTCAATAGAGAGACAAGGAGGCCTCTCGCAAAGTACTAGATAAAATAGAGCATTCATATGTATCTAATTATTTATGAGTATGATGTTAAAATTATAGTTGCTAATATTTTTGTGTATCTAATTATTTATGCTTATGCTACAATTGAGCATAATATGCTTAATAAAATGAGTATTGATATATACTATTGATTTTGTATCGATTAATAATGAAAATGAAAAGAAAAAAAAAATAATAAAAATAAAAAATTTTGGTTTTTGGGGTGGTATAATGCTTCGGTTTTGGGTCAAAACCGGAGCGGTTAACTTGCTTAAATGCTCTGGTTTTCACCCAAAACCGAGTCGGTAAATGATTAACTGATTTAGTTTAGGAACGGATCAGTTAATCATTGTGAACTGCTGCGAGCCCACCCGATCCGGACTAAAACAGAATCGGTAAGCCCGGTTTTGACCGGATCGGATGGGTTTTTTTCCACTAGTGTATTTGCCTTTGGAAATACATCCCTTACAAATAGATAGAGAATTATCAACGCGTTACTATAGACAGCTAATCGTGTCTCCCCATTTAAGGACCGAATGTTGAAACTTACCACGGTCATAATTGGTCCGATCCAAGGGGAGCAATCCGGAAGAGTCGGGCCCAAAATTGTTTATAAAAACATAAAGCCTATTTATTTGCATTCAAGATCCAAAATCCAATTTTAAAGCCTAATTAATTATTCCTGATAATTGATTGTATTTTGAGCCCAATCCTTTGAAAATCGATCCCAATTAATTATTCATGATAATTAATTGTATTTATTTATTATTTTAATAATATATTCGGAAATAAATAAATATTTTCAAAGATATTATAAAGTAAAGGATTTTTAAGTTGAAATAAGATTTTATCCTTGTAAATAGTTGGTTTCCGGATCTAAGTGATGTTATTTAATAAAGATAAAAAGGAATCATAGAAAACCGCGTTAAATAAAAAATGTTATCTAGATTAAATATGCATCTAGCGCAGCCTGTGCACTTGTCGCACAAGCCGGATTGCGCTCGCCCTGCTTTTTGCGCGTGGCATGTGACCTTTACGTGTCACGCACACCGGGCATGCCATGCAATGTTTTGCGCGACGCGCAGTTTTCCTTCTTATTTTTTTAAAATTTCCCTATAAATAGGCTAATCATTTCTGGATCGACACACATTTTTTACACCAGAATAATTGCGATATCTCAAGGCGAAAAATACTCTCATACCCTCATATTTTCATACTCAAACACAAAAACACATAATATCACTTCGATCGATCTTCACAAGTTTTTGTTGAAAGGCTTCATGATTGCTCCTCCCGAAGCTTGTTATTCCCTCATACCCAAGCCACACCGGTGTATTCCTGAGGGTCCTTAAATCTTTCTTTATTATTTATTTTATTGAAGCTACTAACGATCTTTTCATGATGTAGATCATTAATAAAAATTTGTTTGTTTATACAATCTACTCTCTACTACTTTTTTTTTTTTCTTATATATTTTTTTATGATTGTCCTGCTTATGCTTTCATCACCACATGTCATTATTGCTAATCAAGTCCTAAGAAAATTTTCTAACGCCTAATCTGATAATTTGAATAACCTATTAGGAACCCAATAATTTTGATTATTGCTTAATAACGTGTCACTAAAAAAGTAGTCTTTTATGTGTTTAATGAACGATCTAGACTAATTTTTTTAGGGTGCTTGAAAATAGTATGGTTGTTCTTTGGCATAAACTTTGATATGAATTGCTATTTAGTAGAGGCCAACAATGGGCGAACGTGATTCATCATCGTGTTCGTATCCTCACTCCCGAACTCAATTCTTGGTTCATGGCCATCAATTGGATTAGTCCCTAAGATGTCCCTAAGTTTCAAAATATCCAATTAGGTTTATTAGTATTCCTTTAAAGACTTTTTGGCGACTTCGAAAATATTTTTTTATAAAATCTTAACAATGGGGTAGTCAAATATGCGCTCACACCACGTAGGCGAATAAAAACACGCCGCAATTTGGCGACTTCACTAGGATGATTTTAAAAAAAAAAAAATTTTTAAATGACTATGCTAATCTTGAAAATACGATTCATTATCTTTTTTATGCTATTGGAATGACATAGTGTTTTGCATATGCATGGCTACTGATTTAAGCCAGTATAAGGACAATCTTCCTTGCCTCATTAGCGCATGTTTTATGCGTGAAACCAACCCCAGGGGGTTTGTGATTTGTCCTTCCGAAACCATCATGAGCGATACTGTTAGATCTTAGTCATAAGCAAACCTACCCAATCATGGCATTGTTCTCTTGTTCCTGACTTGAGAACTAGAGTGCGTCTTACACGTGGCCACCTTTTTAAGCAAAGGTACGAAGCGTGGGATCATTCTATTAGTCATGGACCCCTTTCAGCCTTAACCTAAACCTGACCTAGTCAAAACGTAGAACTGGACTTTAGGTTGAGAACTTTTGCATCCATGTTATATGCCATTTGCTTGTGATTGTGATTTTTGCCTATTACTAACTTGTTAAAACGTTGATGTGTATTGCGCCTAAAATGGCGTCTAAAAAGATCATCAAAATTGACCAAACCTTCACCTAATTGACAAATTACATGTCGAGGATAGTGCGCCAAACCCACCATGGTGCGCCAGGCGCACAACCCTTGTGGCGGATGCATAGGCTTCGTGCCGAGTTCACGTTGTTGTGTGGCGCGCAACCTCTACGTCTCATGCTATTGCTAATTCGGCTTAAAATCTGTCAATAAGTCAATCATAATGTCTTGTTAGTCGTCGCACCCCAAAACTATGTAGAATTAACCAAAATTTCGCCTAAATCACCAAATAGCATGCCGGGGAGCAGTGCACCAAACGCATTAAGTTGGACCTAGCGCACTGCTCCTTCTTTTGACACGCAGGCTTCACGCTAAGCGCAACATTGTTGCGAGGCGCGCAGCCTGTGCATCTCTTCATTTTGTGGATTTAGTCGTCGTAATGGTCAATTTTGTATCTTTTCCGTCTGCATTCAAGTAGAGCCATGATCGTCTTTAGAGTCCTTTTGTCAAAAACAATCCTCACCTAATTCTAAAAATAAAGATCAATATTTCTTTTCTTTTTTTGAGTCCTATCACCATTGAGTCTCATTTAGGTGAACGATCATGATAACTTTTTGATATATCTTCCTTTCTCTTTTTTTTTTGTCTTTTGGGGGAAAGTCGGATATTTTTATCCCCCTAACATACTTATCTTCAAAATCTCTCCATCCTTTTTCAAGATCTTATCTTCCATCTTTTTCATAACTTCACCCCATCTCCTATCACCTATCGTTTTCGAACATTCATCATTTTTCCTATATCCTATCATTTTCATGTATATCATCCCAAGTTTTCATGTACATCATTTACACTAGTAGAATAATTGCTTATTGTTGCGGCTGAATTGTTGCGATTTTACCCATAGGCAGCAATAAACCACGTCAAAGGAAAAGGTAAAATCGAAAATCAACCTATCGCTGCGGTTCTGAGTGAAAACCGCGGCCATAGATGTCAACGGGAATTTTTCAAAATTATTTGACTTGTTTACCAGATCTATTGTTGCGATTCCCACCCTAAACTGCAGCAATAAATTAAAATATTTTTTTAATAATATTTGAACCTATTGCTGCTGTTCCTACAAAAAGTCGCAGCAATAGACTTTTAAAATTAATAATAGAAGGCACCTAGCTAGGGTTTCCTTGTTATGTTAGTGGGTGGGTGCTGTTTAGTTTACCCTCTCTCACTCCTCACTCCTCCTCTATAACTCATAAAATAATACCTCAGATCTGGAAATTAGACCTTCCTCGTTTCTTTTTATTTCGCGAATTTCAGATCTGAACTGAACATCAAGTTTTGATTTCGAAGTTTCTTCTAATGATGAATTTCTTCCGTGGAATTTCCTGCGAGTTCAACCAGCGTTGTCTGTTTCGTTTTCTTCCTTCGGTGCGTTTTTTATTTCCTTTCCCACGAGTTTGTCTTCTTCGACGTTGACATGACTTTCCGGCGAGTTTCCTCACTCCTCCCCCTCTCTTTCCTCTCGCTCTTCTCCCTCTCACATCGCGTTCAAATTAATGCGTGAAACTGGCCATCGGACGCTTGAAACCGCGCGGCTAGTCAAAACGCAAAAGAAATTAAAACCACCGTCGCTAATGTGAATTTCGTCGGCCATCTCGAAGATCTCAAAGAAATGTCGGAGATCGAAGATCCCGTGAATTTCGCTTGCTTTAAGCGTTGATGTCGGCGATGTGACTCATCCTTCGCCTTCAACTCCGCACCATCACATAAGAGAAGCAAGTGTTTTTTTTTCTTTTTTATTTAGAATTTTTTTTTGAAGAAATGAGGTTAGGGGATGATATTTTATTTTTTGACATTGTGTACATTTAGTTTTTTTGCATTAATGAGATGTTAGGATTTTTTAGGTAGGTTTTTGTTATTTTTTTGGATCTGTGATCAGTTTTTTTTTATATTTTTATTTGTTTAATTAGGATTTCTTTGGTATCCAGTTATTTTTAGTTTTGCATTCTTCATTTGTTTTTTATGCTTTTTATATTTATGTAATACGTAAACGAAATATGCACATATTCTAGTTATTGGAGTTGAGTTAAAATTGCCATAATTAAAAAAAAAAATAAAAATTTACCTGTATCTATTGATGCGGTTCAGCAATAGACTTGTTTAATATTCAAAAAAAAATTGTTGCTGTGGTTTTGGGTAGGAACCGCAACAATAGGTTGGTCTATTGTTGAGGTTAAAAACGCAACAAATGGATTTACCTATTGTTGCGCCCTTATTTGCGGCGCGGATAAATCCGCAGCAATAGGCCCTTTAAAAACCGCAGCAAAAAGCAATTATTGTACTAGTATTTGGAGTTCTATTTATTTGTCCATCCTATTGTAAAAATCTCATCCACTTAGAAATTCTAACTCAATTAGAAGTCCATGTAGCCCATATGTCTAAGTTCATCCAGTTTCACTACATTTAGAGTTCTTAACCTCGTCGAACTCCATTGACATTAGGAGTCCCAATCCCGTCTCTGTCTAAGGTCATAAGAATTCTTACCATTACCGTCTTAGGAGTCTAGAATCCATAGAAGTCCACGCGTAACAAGATTCTAAATCCACTAGAATTCCATCCTTCTTAGAAGTCTCAAATCCATATAAATCCATACATAGTAAGAATCTAAATCCATTAGATTCCGTCCATCTTAGGAGTCTCAGTCCACCAGAGTCTCATGCATATTAGAATCCATTAAGCTTATAATTCTAAGTTCATTAGAAGTCTATCAAGTTTAGGACTCTAAAGCCAATAGAATTCGGTGTCCATTAGAATTGCATTCATATTAGAATCGCTCTGCATTACATAGTGCGTCGTTCATACACTTCATGCATAACTAGAATTCATAGGCATTTAGGAGTCTCATTGGATACAAACTCTCTATTTCATTTCATGCATACCACATTTAGTTGTCTAGAACTACAAGCGATCTGATTCCTCTTTTGGGATATGTAGGCAACCTTTTATAGGTTCGAACGCATAGATCGATTTATGCATACATAAATTAGGTCTAGGTACATCCAAAAAAAGTCATGCATACATGCATTATGCGTTAGGTCTAGTTGGATAAAAAAATCAAAAACTAAAAGTCATTCATTTAGGATATACTAATTTGTTCTCAGAAGCTCAAACTTTGAAAATTACTTTGTAAAAAAATACATTCCATTCATCTCTCATTCCCACCTCTTGTTTCTCTAAAGTCTTCGTTGATGATCCATGGAGAATTCAAGAGACATTGAAATAGGTGGTCCATCGAATACCGAGGAACAATTCGCTGAAATGGCTAAAGTTTTAGCCAAGCTATTTAGTATGATGGTAGAAATAGCTGTAAGACTTGAGAAGGTCGAGTTTGGTGAATCACCTAGATTCAATAAGAAACTAGTGTTTAACCCGGGCGATGCCCCGAGGTTTGTACGTGCTATAATTTATTAGTAGTTAAATAAGTCATATTCATACTTATTTAAAAAGTCATCTCATTCATATATGGATTTCAAAAGTTTTCCATTCATATATTATCATTAATTTTCATCAAATAAGCAATAATAGTATGGTGGAGTGATGGTTGGATCTCTTTCTTTCATAGTTGAGGTTGTGGGTTCGAATCTTCACGTTAACATTGCTTTTTTTTTTTTTACTATGTGAGAAAGACGTGTGGATAGAATGTGACTGAATGAGGGATGGTGACACGTGGCACATATACGTTCTTAGGAACGCCTTTTAATATATTAGTATTGATTAGCGAGTATTGTTCATAGGGTAACCAATACAAATTCCTATATTGAGCCCATTGATAACACCAAACTAAAGGGAAAACTCCCTGAAAAATTCTCCGCAAATGACATCCCAAAATTCCACCCTAATACTGATAATCCAAAATATTATATAAGGAATTTCCGTGAACCATGATTATCAAATCAGTTGACCCTGAACTCTACCCAAGGGTATACCCAATGTCGTTGGACCCATTTGCCAATATTGGTTATATTCCTTGGATCCCAAGCAAACTAAAACATGGGAAGATACATGAAGTAATATGAATCAAACACACAACTGAAAACCTCCCTTAGAGATCACGAGGCTCTTAAACAAGGTGAAAACATAGGTTTTACCACTTATTTTAGTAGGTGGAGAGAGAAATCAATCCATATGGCATCAAAGCCTGCGGAAAAAGACTTGGTACAAATATTCTTTTCTAACCTCCTCCCTAAATTCTAAAACCACCTCAAATATTTGGGCCTAGGTAGCTTTACAAGAGTATATGATATGGGTATCTAGATTGAGAATGATTTGCTAAAAAACACTGAAGACAATGACCTTAATGCCATAGAAGTCGACATATCTCCAAGCCCAATCCCTCATTGGTACAATTGGACTATTTATTCTTTAACCTTGCATTAATGAGCATCAATGGAAATTAAGATTGTCTCCTTAAAAGGAAATAAATTTTTAATTCTCATGACTTTTCTTAAAAGGACAATGAATAAATTGGCATAAAAGAGGCATTCCTCCATTCACTATAGCCATTTCCCCAATCCTTATCATCCATTTCAACCTAAATGCATAATATCTCTCCCTTTAACCTACCTCATTGGAAGTACATTTGACATCAATTCAATGTAAAGGGCAACCAAAAAAAAGAGCAACACCTAACAATAAAAACAAAAAAAAAAAAAGAAAAAAAGGAATCGAAAAAAGAGACAAAAATTCGAAGCAAAGAACAAAAAAAAAGAATGCACAAATATCGAAACAAAATAAGTGTTGCAAATAAGCCCATTAATAGCTTTGTCAAGTGCACTTCTTTTAAATCCCTTAACTTTCAACCCATAACCTCCAACTTTAACCAAAAGGCCTTGACCTCCATAACCAAAAACATTACAAGTCAAATCATACATATATCACATACCTTCTCATAAACAACCCAAAACCATATCACATCCCAATAAGCCATAAAAGACAAACCCAGGCACGCTAGGTCGAAAATCCAAAAGCGCGACTTAGGCAACAGTCATGGCATCTTCTCATTCATCAGCCTAAACTACGAATGCAATGATTCTGCTAATGATACGTAAGAAACCTTACCTTGAGGTCCGACCGCTTCAAACCAAACCAAACCTACATCATTATCCACCCTTGTCAAGGACCCACTTTCTAATCAAGGCCAAATTCATTGCAAATGGCTCCAAGCAAAATGCCTGGCCACCAATTAAAATATTAAGAGCTACGACTGGCCGGATTCCTCCATGGATACGTAGGCAACCTCTTTGTGAGGTTTGGCCATTTAATTCCGAAAAATATCTTTAAGGCTCGCCTAGGCCCATGAGAAAAAGGCGATCACCAATTTATGAATTTTCAATGCTCATCCCTACCCTTAGAACTAGAATGGGATTTGAACCTACATCATTAGCCTACGTGGTGTGAGCTCGTATTATTCTTATTCCTTGTCCGCTTTCTCAACCACATTATAACCTTCTAAGCTGACCATGGTGTAGGCGTGTTTTTATTTCGCCTACGCGGTGTGGCGCGTATTTGACTACCCCATTATTGAAAAGCGTTTTTGAAGTAGCCAACAAGTCTTTAAAGGAAGACTTATAAACCTAAATGGATATTGGAAAATTGTAGGGACAAATTAGGGACTTATCCAATGTAGATTTCCCGTCCCGACTCCATAGAGGTCGATGAACCAAAAATTGAGTTTTCGGGGTGAGGGTACGAACACGGTCATAATGAACCATATTCGCCCATTGCTGGCCTCTTTCATGTCAATTTTTATGGAAAGGAATAACCACAACATATTTTCATGCACCCTAAAAATAATTAAGTCTAGGTTGGTTCATGAAACACATAAAAAGACTTTTTTAGTGATATGTTATTATGCAATCAATTTACAGGGAACCTAGCAGGTTGTTCAAATTAATCTGATTAATGTTAGAACAGTTCTTTAGGTCTTGATTAACAAAAATAACATGTGGGTGATAAAAATATTAAATCATGCATAGAACAATCATATAATATTTATAGAATAATCAGGCAAGCATATAATAATGTATGAAAATAAATAAAAAGAAGGAAGGATTAGAATATACAGTAGAACGATTTTATACCAAAGATCTGCATTATGAAATAAATGGTTAGTAACTTTAATATAAAAATAGGAATTTATTCATGGTCCCTCTGGATTATACCGTGGCTTGGGTCTGCAAGGTTGGCAACCTTCGGGACGAGCAATCGTGAAGCTTTGAAAGTATGAATGTCTGACAAATTTGAATGTATGTATGAAAATATGTGTTTTTATGTCTGAAAGTATGATTTTTTGTAAGGAGGTTTTGTAGAGATGTTCGTAAATATATTCGTAGAGTTCGAAGTGTTTAAGTGTGAAAAACCGTATGAAAAAACCGTATTTTAATTCGGAAATCCGAAGCCTATTTGTAGGGAAAACGAATCTGCGCTTCACGCGCCATCTGCGCCAGGTGCAGGATGACATTTCACGCGTAAATCCACGTGTCAGGCGCAAATATGCGCACTTAACGATGCATGCCTAGTAGAAAGCATACACGTGATACACGCTTTGAAAAAGATAACAAAAAAAAAGAAGTGCGCTTGGCGCAGGACTCTGTATGACACAAAAGTCTACGTGGCAGTCTTGTGCGCTTGGCACACTGTTGTGCACTAGGCGCGCGCTTACGTGGCAACGTGCGCTCAGCGCACGTTAGCGCAACGCCTTGCTTTTGACACGCTTTGACAACTTTTTGATAAAAACGCGTTTTAAAGATTTTCTTTTATCTTTTAACTCCAGAAATCTAATTTTACGGTATAAAATTCGATTTTAATTATAAAAAATATCTTTGAAAGTATTTGTATTAAAAACAATTAATTGCCAATGAATAATTAAGTGGGCTTTTCAAAGAGTTGGGCTCAAAATACAATTAATTATCATGAATAATTAAGTGGGCTTTAAAATTGGACTTCAACACTTTTCGAAATAGTTTTGGGATGGCTCTTCGGACTGCTCTGCTCTTGGGTCGAACCAATTAAGACCACGGTATGTTTCATCATCGGATCCTTAAATGGGGAGAGACGATTATGTGTCTACACATAGCATAACCTTTTAACGCTCAGCGCTACAACCGCGCCTTAACCTTCGAGTGTTCCTTTCTTTGGCCTTTCTTGCCTTTTTCACCTTAGTAACCCTATCGAATCTTTGGTCGAAACTTCCACTTAGCGCGACAAGATATCTTCAAAATCAAGCATCAACTCCATCTTGTTGGGGGGCTTCATCACTGGTCCACACAGAAAATTATAGACTCCAATTGTACCTTGCTAAAGACTTCATTACTAGTCCATATAGAAGATCATAGGCTCCAGGTATACTTTGATGACAACTTCATTATCGGTTCATACAAAAAACCACGGGCTCTAGACCCGCACGACAAAATAATACAGGATCGAATCATTTATGGGCTCATTTAGGCCCATAGCGCACCTGACTCATAGCTTATACAAAGAGTCGTTCGGTAGCACATCTCGAATCGGACATAACTTACATGGATCATCCTTGGGGCTTGCCATTTCTCCTCTTTCAAAATCTTGTTTTCTAAAAGAAAAATTGAGCTTCTAGAAGAACAATAAAGCATCGCTTCATATCTCTACATTAGGGTCATATCTCTGCATTTGCATTATGTACTGCATTTCACGTCATACATTGTGTCCATTTTTTTTTTTTTGCTAATTAAGTAAGTAGATTGCTTAACGGGAACAATTTACACCTAAACTATCCTAAAGGAGGCAAACCGACTAGGTTGGACTCCCTTACCCTTTAGGACGGTGAGAATCAACGGATTAAACACGGCCATACAACCAATTACAACATAGCAAACCCCTTTGTTGATCTCTTCTTGTTACTTTCTATGGCATAATAGCTAACACTCTAGCTCTAATGACATTTTTAATCTGTTTAACACTAGCAGCAATATTAGGAGAACATTGATTCCAATATACAGAATTGCGACCTTGCCAAATGACATAAACTAGAGCATTCAAGCAAGCTAATAGGATATTCTTCTGAAACTTTGATCTTCTGCTATGTCATATATTCCTAATCAGTTGCTGCAAGTCCTCTGTTGTGCACATGATTTGAAGCCATCTTTTAAGAAATCTCAAACACCCAACACTGAAAGGACATGAAAAGAATAGATGTTGATGATTCTCGATCTTGTTGTTGCATAGAAGACATTTATCATCTCTACTTATCCCATACAAAGCCAATTTTTTACGTAGTCTGCGGCATGCATTGAATTGCCCGGCCAGATTATAAATGCGTGATTAGGAACTCCTAGCCTATTCCATACCACCTTGTCCCAGTAAAAATCAACTTGTGCACCCTTCAGCTTAGTATACACCTCTTAAACTGAATATATATCTGCTCATGTTGTTGATCTCAGTTTGTGTGTACACCCTTTTCAAATTTTCTTTCACATCACAAATTTTCTTCCAATACCAACTAGTATTGGAATGAGGTACATAGGACCACCAATCTGCTTGCTTAAGGTAGATTGAGCTAATCCACCTAAGCCACACACTGTCCTGCTTATGTGACACAGCCCAGACATATTTACTAATGAATACCGTGTTCCATAATTCAACATCCTTGAATCCTAGTCCTCCTGCTGATTTAGGACTACATAACCTCTCCTAAGCAATGGCACCGGGTTTATGACTATAAAATTGACCACTCCACAAGAAAGATCTACAAATCTTTTTGATTTCTTTGACACCTTCATAGGAAGTACAAAGACTTGCGCCCGATACATGTGGAGACTTAGCAATATAAGTTGTACTCTTGTTGTATAGGATAGATTTCTAGAACTCCACATCTTGATTCTCATTGTCATCTTTTCTGTGAGAACTTCACATTGTGCATAAGAAATTTTCTTAGCACCGATTAACACTCCTAAGTACTTGAATAGCAAAGTTTGTTGTGAGAATCCAGAAGCATCAACTATTCTTTGTATATCTGTTTGATTCATACCACGGGGAATACATAGCGGATTTGCCCAACATTTGCTTTCAAACCGGAAGTATGCGAGAAGAGTTTGAAAGCCTTGATAGCAAGTATACATAAGCAAAATCTCCCTTGCAGCATAGTATGAGATCATTTGCAAAGCATAGATGAGTTAACTTCATTTCTTTGCACCTAGAATGAAACTGAAACTGCTCAAGTTCACCTAGCTTTGTCAATATCCTTGAAAGATATTCCATGCACAACACAAATAGCAAGGGTGACATGGGGTCACCCCGCCTTAGACCCCCTGGAAGATTTAAAAAATCCTCTCAATGTGCCATTTAACATGATTGAGAACATGGGAGTTGAGACACATGTCATCACAGTTCTGTAAAAGCTTCAGGGAATTCAAGGGCTAATAATATTTCTCTCATAAATTCCCAGCTCACATTGTCATAAGCTTTTTGCAAGTCTATTTTCAATAGACAACTAGGCTTCACCTTCTTTCTTCCTTAATGCTTCACCAAATCTTGAAGCACCATGATGTTATGGACAATGTACCTACCATGTACAAATCCACTTTGATTTTCCATAATCAAATCGGGGAGAACTTGTCTCAATCTGCCACAAATCACTTTAGTAACACATTTGTATATTGTGTTACAACAAGCTATTGATGCGAAATCAAACACATTATGTGGACATTTTGTTTTTGGTACCAATGTCAAGAGTGTGTGATTCGGCTCCTTAATAATCTGCCACCTTGAAGAACATCCAAAACGGCACCAATCACCTGATCACCCACTATATGCCAAGCATCCCTATAAAAGAATGTGCCAAAACCATCGGCACCTGGTGCTTTACAACCGAGGAATAGAAAAGAGAGCCTTCTTTACTTCGGCTTCAGTGTAAGGGGCATTCAAAGTCCTCAGATGATATGTATTGATTCGGGACCCTCCCGAATAAGTTGGACATCAACCTGCCTTCTTGTACTAGCATCCTTACTCAAGAGCTTTTCATAATAGGATAGAAAAGCTTTTGATACTCCCTCGAAGTATCTGCCCGGATTCGGTAGCATCAAAAATACCATACACTTGGTTCTGCAGCCTCCTTGCCTTGATACTATGATGGAAGAGTGAAGTATTTTCATCACCATCCTTGATCCAGGCATGCTTAGCTTTTTTAGCTAAGAACTCAACATAAGCTTTGTGATGAAAGTGATAGTCCTTGACTGCATTAATTTCAGCATCAGCAAGCTGCAGATCACCAGTATTTTCATGCATTCTTTTCTGTGCTTCCAACATAACATGATGAGCTTTAACCTCAGCAGCCTGTGTATCATGGAAACCAAGCTGATTTAATTCTTTCAAAGTCTTGACTTCTTCACAACTTTGAACATTTTGGTGCCTTGAATATCATAATTCCAAGCCTCTCTCACTCTATTTTCAAATTCTGTAGCAGTTCTCCACATTGTATAATATTTGAATGGTTTATACCCATCCTTTGTATCTGGATAAATAGTGAGAATTGCAGGGGAGTGATCAAACTCACCCTCACAATGGAATGAAGCTTCAGCAGTAGGAAAAGTATCCTGCCACTTCTGATTAGCCAACATCCTGTCCAATTTTGAGAACACCCTAGCATTTCCTTGCTGCTTATTGTTCCATGTATAAAAGTTACCAGAACTTTTTATGTCATCCATACCACAGCTCATCATACAATTCTTCATGTCTCTCATTTTAGCTTCTCGACTGTGAACCCGACCTTTCATCTGTGTTCATATCATAATTGAAATCACCACACAACACCCATGCTTCATTTGTATTCAATTGCTCCAAATCTTCCCACAATTCTAATCATCTACTCCTTTCATTAAATCCACAAACAAATGTGCAATAGAATCCAGCTACACCACTACCAGGCTCTAAACAGCAGTGTAAAAGTCGATTGGTACCTTTCAGTATGTTCACCTGAAACTACCAGGCTTGCAAGCCACAATTATTCTACCTCCTTCATGAAAACTGGAATTGGATGTAAAACACCATCCATTAAAAACTCTTTGATAAAGCTTCCCAAGATTTTGGGGATTTACCTTTATTTCTAAGAGGCTAACAATGCCAACAGAGAGTTTTATTCATAAATTGAACCACATCTTTCTGTTTATTGACATTATTAACACCTCTTACATTCCAACACAAGATCTTATCCATTTTGATAGGAGGATCTCCCCCTCCTGATCTGTGTATACCTGAATCCTCAAACACAACAGCTTCATGTTCATTATCACCATTCAAAGCTTGTAAATTATTATGAGTACTAGTAAGTTTTACCGGAGCTGCCCTGACTTTAATTGGTCTTAAAGCTCTTTAAAATCCTTCCTGATCAATCTTAGGTGAGCTTGATATGATCTTTGGATCAGGTATCTTTAAGAGTGTCCCTGAACTTGCCTGTACGCATCACTTTGCTGTTTGTTGTTGCCTTGTTTGCCTTGTTGGATAGGTTTTGGAACCCCAAACTTTCCTTCTACTCTTTCGACTACAGTATGTAGTACTATGTCCAATACCTGTACAGTTTAAGACATTGGCTGGGTTTCCATTCAAATGTAACTGGCACTGCAGTGAGCTCACCCTTCTCATTCCAGAAGTTAATTGAATTAGGAAAAACTTGATTAATTTTAACTTCAACAAGCACTCGAGCATATTGAATTTTGTCTCTATTCCTTGTTGCCTCATCTCTTTTAATTGGATCTCGCAGTTGAGACACAATTTTATGAAGAGATTTTCACCCCAATATTTGAGTTGCAACTTCAATTGCACCCAAATTGGCAAGGTCTTTAAATCTTCTTTTCCTAAATCCATATCCTCCACCCAAGGCTTAACAATATCGGGCTTGTTATCAAAGAAGAAATGACCCTCAAGAATCTTGTCTCTTGAATCCATTGCCCGAATCGACAAGATACATCCCCTACTTGATCAAAGCTACTTTATCAATGTTATAATTTCTCCAAATTCGCCTAAGAAATCCTTCCATCACTTGCAAAGGTGGATTTTATCCAACCACATAGCAAATGATAGATGAACTCCATAAGTCCAATTCCTCCCGAATATCCTCTATTTCAATAGTGACAGGTTCTCAGGCAATTTCATTTCTACTAGGTTCAATTACACCAATTCTAGAACCAGCACCATTTCTAGATTCAATTCTACCAATATTGTGAGGTTCAATAACATCTCCAATTCTAGGTTCAATTTCAATCAAATCAGTCTTATCATTCATCAAATTATGATCCGTTTCAAAATCATCCTCAACATTAATATCATCAGCATCATTCAACAATTGAAAAACTGGAATGTTACCTGATTATTGATCAGATTTTGATTTTCCAGCACTGGAATGTATATATTGTAACCATTCATTGAAAGTATGACGAATCTCCAATTGTTGCCTGAGTTATTGTATCGATGATTTTGGCGTCAAAATTTCACCCAATCCGAAGTCTAATGCCTCAATTCCCTATACTCCATCCATTGATTTTGTTCTTAATGCTTGAGAATGCGAACCGGGTCCTCTCGCTTTACCTTTTCGATTCCCATCCTCACTCCTCTGGGCTTTCCCGCCATTTTTCCATGCCATGGCGACGACACGTTCAAATGTTGAGAGAGAAGAAGAGAGAGAAACTCAGAGGAGATTACTGTGTCCATTATTATATACTTCATCCTTAGTCATAGGATCCTAACATTATTCATGGAGTCACACACACCCATATGCACGCACACATGCAAGTACCTTTATGTCTAGGGTATTACAGGTCACCCTTTTATAGGTCAAGTCATTTCCTAGCATATATTCATGTTCCATAGTAGTTTATCATCATATTTGTGGTCTTATATTTTGCAGGTATCAACATACTTCCGAATGGCAACAACAACAGGCAAATCCAGCGCTAGTCTTTAGTCATATATCACTCCTAGAGCGGGACAAAGCTCTAAACATCCAGAAGACCTCAACAAAGGACATTCTAACATTAATTCTAAAGAACATCGACAACGGCAAATTCAGCGTTAGTTCAGGAGGTTCCAACATTACTTCTGAAGAACATCGACAGGGGCAAGTCCAGCGTTAGTTCCAAGGACATTCCAATATTACCTTCGAAGAACATCGACTGCGAAAAATCCAGCTTTAGTTCCAAGGACATTCCAACAGTACTTCTGAAAGAACATCGACAGCGGCAAATCCAGCGTTAGTTCCAAGGACATTCCAACATTACTTCCGAAGAACATCGACAGCGGCAAATCCAGCGTTAGTTCCAAGGACATTCCAATATTACCTTCGAAGAACATTGACCACAGCAAATCCAGCTTTAGTTCCAAGGCCATTCCAACATTACTTCAGAAAGAACATCGACAGGGGCAAATCCAGCGTTAGTTCGAAGGACATTGATTCCAAGGATATCCACAACGGCAAATCTAGCGTTATTTCCTATGACATCTACGGACCTGCACAACGGGAAATCCGGCAATAATATGGTTCGTATTACTGAAGACAACGAGAGTGATCAAATCCAGCGCTAATTTTCATAGCTCTACACCGTCATGAGTCGGACCTAGTTCATAAAGCCCCACAGCGGGACGCAGCTCTACACCGACATGAGTAGGACATAGCTCATGATATGCTTTTCACATATCCTTTTTTTTTTTGCAAGCTTATGCTTGTTTTGCAAATGTTTTTTATATATATTTATTTTGCAAACTTATGCTTGTTTTACAGGTGCCGATATTAAAAGAGTGGTTTTAGATTGAAGGGCATCTGGAATCATTCTCCGTACCGACACGTATACTTTGACTTTCGATGTTACAAACCTTAATCAAAGTAGGGGCTTATGTAGACAGCTAATCGTGTCTCCCCATTTAAGGACCCAATGATAAAACATACCGCGGTCTTGATTGTTCCGACTTAAAGGGAGAGCAATCCGAAGAGCAAGGCCTAAAACTGTTTTTACAAGTATAAAGCACTAGTAGAGAAAATATGTTTTGCATCGGGTCTGAAACCCTCATTTGCATCGGTTATGGGCCCGACGCTATAGGTCTCCACGCAAATTACCCATAAGTAATCTGCGTCTGTTCGGTTTTCGACTCAAATTTAGTGCCATTTGCGTCGAATGGGGACCATGAACCGAAGCAAATTGCAATAAAATGGCTGTTGTTAAAAGGAGAGGGATTTACGTCGGATGGGGTCCATCACCCGAAGCAAATTGTGATATTTAGAGCCATAAACCCCATTTGCATGAATAAATTATGAAAGAAGAACGATTCACGTCAGGTGGGGCACATTACCAAACGTAAATTGTCATCTTTTTATTAAAAAAATATATAAATACATAAGCATCAATACATAAGCGTATATCGATACATATTTAACCCAGATTCAAGCTCACAAATTTGGTGTTGAAACTTTCAACTAAACAATAAAATTACAAACGATCAAACAGTAGAAGATTGAAGATTGAAGAATAGTAAATTAGATAAAGAATACCAAATGACATTGAACCAAATTAAAATAATCTGAAGTTATTCCTAATCCAATTATCACATTCAATGGCCGCAAATCCGGCTAACCATCTTCCTACACCCATTGAAACGAAGAATTATTAAACCCACTAATTTTTGTGTAAAAATCATTACAAAATAAAAGCAATAAACCAAACCAAAGAAATAAATGAATTATCATTTCAATACAAAACCTTAACATAAGATTTGAAAACGGAGTCCAAAATTATTTCAAGTGAGATTCCAGAAAACACACAAAAACGAGAGATAAAAACGATATAGTACCTTGCAAGGGCGATTTTTGATGACAATGTAACCCTTCTACCTGAGGGATTTGAACTGGTTCTTCTTCTACCTGACGAGCTTCGAAGACGATTTTAGAGAAGAGAGAAAATGAAGAGAGAAAGTGAACAAACCCTGATCCAACCATTGGCTGAGCCTGAAAATCATAAATCAAAGTAAGTAGCTCGACAGAGAGAGGACGAAGACGATTCTGGTGAGTGAGATAGGAGATTTCACATACAATTTCATTGGATTAGTGTTTTTTTGTGTTTTAATTCCTCATATGAGGGATTCTTTAAGTGAGAGAGGTGAGAAAGAGGTGGGAAGTGGATCAGTGAGTGAGATAGATTAGGGTTAGAGAGAGAGTGTGTGTGTAAGGGTGAGAATGTGAGGGTTTAAACAAAATAAAAGGGGGAAAGCTCACTGGTGAATTGGGAAATGACGTGCGTCGGTTGAACAGACTAGCCCGACCCAAATTGTTCTCCTAATTTGCGTCAGATGGGTATGTCTAACCGATGCAAATGGTTCTTCTACCATATGCTATAATAATTTGCATCGGATGGTGATGTATATTTGACGCAAATGAACCAACTGCATCGGGCTTCTATTTGATCGACGGAAATCATCAGATGCAAATTAGCGTTTGTCTACTAGTGAAGCCTATTTATTTGCATTAAAGATCAAAAATCCATTTTTAAAGCCCAATTAATTATTCCTGATAACTATTTGTATTTGGAGCCTACAAATTAAATATTTTGAGCACAATCCTTTGAAAAGCTCAATTAATTATTCACGATAATTAATTGTATTTTTTTATGATTTTAATAAATATTTTCAAAGATATTATAAAGTAAATGATTTTTAAGTTGAAATAAGATTTTATCCTTGTAAATAGTTGGTCTCCGGAACTAAGAGATGTCTAGATCAAACATGCGTCCGGCGCGGGCTGTGCGCTTGTCGCACAGGCTAGATTGTGCTTAGCGGACCTTTTCGCGCGTGACACGTGGCCTTTGCGTGTCACGCACAGTCGTGCATGTCGCGCAATGTTTTGCACGACGCGTAGTTTTCTTTCTTATCTATTTTTTAAAATTTCCCTATAAATAGGCTAATGATTTATGGATCTCGACACACTTTTTACACCCATATACTTGTGATCTCTCAAGGCGAAAAAACTCTCATACTCTCATATTTTCATATTCAAACACATAAACACATACTCTCACTTTGATCGATGTTCACAAGTTTTCGTTGAAAGGCTTCACGATTGCTCCTCCCGAAGGTTGTTATTTCTTCAGACCCAAGCGACACTGGTATATTCCTGAAGGTCCTTAAATCTTTCTTTCTTACTTATTTATCGAAGTTACTAATGATCTTTTCATGATGTAGATCTTTAATAAAAATTCGTTCTTTTGTACATTCTAACTCTCTATTCCTTCTTCTAATTTTCTTATATATTTTTTTTTATGAATGTCTTGCTTATACTTTCATCACCACATGTTATTATTGCTAATCAAGACCTAAGAAAATTTTCTAACGCCTAAGCAGATAATGTGGATAACCTATTAGAAACCCAACAATTTTGATTGCTTAATAATGTGTCATTAAAAAAGTAGTTTTTTCTATGTGTTTAATGAACCGATCTAGACTAATTTTTTTCTGGTGCTTGAAAATAATATATGTTTGTTCTTTGGCATAAACGTTGATATGAATCGATATTTAGTAGAGGCCAGCAATGGGTGAACGTGGTTCATGACTGTTTCGTACCCTCACCCCTGAACTCAATTTTTGGTTCATGACCATTAATGAAGTTATGACAGGGAAATGTACATTGGATAAGTCCCTAAGATGTCCCTAAATTTCAAAATATCCAATTAGGTTTATAAGTCTTCCTTTAAAGACTTGTTGGCGACTTCGAAAACTTTTTTTTAATAAAACCTTAACAATGGGATAGTCAAATATGCGCTCACACCTCGTAGGTGAATATAAACACGCCTGCTGTTACCCTCCGACAATCAAAGTACTTTAAAGTAGTATTGAAAATCAAGAATAACTCCTTAAAAATTGGAATCACTTAAGGCCCCTAAAAACAAAGTCAAGTTCAACTGAGCTCCAAAATCCAACCTAAATCAAAAGTTAATCTAATATCAAAACCAAACAACATACATATATATATATATATATATAGGACAAGAAATTACCACACTTTGACACTCTCTATGAAAACATCGATCAAGAACTTCAATATGAAAATAGTCGAATATAACCAATTAATACGAATGATTCCTCGCCAAAAAATACAAAAGTTGGATATCACATGTTCCATAAGGCATAGGCCATGATCCACAAACAAAGCAGTAAGCAGCAATGCTGAGTACATACAAGCTAAACAAATGATAAACAACCTAACTTGGTACTACTAGGAATTAAAATTAGTTACATGCAAAGTGGACAATTAATATTCATTCAAAACATATTAACTACTATTAGACTTTACTCTTGACTCCCTGTTATTTTATATTAAATTAATTTAAATAGAGTAAGCAATGAACGAGTTGATCTATCCTCAAAGTTTGGCATATGCCGTGACACTAAACAATAAGAGCAAAGTTCGAGATCTCGACCAAAAAGAGAAAGGACAGATGATCATACGACCTTCGAAAATCCATGACTACCACTATGAATTCCTGCCCACCTATTTTAACACTCTATACATGCACTAATCCGTCGCTTTTAAATTTTGTCTTACTTTACTTAATGTAATTAGTAGTTTAATAAATATTTGACCATTAAAATTAAACTAAAGAACATGCAATAACATCAGTCAAACATCTCATCTCTTGATAGTCTTGATGTCTTCCTTTGTTGACCTTGACTTATGTTGACTCCGCTTAATGGGCCTTATGCTTATATTGGGTCTTTATATTAAAGCGAAATTAAACCTTTTGATGTTTAATTTAATGTACCACAATAAATGTTATTTGACATCTGAAAATGGTAGTAACATTAGGACAACAAGTAAAACAATTATGATATTTTTAACACATTAATAATAACCCGTGTATCGCACTGACATCAAAACTACTTTTTAAGAAAAAAAACAAACTTAACTTTTACCCATAATAGTGAATATCATCTAATTTAATTAGTAAACTTTTTTTGAATAATACCTAAAATTTAAGATTAAATCTTATTTACATCACTATATATATAGTGACCCTAAAAACCGAAAAACTTTTTTCTTAACCAATCAAAGTTTTTAGTTTAATACCAAGAACTGACAAGACTCAAGAGTCCTATTTCAATTTTCATTTATCGGTATAAATTGGGGGAAAATGTATGTATCAACACGTGTAGGGATGGCAATTGGGCGGGGCGGGTGCGGAGGATGGTCCCTCCACACCCGCACCCGCGTAAATTCTCATCCCCGTCCCCGCCCCACCACCCATTGCGGGGGAAGATTCCATACCCATCCCCGCCCCACCACCCAATGCGGGGGAGAATTCCCAGACCCACCCTTGGCCCCACCCGCATGGGTACCCACACCCGCGTCGTACCCGCGCCGTACCCGCTTTTTCCCCGCAACTAGTATCCTCCCAATAAATCCACCAAAACAATCTGCCATTACATACTACCTAAGTCTACTTCACAATATAATATAGAAAAGAAAATTTAAGATTGATAAGTCACCACATTCAAATACATTAATAAAGAAAAATATTCTTTTACATATTAAAAAGTATCTTCAAATACATTATAAAACGTCATCAAATATGTCAATCAATCAAGGGAAGATGCTCCAGTTGTTTCTGCATCACGTTCATCTTCAACCTCTTCCATTAATTTAGAATACTCCAATTCTTTCATTTCACCTTCAATGTAAGATCATTCATTAGTAATTAGTAAGCATATATATTCAAAACATAAAAATAATATGATGAAATAATTTTACCTTTAATATCAGCCTATATCCAATTTTGAGTACACATCAAAGCCTCGACGGTTTCCGGTAGAAGACGACTACGATAAGGACTTAGAACACGTCCACTTGTGCTAAATGCGGATTTCGATGCGACACTAGAGACGGGAATGCTCAAAATATCCCTTGCTATTCTTTGAAGAATTGGATATGAGTTTCGTTAGTCTTCCACCAATTAAGAATATCAAAATCAGCAACAAGTGGTACATTAGGATCTCCCAAATACTTCTCCAAATCTGATTTATTATTCATTTGACTTTGATCTTGTTCCAAATATTCTGCAAATTCTTGCATTAAAACATCTCCGGTCACTCCACTAGTACTAACGAATGTACGGTTACTAGAACCTTGGGCTCTCCCATTCTCAGACCCATATTCATCCACCAATTGCTTGAGAAGATCTTGAATTTTGTTTACTTCTCTATCAATCTCAGAACCATTATATAATTTTGCAAAATGAAAACGAATAAGAGCCATTTTATATCTAGGGTCAAGTATAGTTGCAACTCCCAACAAACTATTGACACCGGCCCAATATTTGTTGTACTTTTCAAGCATTACTTCTGCCATTTTTCTCACATAATCAAAAGGGGATAAAAGCCAATTAGTTAAAGCAAACCGGAGGGCACAAACTTTGGGAAAGTAAATATTGGCTGTTGGATATTTTGATGCAGAAAAGTCAAGGGTAATAGTACTAAACACTTCCAACTTTTCACAAATTTTCTCAACCTTAATCCAATCTTCACATATTGGTGGGTTCTTATAGAGATTATCTCGAGCACCCAAAACAACAAAAACTTCTCTATAACTAATAGCAACTGAAAGCATTTCATAAGTAGAGTTCCAGCGAGTCTTACAATCAAGTACCAATTTCCTTTTCAATTCAGGAGCTATTTGCCTAGCTACTTGTTCAAACTTTTGAATCCTTAAATCAGATGCCGTCCAAAACACAACACTTTCCCTAATTCTTTGGAGACCTTCTGACAACACAGCACTTAGTCCATCTTGAGCAATCAGATTTGGTATATGGGCACAACAACGCATATGGAAAAATTCACCATGTAACATAAGTGAACCATAAGGAAACTCATCACGCAAAATATCCATCATAGCATCATTAGTAGTGCAATTATCCACAGTTATGGCAGACAATTTGAGATCAATATTCCAAGATTGAATACATTCTTTCAATGTTTCAGCTAAAACAATTGCAGTATGAGGAGCTGGGACATAGCAGAACCTATTAAAACATGATGACATATACAAATAAGAAACTAGGGGGAAAATAAACTCTAAATAGAAAGAGTTTACACTAAAAAAAAATCAACTAGAAACATAATGACAAACAAATGCAATACATAACAAAAACAATTAACATGAAGTGCACAAGAAAATATCAAGTTAAAGTGTAATACCTAATAATTCGGCTTTGCAATCTCCAAGAGCTATCAATAAAATGTGCAGTGACAGCCATATAACCTTTACTTTGGTTGTTCGTTGTCCACATATCAGTAGTCAAGGCAATCCTACTCTTTGCTTTCCTCAACAATATACCAATATTCTCCTTCTCAGATTCATATCTTGCCATGATGTCTTTCTTAGTTGTGTTGCGGCAGGGTACTTTGAATCCTGGTTGAAGTGTGGAGGAATACTTTCTAAATCCGTAGTGGTCAACCATGCTAAGAGGGTACTCATGAAGAACAATCATTTCTGCCAATGTCTTTCTTCCTTTCTCTTGTTGAAATTCATATGGTGCCAATGTCAATGTGTCTTGCTCATCACTAGCTTTTGCTTGTGAACCGAACAACCTAGTTTGTCTAAGGTCTTGACATTTTCTTTTTGGACAAATTTTTGTATGGTCCTTCAAATGAGTAGTTCCCGCTCTTCGTCCACCAGCCAGTTGCTTCAAACAATAGTTACACTCAGCCTTAATAACATCCCCCACTCTCTTCCTGGTGAAATCAGACCATGCTTTTGATGTGTGTCTGGAGGTTAGTGGTAAAACAGAAGGATCTTGTGATCCAATTTCAATTGGACTTTCATCATCATCCACACTAATTGGAGTACAACTTGCTGAAGTAAACTTTTTTGAGGATTTAGGAGCACAACCATTTTCATCATTTGAAGCCATTTCACAAATATTCACAGAATCACAGTAGCTAACTAGTTGTCCCTGTATTCAACATAATGTATCAGGAAAAGATTTCTAATCAATTTTGTGACAAAATAAACTGTGAAAAAATGTCAGTGGGAATCCATCTTTTAAGTTCAACTTTTATCATTATGTGTTAGAACTTGTAAATTATTAAAGATATTGTTTAGAAGATAATATTATATCGTTATCTTTGCTCTTTTCTAATATGCTTAGGTTTGTACTGGGCCATCCATGGTATACATCACATATACCACTTTCATTGATGAGAAATTCAGAACACATGCATCTTGAACAAAAATGAGAATAACATCATATTCATGATAATTAATAGGACTAATGGCCTCTAAAACCGTGGCTACTAATGGCATAATAGATTCATCGAAATACATATGATAAAATCGAAGAACTTGCAATATTAGGCAAAAATAATATTACTGCAACAATGAAAAAAAATGAGACGAATCCAAAAATAAATAAGAAGAAAGAACCATTTACCTTCAATTCGTGATAGCATCGAACAGGGCGAGTAGCAGGTGTAGCACCAAGCAAGCGGCGACAGAAGCGGGCGAACAACAGATAAAAAACGAGCACGGATTTTGAAAAAGAAGAGGTAGTCACAAACTCACGGTGGCCATGGGCGATCGGGGAGAGTCGTGAAACAGGAGGGAAAGTGGGAAACTGGAGTGGCTGCCTTCCTCTTCTCATGTTAAAACCCTAAAATTTTGAAATAGAATCAGATTTAGGACTTTTAGAATTTAGAGTTTTAGTTTTCTCATGTATGGGTTGAGTGATGGGCTACAGATAGATGGCTTGGGTCAAAGTCCTCAAAGCCCATATGGCCATATTACAGATTTGTAATTCACTAATTTGCAAAATAAAATTATTAGTAATATAAGTAGTAACTAAGTACATAAATAGGATTTTTATAATAAATATGCGGGCGGGGCGGGGGGTGGGGGCGGGCGGGTGGGGATGGGGCGGGGCGGGCGGGGATAGAGCGGGTATAGCATAAAATCCATACCCGCTCCACCACCCATTGCGGGTACAATTTTAATCCCCATCCCCGCCCCATCCCCGCCAAACCTAGACCCATTTCCGCCCCAATTGGGTGGGGATGGGGCGGGTCTCCTACTTGACCCGCCCCACTGCCATCCCTAAACACGTGGAAGGACCTAGTCGACGTGTAAAGGTCAGTGGAATTTGGGAAACTGAGGGGCAGGAAGGAAAAAAAAAACCAGGTATAAACCGCTCACAGATTTAAATGTCAGTTACATGAATATTGACGCACCAAACTACTCATACTATTTGACTAACTATTTGACTAACTATTTAATTACAAAACCTTCAAAGACAGGCATGGCGGAGGTAGCAGCAGAGACGAAGCAACAGAGCAAGGTAATAGTAGCAATCGATGAAAGCGAGTGTAGCAGTTATGCGCTCAAGTGGGCCCTCCAAAATCTTGATGACAAACTCAAATCTGGCCTCATACTTTTTAGCGTTATTTCTATTGATTACAGTGGAGCTTTTGCAGGCGGTTATGGCTCTCTTCGTAAGTTCTATTTTGCTCCCTTACCACTTATCGTTTTGTTGTAAATGAACGATTAAGCGCAATGACGTAGATGAGATCAGATTTCAGGTCTTGGGTACCACGAGTACATAACTTTACTAACTAGGCTAGATGGCATTCACTCCTTCGGATGTTTTATTTAATTTTCACAAAAAATGCATTTGTTGTCTATTTATGCAGCTGCTGAGCTGATAACATCAATGCAAGACAATCAGAAAAAGTTTGTAGCTTCTCTCTTAGTGAAAGCCAAGGAAATCTGTGCCAAGCATGGGGTATGAACTTCTAATTTAATCCTCACTGGTTTATTTATGTAACTTTTTTGCTATAGGAAAAATTGATGTATCCTGTCAAAAAAATAAAAAATATTGATGTAACACCGCAAAGTCCCAACTATTGTCACTGCAGCTTCTAATTATGGTCGGTGTGTTTTTAAAGGTCTCAACTATTGAGTATTTGAAAGGGGTTCAGTCTCTTCCCAAAATGGTCTTCCATTTTAATTAACGACTAACGACTGGATGGATTAGTTATGGCACATAGTTCTCTTCATCCACCCTCTTTCCAATCAATATAAGCCAATGGAACGGAATCATGTGTCATAATTAACCAATTTAGCATTTTTAATTAAGGTAAATAATTGTTTCTCAAGTTGGAACAGGTGGTGCAATATTTTTTGTTTATAGGGAGTAGATACTCTGTTACTTCTATTTTGGATTTCCACCTTAAGTCCTTGTTTGGTTGAGCTTTTTGGGAGCCTGAAAACGGATTCACTAAATCTGAATCCATTTCTCTTTGTTTGGTTCGGGTAGTAGTTTAACCATTACGGCATAACCCTTACTTGAGGGTAACCTAAACCCCAAAATGTTACCCTCCAAATTCAAGGAGTAACAAAATCCTTTCCATTTCCTTACAAGTGATTTCTTTCCATTATTGTATCAAACACCCAATAAAAGAAACAATTATTATTAATATTCCTCCCCTCTACTTGATTCCATTCCTTTTCCCTTCCTCTATTAGAACCAAACGCCCCCTCAAACTCAATAGCTTGTTTCCATGTCTTATACATCCGTCTAAAAATTTGAAGTGCTCACATCATGTTTTCCTACATTTTTGGGCTCCAGGCCAAAAGAAACGAAATCAATTACCTAATTCCTTTCTTTTTGTTTGGTTCAACCCCTCCTTAATTTATTACCATTACTTGGTAATGGACTCCCTTAGTTTGTTACCTTCCCTGTCAAGTAACGAAATACATTTCATGGTGGTACGTGAACGGGTAAGTTATCACTTCTTTTCCATTACATGGCTTGAACCAAACATCTAGTAAAAGTAACAATTTTTATTACCATTTCCTTCTTCTATTTGATTTTTATTCCTTTCTAGTCCATGAATTGAACCAAACAAGCACTTAGTGTGAAGCACCAGGAAATGACAAGTACCATTTAAGGATCTGAAGAACAAAAATGAAATGTAGCATGTTTTTTTATTATAGAAAATTTAAAGAACTGAACATTTATTGGAGCTTATTAGTTCACTTATATATGCAGGTTGATGCTGAGACAGTTTCTGTGATGGGCAATCCGAAAGTTGCAATATGCGATGCAGTGCAGAAATATCACTGTCAATTGCTTGTTTTGGGCAGCCATGGTAGGGGGGCTGTAGGAAGGTACGTCAGTGTTTGTACTATATTTATATTCCATCTGCCCTTTTCCTAGTATTGTGATTTGTTTTATTGTTGATCCCCATATTAGTATCTTGGGAATCTGAGCTGCCCCACGTTCAAGAAGGTTGGAATGGTATTTGTGGTTTTTAAGTTTATGAAGTTCCTTCTCCCTTTGTCAATTTTGTGGTTTTTAAGCTTATGAAGTTCCTTCTCGCTTTGTCAATTGGTTTTGCAATGGAACCTCACTTCAGCTTGTTAGCTGTTCAGTTCTCCTTTTCCTTAAAGAAAGATTATTCTTGTTCAACACCATGCATAAATCTAGGACAATGACTGGTAACCTCAAATTTTTTGAACTAATGAATTTTTGAAGCATGCTGGAAACAAGTGCTCACGTTAAGATCCTATCTAATGGAACCAATTATTTCTTTTCAGCAGCATAGTTTTAATCTATGTTAGTCGCATACTCTATATTAAGATAGATGGGTAGTGAATTAGTGATACTCCCATCCTTTCTACGGTCTTTGGTCGTCACATGACAGATTGGAATGGAGAAGATTATAGCATGATCAGACTAAAATTAAATTCTGATTAGGTAAGAGATAAAAATTTTGTTAGTAGGTTTATGATATTAACAGAAATAGAGTAGAAGCTAGAGCAAAAGCAAATTTGGATCCAGTTTTGTGTCAAATTGTCATTAGGTAGCCTGTATATATGCTTTTTGGTGTGCTACAGAAAATTGTTTATAAATTTCCTGACGCAAGCTTTGTCGAAGGAGAGTCTAAGACACGTACAAGTCCAATTGTGTTCCATCTTAAAACCAATTTACAATAGGTAAAGTAGCCCAATAGGTACTTGTTGCTCCTCCTTGTAATCCTTCTCCTTCATTTTGAGACAAACTCACATGTTGGTTTTCACTCTCCCTTGTGAGTTATGAGTCCATCTTTCTTACGATCCGGAGAAATCACATTTGCTCTCTATATATAAAAGGCTGCGTATACTGTGTATTGCCTTTTTATGTGATCAATGCATTAAACTGCATGTAAGGAATTTGTGCCTTGAATCTGGTAAGGAAAGGTCTTCGTCGGTTCGCCCGACCTGGCGGGGTCAGCGTCTCAGCAAGAGCTCAAGGAGCAGGCCGCCCGATGGGGTCGGGCGTGTTCGCCCGATCGGACGTCGTAGCGAACTACGACTCGGACAATGGTCGCCCGATCGGGCCCGAGACGACTTTTGGTTTGGCGAGTACCGCCCGAGTTTGATGCGGAAACGCGTTTTTCGAATTTGCTTATAAATAGGTTTTAAACCTAGTTTATTTAATTGACGATTAAGTCTTTAATCACCTCTGTAATTCTGGTTATCCTTCTCATCAATAATATTATTCTCTCTCTGCCGTGGACGTAGCCAACACTCCGTTGGTGAACCACGTTAAATCTGTGTGTGATTATTCTTTGTTTTGCATTCAATATTTGTTTTTTCTAACATCTGTCATAACAAATTGGTATCAAGAGCTTTGTATTCGATCCGAGTGAGAAAGATGTCTGGGATGAATGTGAAAATCGATAAATTCACTGGGAGAAACAGTTTCAGTCTATGGCAGATCAAGATGCGGGCTTTACTGAAGCAACAAGTGTTGTGGGCACTGTTGGCAAAAAGGTCATCGGATTCAGAAGCCGTTGCGATGGCCGTTCTGGAGGAGAAGGCACATTCAACGATTATGTTGTGTCTTTCCGACAAAGTAATTACTGACGTCGCGGAGCAGGAAACCGCCACTGGTCTGTGGTTGAAGTTGGAGAGTTTGTATATGACAAAATCTCTAACCAACAAGTTGCTTTTGAAGCAACGTCTGTTTAGCCTGCGTATGTAGGAAGGTACGTCTCTTAGGGACCATCTCGAAAAGTTGAATACTATCTTACTAGATACTTCGTAATATTGATGTTAAAGTAGATAATGAGGATGCTGCTTTAACTCTGTTAGTATTTTTGCCCTTATCGTATGAGAATTTTGTGGATTCTTTTATTGTTGGGAAAGATAGTCTGTCATTAGAAGAAGTAAGATCTGCACTTCATACTAGAGAGATTCGTCATAAGGCGTTTGGTACAATTACGATCGATCGTCCTTTGGATTAGTAGCCGGTGGTAATGGACTGGGGAATTCGGGGAGAAAATCCAGGAAACCGTCTTCTAGAGGTCCTAAATCTAGTGATGTCTGTAATTACTGTAAGGAAACGGGGCATTGGAAAAGGGAATGTCCCAAAAAGAAAAATTAATCTGGATCTGGTTCTGCTGCTGTTGCAGCAGAAAATTCTAGTTCTGATGATGATATTGCTTTAGTTGCTAATGAACAAACATATTGCAGTGATGTGTGGGTTTTAGATTCTGGAGCGTCTTGTCATATGTGTTCGCGCAGGGAGTGGTTTATGAACTATAAACAGGTTGATGGAAGTGTTACTATGGCCAATAGTGAGGTCTGTAAGACAGTTGGTATAGGGTCCATCAGAATTAGGACATGCGATGGCAAAGTCTCGTACTTTGAATAATGTTAGGCATGTTCCACGAAGTCAAAAAGAATCGATTTCACTTAGTACGTTAGACAAGAAAGGGTTCGGTTTCAAAGGTGAGGTTGGAGGGTTGTATGTACGGGGGGTTCGAAGATGATTTTGAAAGGGGTTAAACGGGAGACATTGTATGTGTTGCAAGGGTGTAGGTTATCACGAGTTTGGGGTTGCCACATTGGTTTGTTTTTGGTAGTGTTGAGAAACAGGTGGAGCACGGAGGCACTCTAGGTTGGAGTGGTGGTTCACGTCAGGGAAATGTCCGTCAACACTCACAATCTGAATCTGGAATTCCTTGTTCTTCGTCGTCAAAATCGGGTCAGTCAAACTTGGCTCTTGGTCGGCATGAAATCTTTGGGAACTCTCCCGAAAGGGACGGTTGTGAAGACACGGTAGGTTTTGCACTATATGTCGGAGAGGTGAATATTTTTGGGTCGTCCAAGGAAGGTGTTATTTGTGCTAGGAAAGAATATAAGCAACACATCTGTTCGAATCTGGTTCCACAGGGTAAGTTCCAAGGTTGCTTGTAATTACAAGCTGATCGTGATTGTTAGTTGCCCTTGGGAGGGGCTAATGCGGTGCGGGATCCTGAGGGGGCTAATGGGTCCTCGGGGGCTAGTCCGGTGTCCTTCGGGGGTAAATTTGTTTATGGTTGTCTTTCGGGGCAAATCTAGTTGCGGGGAGAATCTAGGCATTATGTTCAATGCATCTCGGGCATTAAGTTCAATGTATATGTCATCTGGTTATTTGGTCATCTGATTATCTGGTTATCTGGGTCATTGTGAGAGGATTCAAGTCAAGGTCGAATTTGTAAGGAATTCGTGCCTTGAATCTGGTAAGGAAAGGTCTTCGTCGGCTCGCCCGACCGGGCGGGGTCAGCGTCTCAGCAGGAGCTCAAGGAGCAGGTCGCCCGTTGGGTTCGGGCGTCTTAGCGAACTACGACTCGGGCAATGGTCGCCCGATCAGGCCCGAGACGACTTTTGGTTTGGCGAGTACCGCTCGATCGGGCGGTATGCAGTTTGATGCGGAAACGCGTTTTCCGAATTTGCTTATAAATAGGTTTTAAACCTAGTTTATTTAATTGACGATTAAGTCATTAATCACCTCTGTAATTCTGGTTATCCTTCTCATCAATAATATTATTCTCTCTCTGCCCGTGGACGTAGCCAACACTCCGTTGGTGAACCACGTTAAATATGTATGTGATTATTCTTTGTTTTGCATTCAATATTTGTTCTTTCTCACATCTGTCATAACACTGCATATTTCTTACCTCCATCCATCCCGCCCAACAAAGATTATTCAGAGCTAATCTCTCTATAGATCTTTGGACTTTTGTATTATTCTGGAGCATCATGTAAAGCATTTAAGTCAACGGGAAATTCTGGACATTGATTCCATTATAGGATTTAAGTCATGACACTGTAGTTAACTACAGAATTTCCTTAAGCATACTCTAATTAGAACATGTTGCCATGTTGTTCAGCACTTGCAAATGAATTTCGGTAAACTTTCCTGTTGTGAAGATACTAAACGACTATTCTTCGCACTCCTTTTTAATTAAGCTATTTCTCTTTGATTTGGCACAGTAGAGGTCCTCCAGTCAACTAATCTTTTGCTCTTATATGCAGGGCTTTCCTTGGAAGTGTCAGCAACTACTGTGTTAACCATGCTAAGTGTCCTGTTCTTGTTGTAAGGCCACCGGTCTGAAGAAATTCTTTAATTGCTGTTATGTAAAGACAAGATTTCAATTGTTGTTATGTAGACAAGTAAATGCTGCTTTGTTGGTACTGTAAATATGCAGCTATGCTATGTTACAATGTATACCGGACACAATGATAAATAATGTTGGTGTTACATAAATAGTACAGGGTTTGTTGTAAAGAAAGAGCTATTCCTCTGTGAGATTGACTTTTACTATAAAGTTTACTCTGTTCTGTTTTTACAAATAAGAGTTGCATGCTTTTAGGAATAGGGAACAATCCTTATGGCTGTCAGCTACATATAATGCGACGCTATGCTAGGATCTTCTTGAAAATCATTTCGGCCCTGTTTTTATGGACTAAAATTTGTTAAACTGAAAATAGTTTTTCTTTGACGTATGAGAAAAAATGGATAAAACTTGGTTGACCCATCGGGTCTATTAGCCACTAATAAAATTTAATGTAAGGTAGGATTCAATTCAACATTAACAGTTATTTTTTAATGATCTACTATAAGTAGGTAATATACCCAATCGGTAGATGTAGTTATGTTCAGAAACAATGTGGGCAATTTATTTAAATATGGGCTTCATTCAATAATACCCTAATTTAATGATGTTCAAGGCAAAACAATAAAATCGATCCAAAAACTTATGTCGGACATGCCAACAATAAGTCAAAAAGTTCATACTTCCTCCGTTGTGTTTTAAATCAAACGTAGTGCCTTGGCACGGGAATTTAGAAGAGGAGAAAGATAGAGAGAAAAAAAGAAGGGACCCATGTGATGAGGAGAGAGATAGAGAAAAGTGAATCTATATTATACTTCCTCCATTTCAAAATAGTTGCACCGTTTGCTTTTTCACGTTTGCCAATACACTTTTTTTAAATGTGAATATCTCTAATTGCGTATAACTAAAAATTATAAAAAGTTGATATTTGAAATCCTCGTATTGAGACGAATTTAACAAGATACCACATGACTATGTTTTTCCTTATATAATGGTGAGAGAAAGCTTGTTAAAGTTGGTTGATGAATAGTGACCAAATGTCAAATGGTGCAACTATTTTGAAACAGAGGAAGTATAAGGGAAGAGAAGGGGGACACCAAAATAAATAAAAAAACCCTATTTTACCCTCACTAATTTAAGCAAATTACAATAAATCCTCTAAGAAGAAAAAAAAAACACGTAAACTAACTGAACTATTCAAAAACCAAATAGAAAACCAACTACACCTAACCAACGAGGGAAAATACTTAGGCATTGACCACAAATGTAACCACCAAAACAATTCCTAATTATATGGAAAACACTAATGCAACCATGGCAGTTTTCCTACTTTTCCATTTCCTCTGTTTTCCCTTTCAATGATCGCAACTTCTCCCCTCCAATAATCTAAACAACACACCAAAATTAGTTGCAGCATAAAGTAGAATAGAGATAATTTATACAAGACAGGTAATTACATAGCATAAAGAAAGTGATTTTGTTGGAACACAAGGTGACACTCAAGAAGGGCGGGGTTGAATTGATTGGCTAAAACTGATTGATTTTCGCAAAAACACTCTTATGGCACAGTGCCGTGCACTGTGTTATTCACTCGTAAAATCTCCGATTAACGTTTTTGCTCGAACGAAATTGTATCAAACAATAAAACAATGAAATCAAATAATAAAATCCTTAAACCAAACAATAAGACACAGGAATTTAACGTGGTTCAATCTCACCTCTGAGATCTACGTCCACACACAAACTTCTCTTTTATTATTTGAATCGTAAAATACCAAACTCTCGATACAATTCGATTCCCCCACTACTAACTCTAGTAGTGCTCCCCAACACTTAACCCTAAGTGTTGCTACTCTCCTATAATATAAGAATTACAGAATGAAAGATTCCTCAAAGACGTGCTTCTTATTCAAGCAAATAGAGGACAATTACAAACGTTGTTTAGTTTCCTAATCGACTAGAACTCGTGCTATACTCCGTGCCTTAGGAAACTGTTTTCGGCTCTTAATATCTCCGATTTTTTCTCTCCGAAAACGCGAGCTATAAAAGCGAGTTGCAATCCCTTATATATCTTGGTGAACCGAATAAAAATCCTTCTCCAAGATATATTATCTTTTGAACAATTTTTATTCCTAAAATAAAGGGATAAAATTCTTTTCCTATTCAAAAACCAATTTTATCTTTTATAAAAAAACTGATTTTCCTTTTCCTAATAGGATAAGGATTTCTCCATATCTTATATTAACTAGATCAACTCTTAAATCAGTTTTTTTATTCAACAAACTTTATCATATTGAAAAATCAGTTTTTCTCCTTCTTATCAAGATTCTTTAAAAACTTTTTATGATTTTTACCGAAAAAAACTTTTATCTTTTATATACAAAACGTTTTATCAAAATCAGTTTTTATAAAATCCTTTTTTATTTTAAAACTAAACTTCCTTTTTATATAGATATATAAAATTAACATAATTATTTATTTCCTTAACTCTAAGAAAATAATAATTATCCTGATTTTATATTTCTATACTTGGCACATAATATATCATCTAGTTCTAGCATATTACATTTTGCATATAGTAACTAAACTTGGAATTCAATATAAACTTGGACTTCAATCTTGATTCTTCACTTCTTCAAAGTCTTCATTTATTTATTCCTTTCTCAACCATCTGTCACAAAATTTCATACTATAACATATTATATTATTTTTCATCATCAAAACTTAACATGCACATGCACAACAAATTCCCCCTTTTTGATGATGACAAACACTCAATATAAGATTATTAAGTAATCACTTTTTCCCCCTCAAAATATGCACCATTAATCACATAAGGGAAAATAGCATAACATCATTCACAAGTAACATGGTAACCAAGATAACCAATTATTCATTAGTCTAAGTATTATACCCATCTTCCCCCTTTTGACATTATCAAAAAGGAGAGCATCAACATGTTTAGCGAGACAAAGTGAGATATAGTCAGCAAAATAAGTCAAGTAGCTCAAGCAATAAATACTAAGGATG
Organism: Beta lomatogona; assembly: GCA_947646795.1. Taxonomy (NCBI): domain Eukaryota; kingdom Viridiplantae; phylum Streptophyta; class Magnoliopsida; order Caryophyllales; family Amaranthaceae; genus Beta; species Beta lomatogona. The sequence goes on from CANSNZ010001128.1 coordinate 834,406, forward strand.
CTGGTGCTATGTCATAATCCAACTCACAATCCGAAGTCATTAAGCAAAAATATAACCAACTCACAATCCGAATTTATAAAGCAAGAAATAATCATGAAGGATCATGGTTGATGACTAAGAAAGTAAGATGAATATAGGTAATGCAAGCTTGAAGATTTAAAATGACAATTGGCTCAACAAGTGCTTAAACCCTTTTTTCATATTTTCAACTTCCGCAAATAAACATCATAAGACTTTCTTCACTGTGGCACTGTGTGTGGCACTGTGCCACTGAACAATCTATTCCCTTTCAAATATAACTAATCTTCGGATATACTGGAATCCAAAATGATGATCTTCAAAACTTTGATAATGTTCTTCACATTTGAATTAAACTATAGGACTTATCTAAAATAAATGTCTTACTCTCCTTTTCTTTTCTTTTTTTTTTTTTTTTTTTTTTTTTATAAAGGAGAAGCAGACCATACAATATTACTAGAGTCAACCAATAAGAGATCAAAGATAATAAGTTAATTTGGACCTCCTTTTCTTTTTCCTTTTTTTTATGCATCTCCTGGCACTGTGCCTTGCACAGTGTGAATCAGTACTTTTCCTTCATTCACGTATTTGTATTTCATTCCAACCTTTTCATGTTCCCCCTTAACTGATGCTTCTTTTTCTTCCATCATCTTATTAAGATGTTCTTGGCCCATAAAATCATTAATCAAGATTAAAAGCACTTGTTGAAGTTTGGATAAGGTGAGGAAAAAAAGGATAATAATAGAGAATTGAAGGTAAAGTGGGACATATGAAAGAAAGAAATAATGAGGCACAAATGTCAAACTCATAAATAGAAAATCAAACTCATAAATAGAAAATCAGAATATTGGGCTAAAGATCAAGTTTGCTATAGGAGAAAGTATTTGCATTTCATAGCTCAAAAATTCAGCAACTTAGGATCATATAGCTTATTAGTTCGGCAACTTAGGATCATGACATTAGGGCAGCATCATTAGACCATTACGAGTCCTTTTTATATCAAGTGGACCTTTACTCACAAAATGTCACCAAGACATGCACTCTTACTCCAATCAACATATTTAAAGGAGGACAACAAGCATAATACTCAACTAATTTTAAGATATTAATCCCAAAGCCACAAATTATCTTGTAAAACACTTATGCATGAAATTCAACAAAATTACCTCGATTAGACAATTGTGATGTGCTCAACAAATTGTGTTTCGAACCACTTACCAACATCACATTCTCTATGGAGTGTGTTAGGGATTTGCCGACGTTTCAAATACCAATTATTTATCCCTTTTTGTTATCGCCAAATGTAACACACCCTCCATGGTAGGCTACTAGTGAGAGGAATTGAGATTTATCACTAGTCATATGTCTTAAGCAGCCGTTGTCGAGATACCATAGGCTGCGTCCTCTTGCGTTTGCCTGCAAAAAGATCACTTGTTAATTTTAGGAACCCAAATCTGTTTGGGTCCCCTTTTCTTTCGTTGAGCTTCTAATAAGTCTTTTCTAACCCATATTTGAGTTACATACTTTACATTTTTCGCAACACTCTTTTTCTTGACATTACAATTATCCATAAGGTGTCCATTCTTTCCACAGAAGTTGCAAATCAAATACTCAGGTAAATCGACATATTTTCGTTTACGAAAGTCTCTTTCAAAATTTTGGGCACTGTGCCTTACACTGTGCCTCTGGTCTGTATATCCTAAACCAATTCTGTTTCGATTGCTAGTTGTACTGGAAATATAGTCTAGGGCTTTTTTACCATCGAACCATTTTTCATACATTTCCCGAGCAATAGTCAATTGTGATTCTAAGAATTCTACGGAAGTGTTTAAATCGATATTTCTTTTTCTTGAAATTTCCAAATCTCTTTTAGCTTTATCAAGTTCGTCACTTAACTTAGCATCATGAGGCAGCATAAGTGGAACAATTCTGGATCTTTGTCTAGACTCTTTCACTTTAATTAACTCAAGTTTTAAAGATTCAATTTGTTTTTCAAGATTCGAAATTTTAGCTTCTAGCTCAGTGTACAACATAGTGTTATCAACGATTTCTTTTGTGAGAGACTTTTCGTACCTTAAGGCACTTAACTCAATATTTATTTCTTCGACAGTTTTTTCCAGTTCATCATTCTTTTTCATCAGTTCTTTACAGTCCTTTAATAAATCCTTATATTCCAATTCCAACCCAATCTTTTGCTTACTTAAATTTTTCACTTCTTTTCTCATGTTTGAAAAATCATCATTCATTTCTTGACAATCATCAATGATATTTTCAAGCAAAGTAACAAGTTGGTTTTTTGATAGAAGATGTATTGAAGGTTTTAGAGAAAGAAGACTTACCTCACTGTCTTCAGTTTCATCTTGGGAGTTTGAACTTTTCGCCATTAGACACAAGTGAGAGTCGTCCCGGCACTTGTGCCCTTCTTCGTGATGTGCGTACAACATTCGGACATAATTTTTCTTCATGGCACTTTGTGCCTCGATCGTTCTTCATCGGAATCCGAGTCTCCCCAAACGGCAGCTATCATAGCCTTTTTGAATTCTTTCTTGGATTGCTCCCTTCTTTCTTTGGGCTTCTCATCATCCCATAAGGGACATTCTTTAATCATGTGATTTAACTCTCCACACTTGAAACAACCCGAATTAGTAGCACTTTTCTTAAAGTTAGAGGTAGTGCTCTTACCTTTGAAATTTTCATCTTTTCTAGGATTTTTGTTTTTGTTCTTTTTGAGAAAATGTTTAAATCTCCTAGTAAGAAAATCAATATCATCATCACTATCACTATTTTGAATTTCCAATTCAGTTCTCAAGGCTATACCTTTACTTTTTGGTTCATTAGTTTTAGAATCTAAGACAAGTTCATGAGTCATTAATGATCCAATAAATTGTTCTAGTGAAAGCTTAGTCAAATCTTTAGGTTCTTGAATTGCGGTTACTTTTGGGAGCCATCGATTTGTTAAACTTCTTAACACCTTTCTCACTAAATCTTCAGAAGTATATGTTTTGCCTAGAGATCATAATTCATTAGTGATTAGTGTAAAGCTAGTGAACATCTCTTTAATAGATTCATCCTTATTCATAGTAAACAATTCATATTGTTGGACAAGCAAATCTATTCTAGATTGTTTTACCTCATTCGTACCTTCGTGGGCCAACTCCAGCGTGTCCCATATTTCTTTTGTTGTAGTGCAAGCGGAAATCCTTGAGTATTCATCAGGTCCAATTCCATATTGGAGAATACTCATTACTTTGTAGTTCTTTTCGGCTTTTTCATAGTCGACCGAATTGTAGTCATCTTCATCCTTGTCGACCATCTTTCCTTCAGCGTCTTTTCCTTGGATAAGGATTGGTCCTTTTCTAATAACTTTCCAGCATTCATAATCCGATCCTTGGATGTAGATCCTCATCCTAGCTTTCCACCATCCGTAGTCTTTTCCGTTGAAAATCGGGCACTTGGTGTGTCTATCTCGAGAGTCATCTTGCATATTCATGATTTTTATTCTCTAGGGATGAGCCTTTCGAGAATATCTCGCTTCCGATACCACTTGTTGGAACACAAGGTGACACTCAAGAAGGGCGGGGTTGAATTGATTGGCTAAACCGATCGATTTTCGCAAAAACACTCTTATGGCACAGTGCCGTGCACTGTGTTATTCACTCGTAAAATCTCCGATTAACGTTTTTGCTCGAACGAAATTGTATCAAACAATAAAACAATGAAATCAAATAATTAAATCCTTAAACCAAACAATAAGACACAGGAATTTAACGTGGTTCAATCTCACCTCTGAGATCTACGTCCACACACAAACTTCTCTTTTATTATTTGAATCGTAAAATACCAAACTCTCGATACAATTCGATTCCCCCACTACTAACTCTAGTAGTGCTCCCCAACACTTAACCCTAATTGTTGCTACTCTCCTATAATATAAGAATTACAGAAAGAAAGATTCCTCAAAGACGTGCTTCTTATTCAAGCAAATAGAGGACAATTACAAACGTTGTTTAGTTTCCTAATCTGACTAGAACTCTGTGCTATACTCTGTGCCTTAGGAAATTGTTTTCAGCTCTTAATATCTCCGATTTTTTCTCTCTGAAAACGCGAGCTATAAAACTGAGTTGCAATCCCTTATATATCTTGGTGAACTGAATAAAAATCCTTCTCCAAGATATATTATCTTTTGAACAATTTTTATTCCTAAAATAAAGGGATAAAATTCTTTTCCTATTCAAAAACCAATTTTATCTTTTATAAAAAACTGATTTTCCTTTTCCTAATAGGATAAGGATTTCTCCATATCTTATATTAACTAGATCAACTCTTAAATCAGTTTTTTTATTAAACAAACTTTATCATATTGAAAAATCAGTTTTTCTCCTTCTTATCAAAATTCTTTAAAAACGTTTTATGATTTTTACCGAAAAAAACTTTTATCTTTTATATACAAAACGTTTTATCAAAATCAGTTTTTATAAAATCGTTTTTTATTTTAAAACTAAACTTCCTTTTTATATAGATATATAAAATTAACATAATTATTTATTTCCTTAACTCTAAGAAAATAATAATTATCCTGATTTTATATTTCTATACTTGGCACATAATATATCATCTAGTTCTAGCATATTACATTTTGCATATAGTAACTAAACTTGGAATTCAATATAAACTTGGACTTCAATCTTGATTCTTCACTTCTTCAAAGTCTTCATTTATTTATTCCTTTCTCAACCATCTGTCACAAACTTTCATACTATAACATAGTATATTATTTTTCATCATCAAAACTTAACATGCACTAAGAATTAATGTCAAGCATCAAACAATAAGAGTTTAACCGTAAAAAAAAAACACAGCTTTAATTAATTGTGAAACCAATATACTAATCCTTAAAAAAAGGAAAATGAAATGGTCAAAATTGCTACAAATAAGATAAATAATTGTTTTCATTTTTTCTCCTACATTTTTCATCTTTCTTCTAATTTTTTTTTCCAATTTCACTTTCCACCAATTTTTTTAGTGTCTCTTAAAGAGAGGGGGGACACCAAAATAAAAAAAACATCTATTTTACCCTCACTAATTTAAGCAAATGACATTAATCCTCTAAGAAGAAAAAAAAAAGCAAAACACACGTAAACTAACTAAATTATTTAAAAACCAAATAGAAAACCAACTACACCTAACCAACGAGGGAAAATACTTAGGCATTGACCACAAATGTAACCACCAATACAATTCCTAATTATATGGAAAACACTAATGCAACCATGGCAGTTTTCCTATTTCTCCATTTCCTCTACTTTCCCTTTCAATGATCGCAACTTCTCCCCTCCAATAATCTAATAAACACACCAAAATTAGTTGCAGCATAAAGTAGAATAGAGATAATTTTATACAAGACAGGTAATTACATAGCATAAAGAAAGTGATTTGATCAAAATATACTGAGAATGTCATTCATTTTTTTGGTGTGAAATTTCTGCAGGGTATTGTTCACAAGCCAAAGGGAGCAAAAAATAGATGACTAAATACAACATTCAATTGAAAGGTATTTCTTACTTCTCGCACACAATACTAAAAATAAAAAAAAAAGTTCACAATAAACAAATCTTATGAATTAATAGTGGTTTTTGTGTGAGTTTTATTTGGGACAGTCACGGTAATCGCACAAGTATCCTCAATCAGATTGCAGGCAAAAAGGCAGTTGCAACTTGCAAGGTGAATGAGAAAAAGGTTGGTGTGCAGTTGCAAATTGTTTTCTTACAACTATTCAATTGTGAACCAAAATTAATGTCAAGCATCAAACAATAAAAGTTTAACCGTAAAAAAAAAACACAGCTTTAATTAATTGTGAAACCAATATACTAATCCTTAAAAAAACGAAAATGAAATGGTCAAAATTGATACAAATAAGATAAATAATTGTTTTCATTTTTTCTCCTACATTTTTCATCTTTCTTCTAATTTTTTTTTCCAATTTCACTTTCCACCAATTATTTTAGTGTCTCTTATAGAGAGGGGGGACACCAAAATAAAAATTCCCCTATTTTACCCTCACTTACTTAAGCAAATTACAATAAATCCTCTAAGAAGAAAAAAAAAAAAGAAAAACTCATGTAAACTAACTAATTTATTTAAAAACCAAATAGAAAACCAACTACACCTAACCAACGAGGGAAAATACTTAGGCATTGACCACAAATGTAACCACCAAAACAATTCCTAATTATATGGAAAACACTAATGCAACCATTGCAGTTTTCCTATTTCTCCATTTCCTCTGCTTTCCCTTTCAATGATCGCAACTTCTCCCCTCCAATAATCTAAAATAACACACCAAAATTAGTTGCAGCATAAAGTAGAATAGAGATAATTTTATACAAGACAGGTAATTACATAGCATAAAGAAAGTGATTTGATCAAAATATACTGAGAATGTCATTCATTTTTTTGGTGTGAAATTTCTGCAAGGTATTGTTCACAAGCCAAAGGGAGCAAAAAATAGATGACTAAATACATCATTCAATTGAAAGGTATTTCTTACTTCTCTCACACAATACTAAAAAAAAAAAGTTCACAACAAACAAATCTTATGAATTAATAATGGTTTTTGTGTGAGTTTTATTTGGGACAGTCAAGGTAATCGCATAAGTATCCTCAATCAGATAGCAGGGAAAAAGGCTGTTGCAACTTGCAAGGTGAATGAGAAAAAGGTTGGTGTGTAGTTGCAAATTGTTTTCTTACTACAATTCAATTGTGAACCAAAATTAATGTCAAGCATCAAACAATAAAAGTTTAACCGTAGAAAAAAAAACACAACTTTCATTAATTGTGAAACCAATATACTAATCCTTAAAAAAAAAGGAAAATGAAATGGTCAAAATTGATACAAATAAGATAAATAATTGTTTTCATTTTTTCTCCTACATTTTTCATCTTTCTTCTAATTTTTGCGTCCCCTAATTTGCGTCGAACATTTAAAGAAATGACGTAGTTGGGCAGACACTGATCATTTGCGTCGAATTGTTGTGTTGTCCGTCGCCGATGTTAAGCAATGTGTGTCGTTTACAAATGAACATTCGACGCAAATCATTACAGCATAACGATTTGCGCCGGATACTGGCTTGCATCCGACGCAGATGATGAGGGAAGAAAGTTTTAGGATCCAACTATTTGCGTCGGATGGGCTTGGTCAACTGACGCAAATCATTTAAATAAATGCTGATTTGTGTCGGATGTCCAAGCCCATCCGACGCAATTCAGCCCAACAAAACCCTAAAATGAGATCCACAAATAAAACCGTACCACTCCTTTTCTCACCTACAGACTATAGCGCCTACTATTCAGAAAACTCTCTCCCCTTTCTTCTCCTTCTCACGCTCCATCTCTCCAACAAAACCTAAAGATTTTCTCAACCTTCTTCTTCTATCATAAGATGCGACTCTTCCCTTTGCTTCTCCCACTTCTTGATCTTCTCTTTTTCGAAGTTTGTGGTCTCTTTTCTCTCTCATCTTATCAGAAAACAGAACCCTAGTTTTCGAAGTTTTTTGGCCGATTATATGTTCGGTTCTCTCAAGTTTTTTGGCTGATTATATGTTTGGTTCGTGGTTGTTCATCCACCGTCATCACCGTTCGTTTGTGAAGATCGTCGCACAACCAAATATAGATGAAGATCGTGGCTGTTCATCCACCGTTCATCCACCGTCTCCAAGCGGAAGATGTTCGATCCTCTTAGATCTGGGACTATATCAGTTTGTATGCAAATATAGATTTCTTATTTCGATCTTTTTAGATCTGGGTCTATAGGGAATTTTCATCTTCATCCATCGTCAAATTTCATTATTTTTGTATAATTCCTTTGTTAGTTTGTTCAGATTTTTGATAGTTCAGATTTCGGATAATTAGTTTTAAGTTTTTATTTGTGTTAGATCTGATTTTTTTGGGTTCCAATTTTTTAATTTCGACGTTTTTGTTGGATCTGATTTGTAAGGGTTAACATGGGAGCGCAAATGCCTTTGGGATGCAGGGGCGAGGCGTCATGTGTGTCGCATGTTGCGCGGGTCCGATGCAAATAGCCTATCAATTGCGTCGTATCCTCTTCCAACGCAGATCCTGAATCCTTCATCTGCGACGAGACCTGTGCCGTCGGACCAATGTCCGATGCAAATGGTGGTCCCAGGTCCGACGCAAATCGTTAATTCTGTACTAGTGTATTTGGGACAGTCACGGTAATTGCACAAGTATCCTCAATCAGATAGCAGGTAAAAAGGCAGTTGCAACTTGCAAGGTGAATGAGAAAAAGGTTGATGTGTAGTTGCAAATTGTTTTCTTACTACTATTCAATTGTGAACCAAAATTAATGTCAAGCATCAAACAATAAAAGTTTAACCGTAAAAAAAACACAACTTTAATTAATTGTGAAACCAATATAATAATCCTTAAAAAAAACGAAAATGAAATGGTCAAAATTGATACAAATAAGATAAATAATTGTTTTCATTTTTTCTCCTACATTTTTCATCTATCTTCTAATTTTTTTTTTTCCAATTTCACTTTCCACCAACTTTTTTAGTGTCTCTTAAAGACCCTATTTTTGGTATTCACACATGCAAAGAACAAATTAACCAAACCCAAATAAAGAATTATAGGAAAATCCACACAAATTGGACGAAAACCCAAGCTTTTTTTTTTTTTTAAGAAAAACCATTCAAGAAAACAAAACAAATCGAATACATCTTTATTCAAGAATTGTGAAATCAATATATTATTCCTCAAGTTAGTATTTTTTTTGTAATATTGTGCTTTTAAACCCAGCAAAAATTGTTTCTTAAAAATTCTAATTGGATTTTACACATGCAAAAACAAAAGGAAAAGATCTATAATTTACCTGCAGTCGAAATCAGCAATTACCAAATTTAGCTTCATTCCAGTTATCTTCCTCTACCTTCAATTGAATCATGAATGATGTACAGAGATTAAAAAACCGTGTTTGAGAGGATATAGAGAAAGAGAAATAGTGTGGTACAAGAAAATAGGAAATATGATGATGAATGATTAGATGAGAATATAAGATGATGATGCGTGATTAGGAGGTAGTAAATAAAAAGGGTGAGGGGGAATGGAGGAGTTAGGTGGGAGAGGGAGAGTGTACTTGGTATTTATGTTTGGGTATTAGGCCTATAACAATCTTTAGGCTCCCCCAACTATCACATAGAGATAACATACAAATATTAGATTAATATCTACTTAAATTTATTGTACACATGTCTCATTAAAAAATTATTAGTACAATCCATGTGATAGACATTTGGTAATATTAATTACTTTTTAAAAAAATTAGATTAGTATCTACTTAAATCATAATCAGCCTTCTTTCTCTAAACTTATTATTTCAAGATTATGAGATGTGATTATACTATTCGATTTATTTTTTATATCGTTTCGCACGTAAAATGTATTATTGAGACGTTTGCTTAACATAATAGAGATGGTATCATAATTTACTTTACGAGATTTTGTGCTCAAACTCTGCTTCGTATTTTGCTTTGAGTTACCTTTAACTTTCAGTATGAGATGTATAAATTTGTCATATATAATATCGATTAATTATGGCAACAAGGATGAAACACGAAAAAATAGAAAAGGTAAAAACAGAAAAATAAAAAAGGAGGTAACTACCTAATTAATTAAATACATAAAAAGATAAAAAAGGCTAACAAAAAGAAAATAGTGAAAAATTACAACACAATCAATTACTTCCCTCCCAACTAAAGTTTTTTTAAAAAATAAAATCCCTTATTTAGTGTTGATAAACTGATTATTGATTTAGGGCTTGTTCTCCCTAGCTTATTTTCAGTTCAGTTCAATTCAGTTCAGTTCAGTTCAGTTCAATTCAGTTCAGTTTAGTTCAGTTCAATTCAGTTCCTAAATGATAATCATTACTATTAATTAGTTGTAATTTAATTCAATTAAGTTCTGTTCAGTTCAGTTCAATTCAGTTCAGTTCAGTTCAATTCAGTTCAGTTCAGTTCAGTTCAGTTCAGTTGTTTTATGCCGAAGAGAACACACCCTTATTAGTTGTAATTAGCAACTAATAATCTACATATTTTTGCACGCATTGCGTGCTTATAAGACTAGTACCAAATAAGGTAACGTTTCACTTATTTTAAAAGGCCTAAATAGTAAGTGTTTCATTTATTTTAGAATGGATGAAGTATTACTATTTTCAACATCTATAGACAATAAATTTTCCATTAGCATTTATTTAGTTTCTTCTTAAACACTTAAAATCGATGGAAAGCAAAATAACTTTGCAGTGGTACCAAATAAAAAAGGCGATGGGGGATGATGATCCAGAAAGCTCCTCCAAGAAAAATGGTTGGGTTTAGCACCGCTAGCGCTCGTAACGGGGGGCGGGTTTCGCTGTCCGGTTCGTTAGCCTTTGTTCTCGACGGAGGTTCGTTGGCTGTTCCCGGTGGAGGTTCGCCAGTGCTCGGTGGCGGCTCCGGCGAAGGTGGCTCGGCCGTGGTGTTAGTGGTGCTTTGCTTGTCCGCATATGAGTTTTTTACTTGTTCTTTTTTCTGGGTTCTATTTCTTTTTCTTGTTTTTTTGTAATTCTATTTTCCTGTTTTATTTAGTTATTGTTGTTTAGTTGGTTAGATTTGTGGTTGATCTGATGGCCCCAAGTTATTGTGCTTCTCTCGTGAAGATGTGGGAGCTTATTCATTTTTGGTGATGTTCGTCTTGCCCCCGCGAAGGGTTCGACGTCGATTTGGGCTCGGGGTGATGGCGTGAGGCCGCGGCGGAACATGTGTTTGGAGTTCCTTAGTGCTCCTTTTTTCTTCGTTTTTGCTTGTACTTGATACTTATTGTAACCATGTAGGAACATATAGATGCATATAGCAGAATTTCAGGAAACAAATTTCCTAACATCTATCACAAGATCGCATGCATAACACAAATATGAATCATATTATATGGAAAATAATGTACAACCTTTGTAGCATGTTTTCCATCGGATTGCAAGTGCTAGAGATCAAAGAACAGCAATTGATGTCCCTCTACTTAGTCCACGAGCACCAATTGAATTCCCACGTTTGCTAGAACGGAAGAGGATGAACATATTTCACTCTCTTGCTTTTTAGGGAGGGTGGCCGGATTTTCCTAAGGGAAATAATAGGTTTTTCTCTCTCTTTTCGGTTTGAAAAGTTCTTGTCAAATTGAACGTTCTTTTTCTCTCTCCTATTATAACCTTTTATAATAGTAGGAGAACAAAATAAGAGAGAGACCTAACCTAACCCTAATTTCTCCTATTGGCCGGTTTCCTTACTTCAATTAGATACTACAATGTGTGACCTCATAGGATTAGGTTAACTTAGTTGTAGGTACAATCAATATTGTTCTACTAACCAACATTTACTCTCTAGCAAGTAAATGTGATTACTAAACTAACGTAATTAATTATCTCTATAATAATTCCTTTTATATTTAGTAATTGCTAGGGATGTCTAAGGACATATTCCTTCAATCTCCCACTTGTCGAAGACAAGAGCGCAATGCTAAATTCCTTAAGTCACTTAATGCCAAATTTGATAACACCATGTTATTCTCAAATTTATGTTCCTTGATCTTTGAGTTCGAATCTGCTCAAATAAGGATTAACTCATTAACTCTTTAATCCTATTCCGCATGGCCATGCAATTTTCCGATTCTCGCTCATCAAGAGGCCCGGACACCATTCCTATTTAATAGGAGGACTTATCCACTCTTGTATGACCATAACTCCCACTCAATTCTTAGCCCACCCGATCACTACCTTTATAACCTCCTTTTACGGCGCGGCGTTTAATAGTGTCAAAGTTAAACTAAATATGTTGTGGTTATTAAGACATACTCATGTCTAAGGAATCCACTAAATATAGTAGTTCGATTCTACTTTTAGAATCTAATTAGGTCAAGTCTCAATGTATCAACTATACATCCATATAATCGGTTTGACATCTCTATGTCTCCATAGCCCATGGAACTGCGCTATCAATTAATTATATACTAGTCTTTTAAATAAATCACTTATGTCCAATTTAGTGATTTAGACTAGGGACTTTAAATAAATTGTGATTTTCGGTTCACTTTATAGGGTTCCAATATCAAAACGTTTTTGATAATCCTATTTGAAAACACAAATTATTTGGACATTTTATTTAATACTAAACCAAACAATTAAATAAGAACGAAATTTTATTGATAAACATTTCAAAGCATAATAAATGTCTTTACAATTGTTAACATGAAGTAAACACCCTAAAGCGATTCTCCCATATGCTTAAGCCCCATAGACCTAGTATGACACTCATGCTTAGGTTGAGCAAGCGGTTTAGTCGGAGGATCTCGCTACGTTATCCTCGGTATGAACCTTGCTTACTTTCACATCCTCTCTACCAACGATTTCCCCAAATGAGATGGAATTTCCGAGCACATGTTTAGACCTTTGATGCGATCTGGGTTCCTTAGAGCGAGCAATGGCACCATTGTTGTCACAATACAACTCAATGCCATTCTCAATGCTAGGAACTACACCAAGCTCACCAATGAATTTTTTTGATCCAAACAGCTTCCTTTGCTGCATCAGCTGCTGCAATATACTCAACCTCTGTTGTAGAATCCGCGATGGTACTATGCTTAGAGCTCTTCCAGCTCACAGCTCCTCCATTGAGACAAAATATGAAACCAGACTGAGATCGGAAATCATCTTTGTCAATCGGAAGCTTGCATCGGTGTATCCAGTAACAACCAACTCACTATCTCCACCATAAACCAAAAAATTATCCTTAGTCCTTCGCAAGTACTTAAGGATGTTTTTTGCTGCAATCCAGTGCGCATCTCCTGGATTTGACTGGTATCTGCTGCATATACTCAAAGCATATGCAACATCCTGTCGAGTGCATATCATGGCATACATAATGGATCCTACAGCAAAAGCATAGGGAACACTACTCATACGCTTGACCTCATCAGGTTTCGAAGGACACTGAGTCTTGCCAAGTGCAATGCCATGTTGCATGGGAATGAAACCTCTTTTGGAGTTTTCCAGCTTGAACCTTGCAAGAACCTTATCAATATAAGTTTCCTGACTGAGCCCATTTAGCCTTTTCGATCTATCTCTATCGATCTTTATTCCCAATATGTACTCTGCCTCTCCTAGGTCTTTCATAGACAAATAATTTTTAAGCCATTCCTTGACTGACTCAAGCATGGTCTTATCATTTCCTATGAGAAGTATGTCATCCACATACAAGACCAGAAAAGTAATACTACTCCCACTTAACTTCTTGTATACACAAGATTCCTCTGCATTTCTGAGAAGTTTTTGACTACCTCATCAAATCTAAGGTTCTAACTCCTTGATGCTTGCTTTAGTCCATAAATGGACTTCTTAAGCTTGCATACCCTCCCCTGGATTTTCTAGATCTTCAAAACCTTGAGGTTGTGTCATGTACACATCCTCTTTCAGAAACCCATTCAAGAAAGCGGTTTTGACATCCATCTGCCATATTTCATAGTCATGAAAGGCAGCAATCGCAAGATTATCCTAATGGACTTCAGCATGGCTACTGGTGAGAAGGTTTCATCATAGTCAATACCATGAATTTGTTTGAAACCTTTTGCCACCAACCTTGCTTTGAAAACACTAATGTTTCCATCCTTGTCTGTTTTCAACTTGAAAATCCATTTGCATCCAATGGGTTTTACCCCATCAGGCAAATCAACCAAGTCCCACACTTGATTTTCAGACATGGAATCCATTTCAGATTTCATGGCCTCAAGCCATCTTTCAGAGTCTTGACTATCAAAAGCATCGTTGTAGCTAGTAGGCTTTTCTGATTCTAAAATCGTTATTTCAGAACTTTCAGTCAAAAGGAAATCAATATATCTCTTTGACGGAATGATGGTCCTACTAGACCTACGTTGGGGAACAACAGAAGAAGTTTCTACCTCACTAGGTTGAGTGACTTCGCATGGAGTATCTCCAAGTGGGACGGTAGGAGGTACGTGAATTGAATGCACCACCTCCTGAGCATTTTCATGCCGGGCCGCCTCTAATGAGGTGTTAACCTCATCCATTTGTTGCTCATCTCGAATTTCTTCGAGATATACATTGCTCCCACTTGTTTTTCTGGAAATAAGCTCCTTTTCCAGAAAGACACCATTACGAGCAACAAACACTTTGTTTTCGCTTTGGTTGTAGAAGCAATAGCCCTTAGTCTCTTTTGGGTAACCCACAAAGAGACATTTATCGGATTTGGGTGAAAGCTTATCAGAAAATAAACGTTTTACATAGGCTTCACAAGCCCATATCCTTAGAAAAGACAATTTTGGAACGTTTCCGATCCACATTTCATATGGTGTCTTTTCCACTTGCTTTGGATGGTGCTCGTTAAGTGTGAACACCGTTGTTTCAAGCGCAAATCCCCGGAATGAAATAGGAAGATCGAACAAGACTCATCATGGATCGAACCATATCAAGTAGAGTTCGATTCCTGCTTTCGTAAACGCCATTTAAGCTGCGGTGTTCCTGGTGGAGTCCATTGTGAAAGTATTCCACAATCCATCAAATGATCACCAAATTCTTGAGATAAATATTCACCACCACGATCGATCGTAATGCCTTAATTTTCTTCCCAAGTTGGTTTTGTACTTCATTCTGGAATTCCTTAAAATTTTCAAAGGATTCCGACTTATGCCGCATGAGGTAAACAAATCCAAATCTGCTCACATCATTGGTAAAAGTAATGAGGTAACTGTACCCTCCCCTAGCCAACGTACTCATAGGTCCACACACATCCGTATGTATGAGGGGCTAAAAGGTCATTGGCCCTTTCACTTGAACTTGTGAAAGGAGACTTTGTCATTTTCTCCATCAAGCAAAACTCACAAGTGTCAAATGATTCGGAATCAAATGATTTGAGAATTCCATCTTTATGAAGTTTCTCAATGAGCTTTGAGCTTATGTGGCGTAATCGACAATGCCATAGGTATGTAGGGTTTGAACCATTTGCTTTATGTTTCTTCTGTTGTCTATGTTATAGATGTGGGTTTCTAAGTCTAGCACATATAAACCATTTGATAACTTAGCGGAGACATAGAACATATCATTCAAATACGCTGAACAACAATTGTTCTTTATTGTGAATGAATAACCTTCGGAATCCAAAACAGGAACCGAAATAATGTTCATTGTGATAGCAGGAACATAATAACAATTATTAAGTTCTAAAACTAATCCCGAAGGTAAAAGCGGACTATATACTCCCATTGCCAATGTAGCAACTCGTGCTCCATTGCCAACGCGAAGATCTATTTCTCCCTTTCCCAATGTTCTACTTCTTTTGAGGCCTTGCATATTACATATAATGTGCGAGCCACAAGCGGTATCAAATACCCAAGAAGCGAAGTTGCTAAGTTAACTTCTATAACATACATATCCGAACTAGAAACTCCTTTCTTTTGATCCTTCGATATTTGGGGCAACTACTTTTCCAATGACCAACCTTATTACGGGTGTAACAATAGTGCTCATCAAAGAACTTTTGGTTTTGGTGTAGTCTTTTGCTTTTCGAAGTTTCGGACTTAGCAACTTGTTTGCTTTCGTCCTTCTTAATAGCAATCCCAATCTTATTGAGCGATTGCCCTTTACTAACCATAAGAACATCCTCATGTTCTTTTCTAGGCCTGGTTAGGGATGTTTCGCTCATTCCCGAGTTAGTCTTTCATGCATCTCTTACTTCGCTTCCTCCCCTTGCATGTGAAAGTCGTGGATATCATTTCTAGGTGGGGGGACAGGGGGTTAGGTGTAGTTGGTATTTTTTTTTGAACTTATCGCCCGAGAACGATTCTCATTTCCCTTTCACTTGCAATGAAACGTTCAAGATTCATTTTGTCCTTCGAAAGGACGGAGCGCAAATTACAAGTAGAATTGTTGGTGTTGATATTGTTGTTACTAGACATAATTACTACAACAAAAGAATAATACTGCAAGATTCAATCAATGTTTATCAAGAAAGTAGCAATTAAACAAATTTTAATTAACTACTACCCTTTATTCAAAATTAGAGTCCCCTATTGAATAAAGAAACACCAAGATCCCCTCCCACTACAATCAAATGGACTTTGGCCCTGCCTTCAATTTATAGTAGTTGAGGTAAGTAAACACTTTACTAATTATAACTAATTATAATTATTGGTAGACAAAGTTAACAACTCCTTGTTTACTCTCCTATCTCTTAGCTTCAAAACCCAAAACTTTGTCTTTTGATGATTTTGTTGAGTTAAACCAAACATTAACATGTAAGTTTCAAAAACCTACTCTACTATCTCCGGATAAAATGAGCAACACCGCTTTTGGCGTAACCTATTACTCACTATCTAAGGCGTTATAGGTGCTGTTTGGAAATGCAATTAAACTCAATATTACATGTTGGGGACCTAAGTTTACTATGTTGGTTAATTAAAAGTGAACACATAACATAAATAACCACACATATAAACTTAAACAAGCATTTAAACATGTTAAACGCATAAATAAATAGTATAATTAAAAGTGATCCTAGTATGGCCCCTATGTAATACCCCAAATTTTCAAAGATTATTTTATTATTTATTAGGGTTTAATATTATTTCCACTTAAAAATCTATTTTATGATAATGCGATTTTATTTGATAACTATGTTTATTAAAATAATAATTTCATTTAGTTTTGAATTATTTAACGAGTTTATTTAATTGAAATGTATTTTATTCCTAAATATTTCAAAGTATTTTAATATGGTAATTGAAAGGTGTATTTAGTTGTGGGCATTCTTATTCATTCAAGTTGTCCATCCAATTTAGTAATCCAAGCCCAAATACAAATACAAATCCATAGCCATATGTCTGTTAGCCAAAAAGAAAAAGGAAAACAAAACAAACAAAAAAAAAAAAAAAAAAAAAAAAAAAAGAAATTGTGATCAATGATGATCACCATCTTCCATCTTCCATCTTCCATCTTCCTCTCCTCCATTCTTCTTCGTCTCGATTCACAAAGACACAAGAATCAAGATTTTCAACACAAAATCTCAGCTTTGTCAGTAAATATTTGAAACTCAATCCACAATTTTCGGATATTAGGGGCAAATTTTCAAAGAGCTACCACCATAGCCCATACCTCACCATGCTTTCTCCATTAATGGAGGTTGACTAAGCTCCACAAATTCAGAAATTTTGCTCTATAAATAGCAACCCAAACACATCCAATTGCTCAAGCAAACAATCTCAAAAGGTTTGCTTCAATCCTTTATCTCCTTCCTTAATTTCGATTTTTGATTTTGAAAATTGCAAATGAAATTTCAATCCTCCATTAACAACACTCTTCCCCGCCCACCATCGAACCACCACGACCACCGCAAAGACCGCTCCACCCGAACCACCCGAACTACCGGAAACCACCACCGCACCTCCTTGACCCACCACACCACCCTCGAACCACCAAGACCGTGCCCGGTCGCCCCCACCCGAACCCCGAACTCTTGCCCACCCAAACTCCGCCCCTTTCGCGTCACCTCTCGCTGCGTCTTTCCGACCGGCGCCCGCCGCCCACCCGAGCACCACCGTCCCGCCCGAGTGCCACCTCGCCGCCTTCCTTCCTCCTTTCCTCCCCCGATGCGTGCCTCCCCTGTTCTTTCCTACCTTCCTTCATTCCTTCCTTCCTTTTGGTTTTTTTTTTTTTTTTGGTTAATGAAACCGATTCAAAGAATCGTACCCTTTTCCCCTTTACTTAGTTATCGCTTTTTTTTTTTTAACCAAAACCCATAATTTCCTAAACTAGCCTACTTAATTGTATTTTCAGTTAAGTTAATTTTTTTATAACTTGAAAATGTTTCTTAAATAAAATGAGTATAATAAAGTTAGTTTCTATGTTAAAATAATGGTTTAAGTTAATGAAAATTAAGTTGAAGTAATCTTTAAGTAATTTAAAATGATTTCATTATCGATTTAAAAACCATAAACTTTGATTTATAAACTCTCTTATAATCATTACAAATTCTTTAAGTTATTTGAATTATTTAAATTGTTTATTTTATATAAAAAGGGGTTATTTAGGTAACTAACTTAGATTTCGTTAACGTCTAATGTAGATTCCGATTGCGTAGACGAGGAATATCAAGAGTGTTAATCGGTTCGTGAATCGACTTTTGGACACGCGTCACGAGGTAATCTCCGATGTCCATCTAAACATAGATCCCGTTAGTATAAAATGAATTGATTACGTGATTATGTGCTTATAAAATTTATAAGTATGGACTATAATTATGGATTATCGACTTAAAGCGAATTATGAATATGAAGGACAAAATGAACAACGACTATGGATTTCGATTATGAATCATGACTATGGACGATGTACGATATGACAAAGATGTTTACTATAACTTTATTATGGTTATTAATATTATTATTGTTATTATTATTACTATTATTATTATTATGATTATGATTATTATTGTTATTATTATTACTATATATCATCATGATTATTATTATTTGTTATTATTAATATCGAGACTTTATGAAAGTTGGAATTGATAAGAACTTGTGATAATGAAATGATTATGAATCAAGTGATAAATGAACTCAAGTGACGGTTGTGTTTATGAAATGAGTTATTGGAACCCTATGAATGAATTGAGATTATGATGGATTGAATATGTTCACACTAGATTGAACAAGATGACGTAAATGTGTATGTAATTTATGTGATGACTTGATTAAAAGATGTTAATCACGTAAAGTGAAATATCGGAGGGAAATGATGAACGAAGTTGCCCCGTATGAGAGGTTCAACTGCCCCTACGGGTTCTCCGGGTTACTATGCTGATTATTCTCATGCATCGTCTTCCTTCTATCTTGTTGTGATCCAAGTAGAAGGGGTGTGCACACTAGGGACTCTGTTATTATGGCCATTATGTTATTCGTAGGTGGTTACAGGGATTGACCCCGCCTATAATGTTGAAGTAAGTGATTACAGGGGATTGACCCCGCCATCGGGCGTTCTCTTTCCTCTCCTTAAATAATTTGATTAATTGAATTAATTATGCTATTATTCATTGGATATACATGTGCATGTGTACTATGCTTTTCAACCCTATTAATCTACTATTTTACAATATATTTTCAACTTAAGTATTTTTACGGGATGGAGTTGGAATTACTCAGTTTTTCTGATTTTTGGGAGCTTGTCTCTCTTGTTTCTTTTCAATGTATTTGTGCAGGTGGGTGATCGACGGGGGAACAAAAGGGAGATCACTTAGAGTTATCATCCACTTAGCTTATGATTTAGCTTCCATTGAACTCAAACACTTAAATAATTAGTAATATTTAAATGAACGATTTGCTTGGTTGTAAGGATTAATTTATTTGAATTTAGTATGCTTTAATCTAGCCTTGCATTTATTTCCATGGAGATAAGTGTGGCGGTAGCACGCCCGTTGATTCGAACCCTCGTGGATTTTTCCCCACCTCGAGTTTTATTAAATGAAAAAGGGTTCGGGTTGGCAGGGGTGTTACACCCTAGACCTAGGAAAACTAATCTTCATGAATTCCTCCTTGAATCTTTATGGATCTTCATCTTTGATTCTCCATGGAACTTCATTCTTGATTACATATCAATTATAATTTAAATAACGAAAATTTAAATTACAAAAATACAAACGATACGCAGATCGTATTTGATTTACATAAAATTTAACGATGTGCAGATCGTATTTTCTATCCTAGTTTTGCGCCATACTAGTCACAACATGCAAAATATAATATCATACATAATACATTAAACATCCACGCATTTATAATATCAAATAAAATAAACACAATCTATTTACTTATTAACGATTAATAAGTAAATACAACTTTCCATCATAATTATAAAACTTAACAATTTAAGCTAGAAATTATTTAGGAAACTTTATTATTTTAATTAAATTACTCATTTAAACATGCCTCACCACCTTTGCCGCCACCTTCGACCTCGCCAACTTCACGCCACCCGCCACCGTGGCTCCACCGGTGCAGGTGGGGCCACCCAGCCATGGTGGGTAATCCTTTTGAATTTTGTAACAATTTACAAAAATTCAAATTAATCTTTAACTAATAATTTATTTAAAGATTTAGGATTTAATTAGGTTTTACTAATTCGAAATTAGGGCAGAAAATTTCGAATCACTTAACAAAGTCAAACAAAATTTTTGATTTGTGAAAATTAGATTGTCAATGCTTAATCTATATTAAACATTAAATCTAACAAAAAATTCAAAATTTGGGCAAAAATCAAATTATCTCCAAAAATTCAGAAAAGTAACAATTAAATTCCGAAAATTTCAAAAATAATTTTTAGGGTGATCTACTGAATTATCTTAACAAATAAAATCAAATATTTTAATTGTTATCCTTAAATTCAATGAATATCGAATTAAACATAAAATTTAACCAAAATTCATAAATAATATGATAAAATTCAAAAATTAGTGGGAAAAATAATCATATTATTTTCAGCCATCATATTATTCTAGATCTATGTGGGTGATGAACATTAGATTTATTTAACAAATTAAAAATCAAATCTTTAATTGTTAACAAAAATAATCATAATTGTAAATCTAACAAAGATAGATATAAAAATCCAAAAATTTTAGAGTGAATTAAACAATTTATTTCGTCCCCCATATCAAAAATTCGGACCTTAATAAAAATATTTGAGCATAAATCACAATTAAATCAATAATTTACAATTTCCAATCAATTAATATTAAATATCAATTATGCAAATTTAAGCCATAAATAAATCCTCCCTTAATTGAATAAAAATAATAATTTGCATACAATTATATGATCATATGAATATTATGAATTAGGCAAAACTGATACCACTGTAGGAACATATAGATGCATATAGCGGAATTTCAGAAAACAATTTTCCTAACATCTATCACAAGATCGCATGCATAACATAAATATGAATCATATTATAAGGAAAAGAATGTACAACCTTTGTAGCGTGTTTTCCATCGGATTGCAAGTGCTAGAGATCAAAGAACAGCAATTGATGTCCCTCTACTTAGTCCACGAGCACCAATTGAATTCCCGCGTTTGCTAGAATGGAAGAGGATGAACAAATTTCCCTCTCTTGCTTTTTAGGGAGGGTGGCCGGATTTTCCTAAGGGAAATAATAGGTTTTTCTCTCTCTTTTCAGTCTGAAAAGTTACTGTCAAATTGAATGTTCTTTTTCTCTCTCCTATTATAACCTTTTATAATAGTAGGAG
The DNA here is from genome assembly GCA_947646795.1 of Beta lomatogona. Classification (NCBI taxonomy): domain Eukaryota; kingdom Viridiplantae; phylum Streptophyta; class Magnoliopsida; order Caryophyllales; family Amaranthaceae; genus Beta; species Beta lomatogona. The sequence goes on from CANSNZ010001128.1 coordinate 855,777, forward strand.
AACAAAATAAGAGATAGACCTAATCTAACCCTAATTTCTCCTATTAGCCGGTTTCCTTACTTCAATTAGATACTACAATGTGTGACCTCATTGGATTAGGTTAATTTAGTTGTAGGTACAATCAATATTGTTCTACTAACCAACATTTATTCTCTAGCAAGTAGATGTGATTACTAAACTAACGTAATTAATTATCTTTATAATAATTCCTTTTATATTTAGTAATTGTCGGGATGTCTAAGGACATATTCCTTCAAACCACCCTTTAGGGAGTTTTAGGGGGTGTCTCTTGTGTAGACACCTCTTAGTTTTTTTTTTTTTTTTTTTGTCCGACAACCACAAAATCTTTTAGCTGTAATGTGCTTTCAATTATTGATGTGAATACTACTATTTCATGCCACACGTACAAAAGAGCAGTTCAATTCCTTGTGGAAAATAACCGGTTCATTGGCCTCTTGGCGACATGTAAGTGGGAATCAGTAACTGAATTGACGAAAACTAACCAAGTGTAAAATACAGCGCTCATTTTATTTGAATGATAGTTACGTTTATAATATTTGTGACCAAATTACCAAGTTCATCCCACTAATAAATCTATCTAAACACCACCTAATCTATGTCTTATATACTACTCTTTATCTATCTAAAATCTAGAGAAACAAAGAGGAGATTGTAGAATTAACAAGGTAAGAGAGGAAATGAAGATGGCGGAGATAGCTGCAGAAACGAAACAACAGAGCAAGGTAATGGTAGCAATTGATGGAAGTGAGTGTAGCAGCTATGCGCTGAAGTGGGCACTTCAAAATCTTGATGATAAACTCAATTCTGGTGTCATACTTTTCACTGCTATTTCTGCTGATTACAGTGGTGTTTGTTCTGGCAGTTATGCCTCTGTTCGTAAGTCCTTTCTTTCTCTGTCTCTCCCTTTGCCCCTTTAATAATGATTGACTTCATCTTTGAGTAGAAAGTGATAGAAATTTTGTGCGAATGTTTTGGTGGGTTAAGATTATAAGGGTGAGATAATTTATGTTAAAAGAGGAGAGAGGGTTAGTGGAATCTTTGACTTAACAAATGTTTCATTTCATTACTTCACAAAGACTAAGACATACATATTCATAGAAGCATGAAGTCGTGACTAATAACCGGCATATGTGTTTCATTTTCTACATTATTTTAGATAACATTAGTCTAGATAAGTCTGAGATTTTCCACTTAGACTATTCTAGATTATAACACTCTTCATCCTCTTCTTAGATGTTACTAGATTTTTCATGATTAATTATTTTAACATTCTCCCTTAATCTGGAAAATCTTGTACTCCGAGTTGTTTTCTGAACTGGATGAATTTTTCTGTTGGAATGGGCTTTGTGAACATATTTGTTCCTCCCGTCATGCAGAATTGAAGCTCAATCTCTTGTTTGTGGATCATCTCTCGAATGAAATGGTGTCGTATCTCGACGTGTTTCGTGCGACTGTGAGAGACATGATTCTATGTCATGGCTCTTGCAGACATGTGACAATAGATAGTTGTTGGTTCTTCTGAAATCTGTTGTAGATAATTGAGAATTCTTTTAAGCCATACCGATTCACATGCTACAATTGTTGCTGCTACGTATTCTGCTTCTGCTGATGACTGAGCTATTGTTGCTTGTTTCTTTGATGACCAAGATATGGCCTTGGTTCTTAGTCGGAAGACGTAGCCACTTGCACTCTTCCGATCGTCAATGCTTCCTTGGTAGGTTTCGCTTGCTGGAACCTCTACTAGCCCAATCGTTGTCTGTGTATCCCCTAAGCTTGTGATTTTCCTCTATCACGTACAGGATTCCAAAACTTTTTGTTACCTTGACATATCTGAGAATCCTTTTTGTTGCTGCGAGGTGAGCTTTACTTGGCTCACTCATGAACCTTGATACAATGCTTACAACATGAACTATGTGGGCCTCGTGTATGTGAGATAGATGAGAGAGATGACCAAACTTCGATATATAGATGCATCGGCCTCCTCTTTGCCATCATTCTTAGATAGCGTTTCATTAAGTGTCGTTGGTGTAGCCAATGGCTTGCATTCACTCATGTTGAACCTCTTGAGTAGGTCGTCTGCATTTTCTCTTGTGAGAGAAATATTCTTCTTGGGCTTTTCTTGACTTGCATGCTAATGAAGTACTTCATGGCTCCAATGTCGATTGTCTTGTATTCTGACATTATTGCGTTCTTAAATTCTTTAACTATCTTTGGATTAGTGCCCATGTAGATTAGATCATCTACATAGAGGCACAATATGAGAAAATCTTGAGCTCCTTGGGCCTTAATATATAGTGATGGCTCACTTGGGCTTTTTGTAAAGCCAATTTGGAGAAGATAGCGATCAATTTGCTATTCCAAGCTCGGGGAGCTTGTTTTAGCCTGTAAAGGGCCTTTCAAAGACGATATACTTTATCTTCTTGGTCTTCGATGCATAACCTTGAGGTTGCTCGACATATACCTCTTCTTTGAGCTCCCTGTTAAGAAATGCTGACTTGACATCTAATTGAAAAACTGGTATTTTGAGTTGTGCAGCAAAGTGCAAGGATCGACTCCGATTGTCTCCATGTGAACTACTAGAGCATATGTCTCATAAAAGTCAATTCCTGGTTGCTTTGAGAGTAACCTTTTGGAACGAGACGTGCCTTGTATTTTTAGATGGAGCCATTTTCATTGTACTTGACTTTGTAGACCCATTTGAGGCCGATAATATCTTTTTCTTTAGGGCTGTCAACTAGCTCCCACGTGTTGTTCTTTTCAATCATTTTGATCTCTTCATCCATGGCTTCGATCCATTTTTCTTCTCGTGCTCCTTCTTCAAAGCTTTGTGGTTCGCTGGTGAAGAGAGCCATGATAGCTTGATTGCACTGAAAATATTCCATGTAGCTTGGTGGTCGCCAATCTCATTGTGAACGCCACACTACTAGAGAGCTTGATTATGATATTCGACTCACTAATCTCGAGGATGTTGTTGGAGATCTTGGTGATGATGGACTGGAAGATATAGATGTGCTGCTGGATGAATTAGGCCTCGATCTTCACTTGGTCTTGGCGGAAGAAAATCTGCTTTATGTGGTTGAGATTCCTTCTCCGTCCACGTCCATAGAACTCCTTCATCGAAGTTGACATCTCTTGAGATGATTAATTTTTTGGATTCGGGCTGATAGAGACGATATCCTTTAGGCTCGTCACTGTATCAAATGAAGATACATTTTTCTCCTTTTTCATCGAGATTATCCTGATTTTCTTTCGGAATGTTGGCATATCTGACGCACCCGAATACTTTGAGGTGATGTACTCTTGGCTTTCTCTTATTCCAAGCTTCATAGGGTGTCCTACCCTTTACTGCTTTCGTGGGAGACTTATTGAGAATATACACTGCTGTATGGACAACTTCAACCCAAAATTATTTTGGTAAATTCTTAGCTTGCATCATACTACGGCCTATTTCAACAATAGTTTTATTTTTCCTTTCCGCAACACCATTTTGTTGAGTTGTGCGTCTTATCGTTAATTCTCTTTTAATCCCATACTCCTTACAGAAGTTGTTGAAGTTTTTACTTGTAAATTTTCCCCCACGACCTGTTCTAAATTTTTTTTATAGAATGTCGACTTTGTTTTTCGAGGGCTTTAAATTGCATGAAGTGGGAAACGCTTCTGATTTTTGCTTCAAAATATAGACCCACATCATGCGATGTGAAATCATCGACAAATACAACCCTCACAAATTTTTCTTTTATTAGTTATAGGTGGAATCCCAATCACCATTTCTTTTTGTTTTAACAGTTTTAAGCTACTAAAATTTAGATGCTCAAATCTTAAATGCCACAATGTGATTCATCTGTTATAGAACTTAGGGCAACATTGTGCTCCAATTGCATTCTTAATGAAAATATTTTATTATGAGCCATTTGAGTAGTGGTAATTAATTGCGCTTTTTTCTTATCAAATATGAGGCATTAATTAGCATCAAATTTCACCATATGACCTCCTTGGGTTAGTTGGCCTACACTTATTAAATTTTATGCAAGCTCGAGGACATAGAAAACTTCGTGGATTAATTTAGAGGAGCCGTTTCTCACTCTCACGGCAATTGTCCCCTTTCCAGCAACATGTATAGAATAATTGATCTCTAGGCTCCATATTTTCTTTAAAATTGACCTCATTCTTTTGCCGGAACCAACAATGTTTTTCAAAATGGGTGTACTTTTTGCATCTTTTACACTTATACCGGCAATCTTGTGTATTATGGCCATTTTTCATACATAAATTACAATAGGAGCCAGTTTTATTATTTTCTCGGATTCTTTGATTTTTATAACTTTCTCTCCCCCGGCCACGGTTATATGATGTTCCTCCTTTTTGGAAATTTTTACCGTAGCCATTTCTGTTTTTATTTTATCCATTATAAGAGAATTTCAATTTATCTTGAAATGCTTATTCTAGTGGTTGCTCCGTAAATCTCCGTATTCTATTTTCACGTGATAGAAGGGATCCCATCAATTCAGTTAAACTTAATTTAGATAAGTCTTTGTTAGACTCATGTATGATAGCTACTATATGATCATGATTTTTGGGGAGACTTCTGAGTATTTTCCGGATTACTTGAACATCTTCAATTTTATCTCCATTAGTTCGAATTTGATTTATAATGTTTGTTACCCGATTAAAAACTCTTGAATTGTTTCACTTTCCGTCATAAATAAATTATCAAAGTCTCTCCATAAAGATTGGAGTTTAAAGAGTATTACCTTTTCGGAGCCCCTATATTTTATCTCCAGGATACTACAAGCCTCCTTGGCCGTTGTAGCAACCATTATAGTAGGGAGACTAGTTTCATCTACTCCCCGATAGATTAAGGATAGGGAATAATTGTCCCTTATTCGATTTTGTTTATATTGCTTTCGTCGTGCTTCATCCAAATAGCTTTTTGGATTAAATCGTTTGATTGTTCAGAATCATTTTGTACTAACTCCCACAAATCTTGTGAGCTAAATATGGACTTCATTTTGATAGATCATTGTTGATATTTTTCTCGCTTAAATGTAGGTACTCAATTTACTTGATCAGGATAGTTAAATGTGCTTGAGGTTGAAGTGTTTCGGGAAGTCATTTTAATTTATGTGGTGTTTGATTTTATTTAAGGAAATTAATTTATTTTGTGTTTGGTGTATTATATTTATGGGAGTATGATAATTTGTATAATATAGTGGAGGCTGTGGGAAGAGAGTAGCTATGATACCACTGATAAAAATTTTGTGCGAAAGTTTTGGTGGGTTTAGATTATACGGGTGAGATGGTTTTATTAAAAGAGGAGAGAGGATTAGTGGTAGATTTTACTTAGTATTGGTTAACAAATACTTTATTTCATTACTCCACAAATACTAAGTCATACATATTTATGGAAGCTTGTAGTCAGTGACGACATATGTGTTTCATTTTCTACATTACTCTAGATAATACTAGCCTAGTTAAGTCTAGGATTTTCCACTTAGACTATTCTAGATTATAACACTCTTCATCCTCTTCCTAGAATTTAATAGATTTTTCATGATTAGTTATTTTAACAGAAAGATGTTGAAGACATATTAGTGATAAGTAATTTGTATATTTAATTAAGAATTATGATTGACTCAAGTAGTGAGTTTTCCCATCTTTCATAACAAAGTCTAGGATTAAATTCATACCCCAAGCATTTGCTTGATATTTAAGGGAGGTTGGGGATGTATGATTATAATGGGCTCTGGGTGGGGCCCCCTGCAAGGGCAACCCATATAATTTCTTCTTATCTATTAAAAAGAAAATTATATATTGAACCTTTTCCCTTCGGTTCTTAAAAAAAAATCCCATCTCATAAGGTGATGAAATGGTTTAAGATTATTGACTATAACTTAATTAAAATTTATGGAGCTTAGAATAACTCAAATTAAGATGTTAGCTTGACTAACTTCTCAAATTAAGGTGCCGAAATTTTATGTTTTTTCACATCTTGCCATCTTACTTCTCTTTCACTTATAAGTTATTTACAAAATTCTTGCTATTTGAATATTTAGTACTACTAAAAAGCTCATGTTATCTGGTATCTTATCACTTTCAGCCATTTATTTAGTTTCAATAGCCATCCCCGTTTCAAGTTTCAACTAATTAATTTATTAATTTTAGTTGCATTTCAGTTAATGAATGAAACATGTGTCTTGCTGATTTAAATTGGTGGAAACCATTACTATGTTTTACTTCATCCGTTCCATTATGATTGCTACATCACCGTTTGACATATTACTTGAGAAAGACATGTGAAGATAAGATTGATAGAGATATATAAAAAGTAGAACTCATGTAATTGGAGACTGGGGAGAGATAGAGAGAAGGAAAACGTTGCAATTAATGTGAAACTTTCAAATAAGGAAGACGTTGCTATTAACATAGAACAAAGGAAGTTTGAGTTAAACATTTCGATAATTGATCCAAAATGGCACGGGTAATTATGTCATTTGGTTGCAGAGTAGATCTACCATCCTTCCTTATGGAGAATACATTCTCTAAATGACATTCTATTACTTTTTATTGAAGTGAGAGAAAGTAGATGGACACAACCAAAATAACAAGTGTCGATATATTCCAGTTATTGGTGTATCCAACTGACAAAAAAAAAGGAAATCTAATGCAGACCAACTATAGTAAATTAGAACGTTATTAATTAATTTATTACTTTTTCTCTCTTCCACCTCACCCATACCCAACTCATCTCACACCTATATTTTTCTTGATCCTAAATTCCTAATGGTTGTTGTCCAATTTGTGGTTATCGCATCTCCTATTTTTGCACCGTTGATCGGTGGAATTGTATCCCTTGGATGAAGACAATTGTAATGCGCGTCAAAATTCCAGCATGCTTTTGCAATTGGTTGCTTTCCATCCTCCATCTTCGACTCCAAGTGTGACTCTCTTGTGCTTTGCCCTGTTCAAAATCAATTCATATTGAAGGACCATAACTTTTTGGACCAACATTTTCTCTATCTATATATTTTTAATACTTCTTTTCTTACTTCATTTTCATGTCCTCGCTGTTGTTCAAACACGAGGTGTGCTCTTAGAGGGAGGGGGAGTTGGGGCAACTAGAGCAGTTGAGGAAGTGCTAAATCTCGATCTAGCACTGCTACAACGCCCAAATTAAATTAATAAAGAAGTAATAAATAATTCAAGTTGTAACCAAAACACTTACAATGGGTACTCATGCAAGTAAAACTTTACAGCATTTGTAGCACCAATTAGTAGAGATATAAATATTGATCTATTGGATAGAATGGGATGTAGCAAAAGTTTATCAATTGGCTCTTTGGACAATTGTACCATTGAAATGTGAAAACCTTCATAGTACAATGCATGCATTAAGGAGCAATTTTTTCTTCAATTTTAGGTACTGCTTAACAGTTTGAAGTTCCATCAAACTAATTTTCTAGTACCACTAGAGGATTTTCTAATATCACTCCAACACTTTCTAGTCGCATTGGCAAATTCTATAATAAAAAATTAATTTTTAAATTAATACAAGCTAGGTTTATTTTAGGGTTTTTTTTAGATTTTACCTAATGTTTGCTGAAAATGTACATTGCATCCTCATCTTTTTTAAAGTCTATAAAGGACTATGGTTTAAAAAATGTATTGATGATACACCAATCATTTTCTCTAATTTAATAATTTTCGATAGTGACATGTTCATATGTTTCGAAACTCATTTTAAGGGGTCTGAAACTAATATATTTATCTAAATCTCTAGTTGTGAAGTGGAAAAAACGAACTTACATAATTTTTTCCACTTTACAGCAATGCTCTGATTATTGAATTGGTTTTCAACCGCAGAATGAGATTTTAACGCATTAAGAATCATTATGATGGAAAATTCTTACAAGAAGATAATGGTAAGAGCATTATTGAGACGCTTATCAAACGAGAGGGTACTATAGAGATTCTAAAGAAGGCAAGGGTATAGTGTAGATTTCCATAATCATGGAAGTACCACATAAAATCCAATTAAGTATTAGTATCTATACCGTATATTTTTATAAAAAGTACTAATTGGAGTCAAGAGGTTAGTGGCTAAGGCAATTCCATAGTGTGAGAGGAGAAGTTTCTTATTAAGACATCTGTTATCATATTTGAGTTACTAGTGTTGCCTATTGATGTCTTCATGCTTCCACCATTTATGGATGCTATTACAACTAGCTAGACCAAACATACTTATTCTATTATTCGAATGTAGTAGTTTGATTTAAAAAGTTGCACCTTCTTTTGTGACAGTCATCAGGGTCGTCTTCAAAAGGTTGGTGGCCCTATGTTAATTATTAACATTAGTCCCTTACATTAAAATTGTTATGCATTATGAATAATTATAAGAATATACTTCATCCGTTTATTTTACTTGCAATATTGAAATATGGCACAAGAATTTAGGAGAAGAAAGATAATAAAAGACCCTCATATACTAGGAGAGAGAAATAGAGAATGTATTGTCAAAAATGTAAGTCTTGTAAGTAATATGAAAGCCCCTAAAATGGGAAACATTGCAAGTCACAACAAATGGAGGAATTATTATTTTTAACATTATCATATAATGTTAACTTTTTCAAAAAAAAGTACTTAAAAAATGAGTATTATAATAATGTTGTCAAAACAAACAATAAATTTCAAATTTTGGGCCCTCTAAAAAGAAGGACCCTGTTGATTTCTTTGCACAACCTCTTCATAGACGGCCTAATATTCATGTTACTCTTTACAAAGGAAAGAAACTTGTTAAAATATGCCTTGAATTAACTGGCTCTAGGATTATCATCGAGTCGGCTCCAGAGGTGAAACACCTTGGTGGGGACGTGGGGGCAACACCCCCGAATCTTGTTGGTATACGTATTTTAGTATATCATTTCTATTTTCGGTTATGTTTAGGCCAATTATATCTATGTTAATTAGAAAGGTAATATATATACCTTCTTTAGTTATCCTTGGCTATCTTTATTGATTCAATGTGTTGTTCTGTAATTTGTTCTCTCATAAACCAAATAAAAATTTGTTTTCTCCGCTGTGTGGACGTAGCCAACATCTTGTTAGTTAACCATTTTATATTCACGTGTAGATTGTTTTTTAATTCTTTGTTTCATTAATTGTTTCTTTCACAACAAACTGGTATCAGAGCCGGATCTGTATAGTTTTATATTCTGCAATTTTGGGTTTCACAAAGATGTATGGTTTGAACGTTAAGATTGACAATTTCACTGGGAGAAACAGTTTTAGTCTATGGCAGACCAAGATGCGAGCCCTGTTGAAGCAATAGGGGTTGTGGGCGCCACTATTCGGGAAATCAAAGAAAGCGGGCTTTAATGACAATGAGTTGAGTAATATGGAGGAGAAGGCTCACTTGACAATTATGATGTGCTTGGCTGATGACGTCATCTTTGAATCCACTAATGAAGAATTTTCTGCTGGTCTGTGGTTAAAGTTTGAGAGTTTATGTATGACAAAATCTCTAACCAAAACGTCTGCATATGCATAAAGGTATGCCTATCAGGGATCATCCTGATTAACTGAATACTAGATTAACAAATCTTCGTATTATTGATGTTAAAGTAGATGATGAGGACGTTGCTTTAATTATGTTAGTATCTTTGCCTTTATCGTATGAGAATTTTGTGAATTCCTTTATTGTTGGGAAAGATAGTGAAAAAAGTAACATGTGCTCTTCGTTCTCGAGAGATCCATCTTAAGGTATCTGGTTCTAGTATAAAAAATCAGGCATCGGGTTTGGTTGTTACCGGGAATAAGGGTCAGGAAAATTTGGTAAAAAGAGGTCGAACCATAAACATTGGAATTCTAAAGGTCTTAGTTGTAACAATGTCTATCCACTGTAAAGGAAAGGGAATTGGAAAAACGAATGTCCTAAGAAAAGGAAACAGCAGGACAAAAAGGAAAGTTTTGTTACTTTGGCAGAAATTGATGGTAACTCAATAGAAGATCTATCCCTGGATGCAAAAGACCACTCACATTATAGGGAAGTGTGGGTTCTTGACTCTGCGGCATCGTATCATATTAGTTCATGCAGGGAGTGGTTTTTAACTTGTAAGCAGATAGATGGGGGCAACGTTTCTATGGCCAACGGTGTCGTTTGCAAGGTAGTTGGAAAAGGCTCCATTAGGTTGGTGACACATGATGGTACATTCTGCACCTTGAACGAAGTTAGGCATGTTCCACCGATGATAAAGAATATGATATCTTTAGTTCTTTTGGACAGTAAGGGTTTCAGTTTCCGAGAAGGTAGAGTTATGAATGTTTACAAGGGTTTGAAGGTAGTTCTTAAAACTATAAAAAAATTGGTATCATGTATCTTTTACAAGGTTCTACTGTGAGAGGTTCTGCTGCAGTTGCATTATCTGAAGTTTAGAAATGGGATATAACCAAGCTCTAGTTTATGAGGCTTGGCCATATGGGTGAAAGGGGGATGCAAATTTTGTTAAAATGGATCTTTTTTGTTGGCGCACGATGTAAGACCTAGAGTTCTGCGAACATAGTGTGTTCTGGAAGCTTCAGCGTATCAAGTTTCCAAAGGGGGTGCATACGACAAAGGGTACACTTGATTATATCTATTTTAATTGTTTGGTCTTTCCCAAGTTGAATCTATTGGAGGTCACATGTATTTTGTGTCTATGATCGATAATAATTTAAGAATGAACTTGGGTGGTTATGATGTAGCATAAAAGTTAAGGGCTATAAACACTGGTCACCTTCTGAAAGTTGAGTTATACTTAGTCGAAGTGTAATTTTTGGTGAAAATTCTATGATTAACCCCACTATGAAGTGCATTGTAGCACCAGTTGGTAGTGATGTTGATAAAAAAGGTGGAGGTGCAAGTCACTCAAGATGGAGTGAATCACAACACCAAGATGGAGAAGATCAACATGCTACTGAAACTGTGTTGGCAGAATCTTCTAGTCACCAACCTACCTCTTCAGAACCACATCAATAGAGTTGGGCCTCCTAAGAGGTATGATTTTGAGGATATGGTTGCTTATGCACTACAAGTTGCTAAAGAGGTGAACACTCACGAGCCATGCATGCACCTAAAGAGAAGTTGTTTTAGGTAGTAAGTATGTTCAATGGCTCGCTACAATGATATATGAGATGAAGTCAATGGATAAAAGTTGGACTTGGGAGCTAGTCAAACGTCATTAAGGGAGAAAGATTGTCACTTGCAAATGGGTATTTAGAAGAAGGAAGGCATCTCACGTGCCGAGAGGGTAAAGTATAAAGCTTAGGTTGTTGCAAGAGGGTTCAGACAAAGGGAAGGGATTGACTATAATGAGATTTTCTCACCAGTGGTCAGACATACTTCAATCAGGATGCTACTAGCAATAGTCGCACATCAGAATCTTGAACTTGAGCAACTACATGTGAAAACAGTTTTCCTACATGGGGTACTAGAAGAGGAGATTTATATGACCCAACCAGATGGGTTCCATGTTCCTGGTAAAGAAGTCCTAGTATGTACTAAAGCAGTCTCCTATGTAGTGGTACAAGAAGTTTGATCGCTATATGATTCAGTTGGCTTACAACAGGAGACGATATGATTGTTGTGTGTATCACAGCAAGCTGGCTGATGGTTCGATGGTTTATATGTATGTAGATCATATGCTCATAGCTGTAAAGTCTATGTCTGATTTGAGATGAAGGTTTTGGGTGCTGCGTAAAAAAATATGGGAATGGAGATTTATAGGGAAAGAAATCAAAGGAAGCTTTTCTTGTCACATAAAGGTTATATTCAGAAAATATTGTCAAGGGTTGGCATGTCATCAACTAAGGTTAAAGATACTCCTAGCGCTGCAAATATACATTTATTCTGTGTTTGCACCTCAATATGAAGTTGAGAAGGAGTACATGTCTCGAGTCTCATATGGTAGTGGAGTAGGAAGCTTGATGTATATTATGGTATGCACTAGACCGGATCTTGCACATGATGTTAGTGTTGTTAGTAGGTTCATGGGGCAACATGGAAAAGAACAATAACAAGCTGTGAAGATGATTTTTTTTTACCTTAGAGGTAAGTCTAATGTTGGTCTCATTTGTAGGGGTGATGCTCAGTGTTTAGTTACTGGTTATTCTGATTTTGATCATGCTGGACAGGTTGATAGTAGAAGATCTATGACTGATTATGTATTCACTTTAGGTGGCTCTATTGTTATTTGGAAAACAACCTTGTAGGCTACAATTACTTTGTATACAACTGAGACACTTACATGACATTGACAAAAGCTGTAAAGAGAGAATAGGATATGGCTGAAAGGACTAGCTAGTTAGTGATCTTGGTCTACATCACGATCAGGCCATTGTGTTTTATGACAGTCTGGTGCAATATGCCTAAACAAGGATTAAGTCCATCATGAGAGGACTAAGCAAATAGATGTGAGATTTCCTAAGAAGCGAGAAGAGGATGAATGGTGATGAAAGTAGATACCACTGATAATCCTACTAATAGGTTCACCAAGCAGGTTCCTCATGGCAAGTTCCAACATTGTTTGAACTTGCTAAATATTCTAAGTTGTTAATATGGGCCTGGAAGGGCATTTTGAGCCAGGGGTAGTCTGGGTACATGTGGCCATTCTTTGTGGCATCTAGTACCATCTTTTATATTTCATATGTTGTGGGAGAGAATTCAAGTCAAAGTGGAGATCTATTAAAATAGACCTTGAATTATTTGGCGCTAGGATTAACTAAGCACGGGGGGTCTTGCTTGTCGGTATATGTAGTTTAGTATATCAATCTATTTTAGGTTCGGTTTAGGTACATTTTATTTAGGTTAATTAGAAAGGTAATATATATACCCTCTTTAGTTATCCTGATCAGTTATTTTGTAATCTGTTCTCTCTCCTAAACCAAATAAAAATCAATTCTTTGTGCTGTGTGGACATAGCTAACATCTTGTTAGTGAACCACGTTAAATTATTGTGTCGATTGTACTTTAATTCTTTGTTTTGTTAATTGCTTTTGTCAATACAAAACTTATGATTGTCCCATGGAAAACAACAAAAGGGAAATACTTCATATTTTTGGGAAGTCACTCTTTAGATAAATAATCAGGCATTTAAGAATCCCAATTAAAATGTCATACCCCATCCTTCCTATTAAAATGCACAATTTGTTGTCTAATGTTTCATGAATGATATAGCTAGCTAGTTGAATGACGTATAGCTGTAGTAATAATTATACACGATACACCCTTTATGTTGAGAGACTTTTGTCCTTTATTTATGCAGCTCTTGACATGGTAACATCAATCCAAGACTATCAGAAAAAATTTGCAGCTTCTCTCCTAACGAAAGCAAAGGAAATCTGTACAGAATTTGGGGTATGCACTTTGAACTTATTCTCACTAGTTTTCTCGTAGCAAAGTGCATTTCATTATTTATTACGCCAAATAACCATTGAGCTCATGCTTCTTTCCAGACTTCAAAATAAGAAACATCCCAGAAGGATTAGATGTGTCATGAATCATAGGGAAAAATCAAAATACTAACATTTTAGCTTATCAGAATGTGAATCTGTTAGTGCTCATAAATTTTATTTGACACAGGTTGATGCTGAGACAATTTCTTCGAGTGGCAATCCGAAAGATGCAATATGTGATGCGGTTCAGAAATTTCATTGTCAATTACTTGTTATAGGAAGCCGTAGTCGGAAAGCTATAGGGAGGTTTGTCTGAAATCTATTTTCTTTTTTTCTGAATGTGTCTGGAATCTATATTCTTAGTACAATTCTCAGGTACATTAATATTTGTACTATGTTTATTCTTACTCTCAGCTTTTTCCCTTTTATGATAGACATTTCAGTTATAAGAATTATACAAGAGTATTAAACTGACAGTGATAGGTTTTATTGGAGAAATGAAATAGATTGTGCATAGAGATTGTGAATTATAAAATACAGTGAATTGTAACTAGTTAGCTATTGAGCAAGCTGGAAAGTGGAAACAAGTGTTCGAGTTAAGACCCCCTCTCTTGAAATCAATTGTTTACTTTCAGAAGCATGATTTACAGTCGCCAACTATGTTAGTCAGCTAGATTACTAAAAAAACTATGTTATTGTTAGTCAAATCATTCCTTTTATACCAATATAATTCTGCCCAAAAAAAAGCTGCTGTAATATTCTCATTTCATAAACTTTTTGTTGGATCTCTCTCCTTTGCATAAAATTTTCATGAGAACAATGGAACCATGAGATAACGCATGATAATATATTTTTCCTGAAAATGTAATCCTTTTGGGATATTGGTCCTGCAAGAAAATTTTGATTAGAATTTAGCCAAAATGGATTATATAGTTAAAAAAAGATTACAACAAAGTGTTCTCATGTTCTCATAGGAACCCAATCCTATATATATATATATATATATATGTCAAAGAACCAACTCAACCAAAAACTTAAGCTGATGGTTGAGGCCCCAGAAATAGTTTTATACTATATCACGCCCCCTCACGCAATAGCCCATTGGGCTTGAAGTGTGGATGCAGCACAGGCTTCCCTCATACTTGAGGCTAAATATTCCACTTAGAAAGGAGGGGTGGATGAGATTTGAACCTGTGACCTTTATGTCACACTGGCTCTGGTACCATGTCAAAGAACCAACTCATCCAAAAGCTTAAGCTGATGGTCGAGGCCTCAGGAATAGTTTTATACTTTATCAATATATATATATATATATATATATATATATATATATATATATATATATATATATATATATATAAAAGTGTGTTTGTCATGTGTGTGTATGTGTAAGAGTGCATAATTGGTAGCATATATTCCTTTTAAACCTGTACTTGTGCTTGTTGCAGTTTTTCTCAACAAGCTAATATCTCTATAGGTCAATGGACTTGGTTATCTTGTGTTGGCATGCTGTTAAACATCAAAGTCATGAACATGACAGAAGATTGATGCAATTATAGAATCTAATACTTCAAGTCATGACACCATAGTTAACTACAAGGTTCCATGCAGCATACTCTAATATGTAAATATTTGTCATCGGCTCGCAAGTTGCAACTGTATATTGGACAAACATTTATGTGGGCTTACAAATACTTAACTTACTTGTGCCTACTTATCAATTATGTAATTATGTTTCTCTCTTATATGTGTCTTATGTAGGGTTTTTCTTGGAAGTGTCAGTAACTACTGTGTTCACAATGCAAATTGTCCTGTTCTAGTGGTAAGGAAAACAGCCTGAAGGAAAATCCTCAATATGCCGTAATGTAAAGAAAGACAAAGATGAACTCACTTATGTTTTCATTGTGACGTTGTGCTAAATATTATTGTAGTCATTGTAAATGTACAACTACGTTATACCAGCACACTTTGATAAACAAGGTTGGTGTGAATAGTGTGATATAAGTTATTCCGTGAAGTTTGCTCATCTCCATGTTCTTTGCAAGTGAATCCTGTATTCATGTGTCATTATATGCGTATGCATTGAGTCAGAAATGTCACTTGGTGGACAATAGATATAGGGCTTTATAGTCCTTGTTTGTTGTCTTAGTTTTATTAAAAATGGCACTCACCAACGTATCAATAATATTTTAGGAACTCACTTGGCTTCTATTCCATGGGTTGATTCTATAGGGTTGCTAACTTTTGAATAGATCAAGTAAAAAATTAGAATTTTGTTAGTGTTCGTTGTGAGGGACGCGCACGCATAACCCAAACTGAGCATTGTGGCAAAAATGATGAAACTCGATTTAAAGAGCAGGAGAGGTTCAAGAAAGGGGCATCTTAACGAGCTTTAATAAACGTCTAATTGTTGGAGTCTTTAAGAGACTCCAACAAGAACACAAGGGTAATTTTGGGCTCTAGAAGTCAAGTTGATAGTAAATTAAAGTCAAGTTTATATTAAACTGGACTCAAGTTGATACTAAGATGGAATTTGGTAACAAATTATAACTTGGTACTACAAGAGAAAAATTTAATACTAACTTAACTCTAAATTGGTATCAACTGGACACGAATTCGGTACCAACTTACCTCTCCGACTAGTCTATACAATTATCAAATTAGATACCAAGTGTTTCTCCATCTTAATAGGAAGTTTATAAACAGAGGATGCCTCACCCCTGTTGTACTAAATGCATGTTTACGATCGATGGGGCACACAACCATATCGTCACAACGTAATTTGTCCTCGCTCCTATGCTGTGGAAAAGAAGGCTTTGGGTACACGAGTTAGGGGATATTTTGAAAAAGTAATATACTAGGGCTATGTGTTGTTCAGATAGCAAATACTTCTACATTTTGAGTTTAGATGCACATTATAGTTGCATTTTGATATCCCATGTTTTTTTGTACAACAGAATAATTTGCATTAACTAAAAAACAGAATTACAACCTAAATATAGTACAACCAAATATAAAACAGAAATCAAACATACACTAAAGGGAGCTTCACTTGCTTGTACATACACTATGAACGAAGACCGACTTGTTGCTGAACCAGTCCAAATAAAACTTCCCATGTTTTACACCAAGCTAGTACTTCCCAACTTCCCTGATAATTATAGAGCTAAAATCTCATGACCAACACCAGCAGTTTCTTCCACATTGCAAGAGTTGTCTATGCTATATGGATTGCATAACAAGCAAAACAAAGTTTACTTAATGATAAAGTTTGTATCTCATAACCTCAAGATTATGGGATCAAATCTCAATACGAGCAATATGGGGGCGGGGGGTTACCACTCCCCTCTCCCTCCACTCCAAGATCTAATTTTGTATCATATGGTTTTACCAATTCTTTATCTACTATGTATTATCTTTCCTAAGACTTTTTGCACACACTCTCAAGAAATTAAGTTGGGTTTGGTAAGACATTTCTTATCAAGCCATAAAGAAGTTCATAGAACTTCATTTGTATTTAATCTCAGTTTGAGAGAAACGAGAGAAAGAAAAGAGAGGAGCAAGAAGTGAGATTGTATTATTATGATTGAGTAATTATTACAGCATTGATTGAATTATATAGGACAACAAAATGACCTATCCTAACCAATCAGAATTGAGCTAATGCTCTTACAACCAATCATGAAGAAGCTGGCATGTACAATCTCATAACAACCTCAAACTGATTCTAACTGAATACATCAGCGAACAGTAGAGGACAAAATAACCAACCAACTAACTACTAGATGAGATGGTAGTAGTCTGAGAGTTGGAGCTTGGCTGAGGCTTGTTTGTTGAGCTAGCTTTAGGCAACTGCATATCTTCATTACCCCCCTGCAAGCTGAAAAATGAATGAAAATCAGTCATACTAAGCTTGGAAATGAGCTTGTCAGGCTGAGGATAAGATAGGGGTTTGGTGAGTACATCTGCTAGTTGTTCTAAGGTAGGAAGATAACTGAGCTCAATAAGACCCTTAAGAACTTTTTCCATTGTAAAGTGATAGTCCAAATCTATGTGTTTGGTACATTCATGGAAGACTGGGTTTCTTCCAATGTGAAGAGCACTCTGGTTGTCACAGTTCAAAGTGAATGGAGTTAAATTCAATACATCAAGCTCTTGAAGTAATCTGACTAACCATGTAACTTCTGCTGCTGCTGCAGCCATGGCTCGATATTCAGCCTCACTAAAGGATCTGGAAATGGTGGTCTGCTTCTTGGACTTCCAAGAAACTGGAGAATTTCCTAACAACAAGATGTAGCCAGTAACGGACCTCCTGGTATCTACACATGAGGCCCAGTCTGAGTCTGAAAAGGCTTGGAATGTTAGATGAGGAGTAGCTTTAAGTAGAATACCCTAACTAAGTGTATGAGCCAGATATCTAAGGATATGGTGAAGAGCTTGAAAGTGAGAGACTCGTGGTTGATGCATGAATTGGCTAAGGGTTTGAACTGCAAAGGAGAGATCAGGCGTTGTATGGGTTAAGAAATTCAACTTCTCAACTAAGCATCTGTATAGTTCAGGATCTGGATAAAGGTCTCCATCTGTAGCAGTAAGTCTAGTAGTGGCAGAAAGATGAGTCTTAGCCCTTTTGGGAACATCAAGGCCACATTCAGCTAACAATTCTTTGCTGAATTTGAACTGTGTCATGATGATGCCTGCTGAAGAGTGAGAGACTTGCATGCCAAGGAAGTAGTTGAGTAGACCTAAATCCTTGATGCTAAAAATATCATGTAAATGTTGTTTAAGAGTGAGTATTTCATCAAGATCAGACCCAGTAAGGATGATATCATCCACATATATTTCTACAACAGTGAGATGTGAATCAAGCTTCTTGAGAAAAAGAGAGTAGTCATTTTTTGACTGAGAGTACCCTTGCTTCACCAATTCACCATTCAATCTTGCAAACCATTGGCGAGATGCTTACTTAAGTCCATACAAGGACTTATTAAGTTTGCAAACAAGTTGATTAGGATTAGAGAAACCTTCAGGGGCTTTCATATAAACCTCCTATTGAAGTGTGCCATGTAGAAAGGCATTATTAATGTCCAATTGATGCAATGGCCATTTGTGAGAGGATGCAACTGAAAGCAAACATCTGATTGTAGTCATCTTGATGACAGGTGAAAAAGTCTTCTTATATTGTAATCCAACCTATATCTCTGAGTAAAACCTTTGGCTACAAGCCTAGCCTTCAACCTTTCAACTGTCCCATCAGCCTCCAACTTAACTTTGTATACCCACTTGCACCCAATAACATTCTTATGTTTAGGTAAACGAACTATATCCCAAGTTTGGTTGGCAACCAAAGCATCTATTTCTTTCTGCATAGCATCCACACAGCCAGGGTGTTGAGAGGCTTCCCAATAGTTCACAGGTTCAGTAACATGAGAGGTGTGACTGATAAGAGCCTGAATAAGAGTAGGTAATTGATGCATTTGAACTATGTTGCACCAATGTGTGACAGCACTATCAGCTATGCATATGTAGTTATCAAGATAAGCAGGTTTTGATTTAGTTATGGTAGAAGTTCTAAGTTCAGATGCTGAACTAGAAAGATCAGGTGTATTTGACTGAGGTGAGGGTAAAGTTGTGGTTGTGTTGGGGACAGGAACATCAGGTATATTGTGGTGTTTAAAGGTGAGGAAGAAGAGATTGTGGAGGTAGAGAGATCAGATGTAATATCAGGATATAAGAGAGGTTCAGGGACATCAAAGTCTAATTATAGATCAACAGTGTTGTCTAGAGGAATGTAGATATGCTATGAAGATTGAGAAGTGGAAGATGAGTTGGTTGAATATTGGAAAGGGAGATGATGTTCATAGAAAATGACATCTCTTGAAATAATAATTTTGTGAGTGTCTGAACAATAAAGCTTGTATGCTTTCTGATCAGGGGGATAACCTATGAAAACACATAGGTTGGCTCTAGGATCAAACTTGGTTCTTTGAGCTTTGAGGGTAGAAACTGAACACAAACACCCAAATACTTTAAGGTGAGCAAGAGAAGGTTTGCTACCATTGAGTTTCTCATAAGGGGAACAAAAACCAATGCTGGTAAGAGGCACTCTGTTAGCAATATGTGTTGCACACATTAAACATTCTCCCCAAAATCTAGCAGACATTTTTCCTTGAAAGAATAAGGCCCTTGTTGTTTCTAGCAAGTGCCTATGTTTTCGTTCCACAACCCCATTTTATTGGGGACATTCAACACATGTTCTTTGATGTCTAATTCCTTTAGAATTAAACAAATCCAATATATCACCTTCACACAATTCCCTAGCATTGTCTGTTCTAAAACATGCTATCTTCATATGGTATTGTGTTTCTACTAAAATAAAGAAATTTGTGAGAATTGAAACTGCACCATTCTTGTGTTTCATCATAAAGATCCATGTGTGTCTAGAAAAGTCATCAACCACAGTTGGGAACAAAGCAAAACCATCATGGGTCTTAATTTTTTAAGGACCCCAAGTGTCAACATGAACTAAATCAAAACATTTGAGTGTGTTTGTAGTACTAACAGGAAATGGAAGTCTAGTTTGTTTGGCTTTGGGGCATATTTAACAAATTAAATCACAAGCAACATTATTTGAAATATTAGTGTAGGCGTGTTTTTAATTCGGATACGTGGTGTGAGCGCGTATTAGATTTGACTACCCCACTGTTATGTTTTTATTGAAAACGTATTGAAGTCGCCAACAATTCTTTAGAGGAAGAATCATAAACCTAATTGGATTAAAACGGAAGGGACATCTTAGGGACTTATCCAATGTAGATTTCCCCGTCATGACTCCATAGATGGTCAGGAACCAAAAAAGTGAGTTCGGGGGTGAGAGTACAATATAGTCAGGAACTAATTGCCCATTGCTAGCCTCTACTAAATAGCAATTTACAGCAGATTTTATGCAATAGAACAATCAAACAATATTTTAATACACCCTAAAATAATTAATCTAGATGGGTTCAAGAAACACACAAAAGACTAATTATTTAATGACCAGTTATTAAGCAATCATTTTACAAGGTTCCTAATAGGTTGTCCAAATTATCTGAATTAATTAGAACAGTTCTTTAGCTCTTGTTTAGCATAATAATATATGGGTGATCAAAGCATGCAAGGCAATCATAATAACAGGAGCATTATATATAGAAAATATAAGAAAAGAGGTTAAAATTTACAAAAGGACCACGGTTATTACTCCCTCCGTCCCAGAAAGATCTGAACACTTGTTGGGACACGTTGTTTAATATGATAAGTTGTAGTGTGGTTATCAAATGTTATTTTATTAAAAAAGTAGATGTGATAGGAGTTGGTGGGGTATTTTTTATTAGAGGAGAGAGAAAGTTGGGCAACTTTTTATTGATAAAAGGTAGAGTGTGGGCCAAAGATGTGTAAAAGAAATAACGGTTTTTTCACCAGGTACCCCTGTAGTTTTTCAAAATTCATGGGGTACCCCTGCTTTTAAACAAATGCACCAGGTACCCTTTCTTTAGAAATTATATGTACGAAATGCCCTTAATGACTAACGGTGTCAAGTTTCCATTAGTTATTAGGGTTAATCAACCCCTCTAACCCTGATTAAACCCTCCAACCCTAACCGTAAAACCCTAACTCTAACCGCTAACTCTCTAAGACCTCACCCCCACCCTAAACCCTAACCCTAACTACCCAACCACCATAACCACCATCCCTCCCCCACCCTCCCCACCCCCCGCTTTCCCCCCCCTCCCCACCCCCCCCCTAATATCCCCCCCTCTCCCTCCCCCACCCCTCACCACCTCTACCCTCCCCCCCCCCACCCCCCGCATTCAACAATGGCGTGTGGGGTTTTCCCCATATTTCACTCTCTTTCCTTCAACTCTAATGGCGACGGAAGCCGTCGAACTCAAGAACGAACAAAGCAAGTGTTTTTTTGCGAATTTTTCCCAAATTTCAACACGATTTTTTTTCGAATTTTCCCCTTAAATCAACACAAACAAAGCGTGCGGGGGAGGGGAAGAGGGGCTGCGGGGGAGGGGGGGGGAGGGGGAGGGGGGGGGGGGGGGTTAGGGGAGGGGAGGATGGGGGTTGCGGGGGTTGGGGTGAGGGGGCGGGGAAGGGCTGCGGTAGTGGGGGAGGGATGGGGGGTTGCGGGGGTGGGGGAAGGGTTGCGGGAGTGGGGGTGGGTTGTAGGGGTGGGGGAGCCGGGGTGGCTTGGTGGTTAGGGTTAGGGGTTAAGGTTAGGGTTTTAGGGTTAGGTTTAGATTATAGGGTTAATTAGGGTTAGAGGGGTTATGGGGGTTAAATTATGATTAATGACTAACGGAAACTTAACACCGTTAGTCAATAAGGGCATTTCGTGCATTTTACCCCCAAAGTAAGGGTACATGGTGCAATTGTTTAAAAGCAGGGGTACCCCATGAATTTTGAAAAACTACAGGGGTACCTAGTGAGAAAACCGAAGAAATAATATATTAATGGTGGGACCATGCCAAAAAAAGAAGTGTTCAAACTAATTTGGGACAAACATAAAAGGAAAGTGTTCAGACTATTCTGGGACAGAGGTAGTAATTAAAAATCTACATCATGACAAGAAAAGCGTTAGTAACTTCAATAAAATAAATATGATTATTCAAGAGCCCTCAGGATTATACCTATCCGATTTAGATCGAAGAGCGTAGTGACCCTCAGTCGAAGCAATCTTGAAACCAGGAATAAATTAGAATCAGGAACCAGAATCAACGTAGAAGATCAAAAGCGTTTTGTATGTTTTTGTATTTGAAGTGTGTTTCGGAGTTGTTTTTTTAGAGTATTTGAGTGCGTAAAAATAATAATTCGAAGCTGTCTTTGATTCGGGAAATCGGCTCGTATTTATAGGCAAACAAGCGCGTGCGTCTGACGCACACCCTGCGCCTGGCGCAAGCCTACGTGGCAGGCGCGAGGACACGTGTTAGGCGCAGGTTGGCCTCCTGACATGGCCCGTCCAATTAAAACTTTGCACATGGAAACGCGTTTTTTGAAAAGATAAATTTTTATGTTGCGTCTCACACAAGACTTGCGCTAGGCGCAGGACTCTGTGAGAGTCACAAGTCCAGGTGTCAGGCGCTCATTGGAGTGTTTGACGCAATACGGCCAATGTGCTGGACGCACGTGGCGCGCTGAGCGCAGCCGCCGCGTCAGGCGCAAAATACGGAATATTCGAGAATATTCCTTTTTTAATGTTACACGTGCTTTTAAGATGCCTTTTTTATCCCGAAAAATCCGGAGATCGAATTTTCCGGGTTGGAAATCTGTTTTATGGGTAAAAGATAATAATAAGAGCTTTTAGGAAAATATTTATCAAAACAATAAATATTAGAAAAATAGTCATGAATAATAAATATTCAGTTGGGCTTTTGAAATGGACTTTAGAAAGCATTTCACAGGTTGAACTTACAATTGAACTTTTATAATATTATTTTAAAACACACATTGCCTGGTTATTCGGACTGCTCCTCCATTGGGCCATGCCAACTAAAACCGCGGTATATTTCATCATTGAACCCTTAAATGGGGAGACACGATTATGTGTCTACAGAAGCCCACACTTTGACTGAGGTTTGTAAAACCGAAAGTCTAAGTATACGTGTCGGGACGGAGAATGATTCTAGATGCTCTGCAATCCAAAATCACTCTTTTGCGCCGGTAACTGCAAAACAAGCAAAAGCTTCAGGAACAAACAAGGGTGAAACATATTCACAAAATAATTGTAAATTTGCAAAAATGAAATGATATATGGGAGAAAGAATCATGAGCTATTATGGTCTGGCTTATGTTGGGGTAGAGTTTTTGTCCTGCTCCAAGGCGATTGTAATGAGCTATTGTCCCGCTCCAAGGCTGTTGTAATGAGCTATTGTCCCGCTCCAAGGTGATTGTAATGAGCTATTGTCCCGCTCCAAGGTTGTTGTACTGAGCTATTGTCCCGCTCCAAGGCGATTGTAATGAGCTATTGTCCCGCTCCAAGGCGATTGTGATGAGTTATTGTCCCGCTTCACGGCGATTGTGATGAGCTATTGTCCCGCTCCAAGGCGATTGTCATGAGCTATTGTCCCGCTCCAAGGCGATTGTCATGAGCTATTGTCCCACTCTAAGGCGTTCGTTGTAGTTGATTCATAGAGTAGCAAGGTTGCGTTTTTGCCAACTTTTGAAAGTTCGTTGAATTATCGCGCGCAATGTCGTAACGAACATTTGAAATTATTCGGAATTAGTTGTGTGGGCCCCACTTGGCTAAGAAGCCCCCAAGCGCGTTGTATAAGATTATGCGCCAGACGCTGATTCCTGTGCTTGACGTGTAACCCAGCGCTTGTCGCAGTTATGCGCGCTAAACGTAATATTTGATGACGCGCCATGTAGCGCTGGGCGCAGGTCATTAAATGACCTAAAAAGGACGAGCGATGATGCTTCGCCGTTTTTCTTTCATTTCTCTCTCTCTCCTCAACCCAACTCCATTGTCGAAAATTTTGAAGCTTGAAACTCCTTATTTCTTGAGCATTTCTTCAGATCTACTTGGAAGGAGTGATTATTTTTGCTTAATTATTACTTTTACGGTATTTTTGGACGTTTTTTGAGTGATTTTCGAAGGGCTTGGGGTGCGAAAATTTTCGAAGTCTTTGACCCCTTTTCCGGGCCGTTTTCCGGTGATTTTCCCGGCGATTTTCGGGTGGTTTATTCTCAGATCAGGTATTTCTTGCTTCTTCCTTCTTTTTTTTCTTCTTTTTGTTTCGGGCGATTCGCCCCCCTTTTTGTTTTTTTATATGCGGTTTTTGATTAGGTGGAGCGCGCCATTTCCGACGAGTTTCCGGCGTACTTTGGCGATTTCCGGCGAACTTCCGACCAGTTTTTCGGCAAGTTTTCCAGCGAGTTCTGTTGTTCTTCGCGAGTTTAATACTCGTTTCATATGAGTTCGTTGTTTAATAATTCTGTAGATCATGAATCTAGAATTATATTTTTTAACGTAATTTCTAAATCTGGAACTTAGAAATATGTTTAGGGAATTTTGCATGTGTGATGATTCTTGAATGATGGATCTTGGAATCGAGATTAGCATAACTTCTAAATTTGGAACTTAGGAACATGCTTAGGGAACTTTGACTGGATGATGATTCTTGGATCATGAATCTTAGAATCAAGATTAGTGTAGTTTCTAAGTTTGGAACCTAGAAATATGCTTAGGGAACTTTGAATGTGTGATGATTCTATTGGTAGAAATCATGCTTTAGGCAATGCACATTTGTTGATGTGTGACATGGATTCTGGGAATCTCATGTAGTAGTGACGCTTTGAAGCGTGTTGTTTTTTGTTTACCGATTCATGAAATCTGGCAGTTTAGAGTCGGGAACTCTTTGATTCTTAGTTCCGTTTGTGATGTTCAATCCAGTTAGCATGTCGTCGGGAGAATCAGGTGGGGAGGACGATGGTAGAGCAGCTTCCGGATCCAGGAGGGCGTGGAAGGCCGTGGGGTGGACTCCCGACCAGTTGTACTTTGATCCGCATCATCATATTTCACATCACCCGATCTCGGGCATCGTAAGTATTGTTCGTTATGCCAACTTCATTTCACACGATAACCTAGGCATTTGATTGATTATTCTTCTTACATTTGCAGGACGAGGGTAACACTCGTCATTTTGGGACCTTTGACTTTACCTGGCTCTGGAAAGTCTGAAAGGTTTGAGATCGAGTTGTCCTCATCGAGCAGAGTGGTATGTCCTCTTTTCTCAATGTTTATGAGAGTATGGGAGAGATTCATTCCTCTCAGACTGTTGTTCGAGGTTTGTTGGAGTGGTGGTGGGATACTACCAACTCCTTTCACATGCGTCGTGGGGAGTTGACCATCACTCCGCTGGATTTCTCCTTGATTTCCGGCTTGTCTTTCACCGGTGTCCGGGTGCCGATAGGCGAATCGTTGCCGTTCAAGTCGGCGGTGGTCCGAGGTTTGATAGGCCCGGTTGCCGATATGCTTCCTCCAAATGCGTCTTATGCTCCCCGGTCTAAAGTGGCCAGAGGACTCACCCTTCAGGGGACTACTGAGGAGCAGAAGGTACGCATTCTGCTGTGGTTGGCTGTCTGTGGCCTGTTGTGCACTGATAAGGGATCGCGGGTCTCAACGCGATATCTGCATCCCTTGAGGGAGTTGTCTCAGGTGTCGACCTATGACTGGGCCGAGCTGGGCTATTGCAGTCTCTTGTACTGCATGCAAACTGCTTGCAGGCAGTTGGGTGACGGTGGACCAGTCTCCCTTTTTGGTCCATGAAGACTTTTGGAGGTATGATTGTACACATCGTTTATTTTTTGTTTCGTTACATTGATCAGTACTAAGGTAATGTTATTGTTACAGATTTGGTTGTATGAGTATTTTCCGGGATTGTCCCTGGAAAGGGTTCGTGACCTTACATTTCCTGCCGGCTTGTCCTGGCGAGGCGCATGATGACCCGGTACGGTGCTATAGAGAGTGTCCGGAAGGCTATCCGGCGGGTCAAAGACGACAAGGTAATCGTAGTGAATCAATCTTGTCCCTTGGGTGTATGTAATAGGTGTTAGCTTTTCTTTGCTTTTCAAGTTACCTCTTATCCTTGGGCGTCATTTCTGGAGATGCCAGCTTGGGCTCATATGGCCCGCATTCTGACTCGAGATAGAGTCATTTTTTTATGAAGAGTCATACCCTGTTTGGTATCTGGGTAAGAGGGTGACATGTCAGCATGACGGGACGAGGCTATTACTGGTGCCTCATGACCCCCCCCCGTTACTATGATGGATAGGGTTGCTCTCATTCAGGCTATCGAGGGAGGGGCGACGCTTCGGGTGAGCTATCACAACTTTGTTTTTCGTGATCGCGATTACCAAGCTGTCCTTTTGCCTCTCTTGGCTCCTCCTGTCAAGTTCAACGAGGTATGTATATTGAGTTTGTATGTTTTCTGTTTACTTTGACATGATCAAAGTATTGAATGTTATTGTTTTCTTGTTTTTGCCAGGAGGCTGCTGCGGCCCGTATCTCTTTCGTTCCGGATCTGAGAATCCAGTATATTGGAGATTCCGGGCATGATAAGGAGACGATCGATGTTGCCCCAGAGGCAGAGCAGCATACTGTTCGTGCTATGCTTGCCCATGTGAGCTCGGTAAGTGTTGAAAGTCAGGAACTTTCATTATTCATCTTGCTTTGTAGTGACTCATGTACTGTGTATTTCCAGGTTCCTCGGGAGACTGTCGTTCAGATTCTCCGAGTGGTCTACTCGCTGAAGCATGGGATGGCCAAGCTGAAGAGGAGCATGTCATGCCGCCGCAGCGACGCGTATAGGCAGGTAAACTGACCCATTGCTTTAGTTTTATTTATTTTTGTTGTATTCCTTTTGCTAATGCTTTGTGACATTTTGTGCAGCGCCGCCCTCAGGAGAGTGGGCCTCGTCCCGAGGCGAGGGTATCGACCCAGTCTAGGCTTTCAACTCATACTCCTCGAGAGTCGACATCTGAGAGGCCTCTGACGGGCCCGTTTACTGGGCAGTTTGGTATTGGCAGCATGGGTTTTATGGGGGGCCCTAGGCCTTCTCCGATGTGGATGGAGTAGATGCGGATGCAGCAAATGCAGTAGATGCAGATGTTGCAGATGCAACAACAGATGTTGGGGATGCAGCAGTTGTATTCGACGCGACCGACTCAGCCAGTGACTCCCTTGATGCAGCCTGGGATTGGCTATCACGTGGGTGAATCGAGCGGGGTCCGGGTTGAAGAACCGGAGGAATCCTCTTCGGGGGAGTAGGATCCTTATTCCCCTTAGATGTCTGCATTATTTTATTCTTGTTTACATGTGGCCTGCACTTTTGTTATGATGTATTTTTTTTTTATGTTGATATGTATTGCGTCTTTTGTTCAAACATTATGACCATTGGTGTTGTTTTTTTTCCATGCTTATTAGTGGGACTTTGTTAGCAGCGACTCGGATTCTAAAATGCCATGTATAAATGCAATGCGACTGACTCAGTTTAAAGCAAGTTTGAATGAAGCGTAGCCGACCTTCTCCCAATAAAAAAAGAAAATGAAAATAGGAGAGCGAGAAGGGTTTGGGCGGGTGGGTTTACAAAAATGGGCTGAAAATGTGGACATTAAGTAAGTAAACAGTTTTTTTTATCCGAAGTGGAAGGGGAGTAGCCCGAAATCTTGTGAGAGATCGTAATACGAGGCGGAAAATGTGAAACGAAACTGTGCGCTGAGTGCGTGATGGCGGCGCCTAGCGCCTGATCATGCGCTGGGCGCGGGTTTACAGCGTCTGGCGTGCCCATGTATACTAGGCGCAGCTTTAGCATATAACGCGTTTTCCGTTTGGAACGGTAAGTCCGAATCCGTTTAGAGTTAAGAAGCGAAGTCGTTATAAATAGGCGAATATGTACGTCTTTTCAGTATTACGAGTTCAATATTTTTCTTTGCACTTTTCTCTGTAATACTTTGCTGCTACTTTTGACTGTTTGCCATGGCTTTTGAATCGACTCTAAGTGGGTGGTTATCATCATTGACTATTGCTGGAAAACACGAGCTCGGCAGACGACATATGGATGTATTGGCGTCCTTGAGGTTTGTTCAGTTAGACTATAATTTCCTTTATGCAGCTGTTAATTTTTGGGATGTCACCAATCATTGTTTTTGTTTTAGGAATCACGAATTAACTATTTTGCCTGAGGAATTTGGTGCCATAATTGGATGGCCATGTAGTCAATTACCTTGTGTCCTTAGTTTGGAGGAATATTTTTTTAAGGACTTCGAGAGGTTCATGGACTTAAAGGAAGAAAATATGTCCGAAATCGTGTATGGTAGGAGGGTTAATTTGACTAGGCTAGCTGCATTGTATAGTCCTCCAACTGAAAGGGCCAGGCAGACATATCGTATGCGGGCAATGGTATTTTGCCTGCTTAGTCGTTTTCTGTTTGTGAACGGGGACAATGGTGCTGGTTTTGCTTCCTTGATTACTATAGCGGAGCAACTTGAGGTAGGAAGGACACCGATGCCACTCTGCGTAGGGAAGATGATCTCCAATCTAGATGCTGTGAGGAAGGACCCAAAAGGGCAGATTTTAGGGAGCCCCCTACTGTTGCAGGTAAAATATTTTTTTTTTAGTCATGAACCAAAGATAATATTTTTTTTTCGATCATATTATGACTCTATACGAAGTAATAATATGTAATAAATCTTTCGGACTATGATGGCTGTATTGAATAATGGAATTATGATATTACATCCCACAAAAAAAAAAAAAAAAAAACAAAAAAAACGAATAGAATATGAAAAAGTAATGTGCGCTGGTCGCAGACGATTGCGTCTAGCGCCAGTCGGCGCGTCTTCGTGCGTCAGGCGCGGTTTTGGCGGACACTCGTATTATTACTCTATAGGAAGTAATATGAGGTTGTTTTTTATTATCACTCGTCATGAAGCGATAAAGGTCATGCTCGTATTATTACTCTTTAAGAAGCAATAGTGAAATAGTGTATATGTATTATTACTCGTCATGAAGCAATAATAATATATATTTTATTTGTTGCTGCAGATCTGGCTGATGGAACATTTGAGGTTGATTGATCCTCCCAAAAATATGGAGAGATATAATAAGAAGGGTTTCATCGGCAGGAAGAAAATCTTCACGAAGAAATCGTTTGAAGACTGGACCCTGTTCTTTAGGGATGATGAGCTGAGTGTTAGATGGGTAGTGCCATGGTGGAGGATTGGGTCCATGGTAGGAATTCGTGATGATTCACCCTATGTGAGGTTGTGTAGTCTGTATACCATGACCTTTTATTTTCCGTCGAGGGTGTTGAGACAATATGGATACCGCCAATTGATCCCCGCTAACGATCCTATTGCTCCCAGAATATATGGTCTGACTTGGAGTGGAATTAAGAGGTGGGAGAAATATTGGGGAGAGCGCCCACTTTGGCATACTCAGGAGAGAATAGAGTCTGAGAAGGTGTCTAAGAGCTATATTGTATGGATGCTGACTAGGGACCCTGCTATGAGGAAAGAGATGAGGGTGAAGGAGTCCGCCGAGGTGACAAAGAAGCGGAAGTTTATTCCCCGAACTGTGGGGAAAACTTGTGAGACTTTGGATAACAGGGGCAAGAGGCAGTTGGACACTCATCTGCAGGGAAGAGCAGCCAGAAGCCTGTTACTAAAACTTCCTCTGTGAAGGAACGTTTAGGTCCAAAGGTAGCACCAGCGCGGGAACGACTTGGGTCGCGGATGCCTTCTACAAAGAGAAGACTACGCTTAGGGGGCGTAGTAATCAGGGAACGGGCCGACACAGGGAAGGTGACTCAACAGACAGACACTTTTACCGGCAAGAGGAAGGAACCTATGGTGTACTAGGAAAAAAAGGAAGGCTCCTAGACCAAAACTACAGATGGAAAAGGGAGAAACTTCTATTATGGGGGAAAAGGCTGAGAAGGGGAAAGAAAAGAAGGATGGATTGCAACAATGTCTGCAGCGTTTATGTTTTTATAGTGATTTATTGCTTTCAATAAGGCTTTCATGCCACATAGTTATTTTATAGTGTAGTGATAACTTATGTTTCATGTTTTATTTTCATATAGCAATTTGAATAAAAACAAAGTTTATTTTTATGTAGACCGAAGTGAGCCTAAATATGTCGCAAAATATCGTTGTATTTGAGCATCTTAACGAATGCCGGAAAAAGCGTCTGAGGGTTAGTGCGTTAGACGCGACAATGTGCGTCTGGCGCATTGCACAGCGCTAGGCGCAGCATTGTTGCGTCTGGCGCAATTAACCATACTATTATTTTTTGATTTTTGTAAACTCGTATGAACCGCATGAGGTTTTGGTTAATGAGGGGGACCGAACCTTGCACAAGGTTGCCTACGTATCCAAATAGGAATCAGGCCGCACGTAATTCATGCTAAAAAAAAATTGGATAACTAATACCAATCAAAGAATTGGTTGTGTTTTACACATAAAATTTCTTGAGTTGATCAAGATTGGTTAGCTTATGAAATTTAGTGTCGTCCATGTGAATGAGTTGAGCTGCTCCTCCACATAGGATTGTCTTGACAATGTATAGGTCGGCCCAAGTAGGTCTGAATTTACCTCGAGGATCTAACACATTTTTCCTTAATGCTTTGAGCACTAAGTCTCCCTCTTTAGTATTTCGGGGTTTGACCTTCTTATTGAAAGATCTTGCGATACGATTTTGATAAACTTGGAGATGATGTAAGGCAACTAATCTTCGTTCATCGAGTAAAATGAGCTCTTCGAATCTAACTTTGACCCAGTCAGCTTCAGGAATTTGACTTTCTAGGACAATGCGTAGGGATGGTATTTCTAGTTCAACAGGTTGAACAGCTTCTATGCCATAGACAAGAGAATAAGGTGTAGCTCCGGTAGATGTTCGGATAGAAGTGCGGTATCCCCATAAGGCAAAGTGTAGCTTATCGGGCCAATCTTTATAATTTTCGGTCATTTTCTGTATGATAACCTTGATATTTTTGTTAGCAGCCTCCACAGCACCATTGGCCTGGGGTCTGTATGGGGAAGAGCGATGGTGTTTGATGCTATAAATCTCAAGGATTTGTTCACATTCAGCTTGGAAATGGGTACCTTGGTCGCTGATGACCTCGTGGGGTACTCCATAGCGGTAAATTATGGTCTTTTCTAAGAAGACAACGACATGTTTGGCTGTCAACTTAGCATAAGATGCTGCTTCTACCCATTTAGTGAAGTAATCTATGGCCACAAGGATGAATTAATGCCCCCCAGTACCAGGTGGTGTTATTTTACCAATAATGTCAATACCCCAGGTTGAAAATGGCCAAGGTGAAGTGAAGGTATATAACAAGGAAGGTGGGACATGTTGCAGGTTAGCGCATAATTGGCATTTTGGACAGGTTTTGGCATAAAGGTAACAATCTTTCTCCATTGTGGTCCAGTAATAGCCTAAGCGAATGATCTTTTGAGCTAATATGCGGCCATCATATGTGTGCCACAAATTCCGCTATGGACTTGATCCATGACCGTTGTGGTATCAGGTTTATCAATACAGAGCAGGTGCACACCTTGTGGTATTCTTTTGTACAGTGCCCCGTTATATTCGACATATTGGGAGGCCAATGAGCCTTAAGGCACGCTGGGCTCTTGTTGAAGCTCCATGTGGGTATTTTGTTTTTATCAAATAGTTGAGAATATCAATAAACCATGGTTCAGAAGGGATAGGATCTAGCTCAGTGTCTAAGGCATGAACGTAAGCAGGCTCTTGTCGTCTCTCAATGATAAGGGGCATTTCTGGCATGGTACGAGGGATCCTAATCATAGAGGCTAAGCGGGCCAAAGCGTCAGCAAATTAGTTTTCTTCTCATGGAAGGTATGTGTATTGTATTTCAGGGATTTGTTCAGCAATGGTTTCTAGATGAGTTTGGTATTGCAAGAGGCTTTCATTTCGAACCTTCCATCTTTTAGAGATTTGATTGATGATCAAAGATGAATCACCATATACACTTAATTTTTTGATGTTGAGGGACACTGCGGCCTAGAGCCCTATGATACACGCTTCGTACTCGGCTGCATTATTAGTAACATCGAAGTCGAGTTTAATAGAAAGAGGAGTGTGTTCGCCTTCCGGTGATACCAGGAGTACCCCGACGCCACATCCCTTTTGGTTGGATGCACCATCGAAGTATAGTGCCCAACTTTCGTCTTCCGTCATGAGAAGATCTTCATCAGGAAATTCATATTCTTCGCGAGATTCATCTACAGGGAAATATGCTAAGAAGTCAGAAACAGCATTGCCTTTGATGGACTTATGAGGGATAAATTTTAAATCAAATTCGGCCAACATTATTACCCAGCGGGAGAGTCTTCCATTAAGGGCTGGCTTTTCGAACAAGAACTAAAGAGGGTCCAGTCGAGACACTATATGGATGGTGTGAGTAAGCATATAATGTCGAAGCTTCTTAGTGGCCCAGACTAGTGCAAGACATAGCTTTTCTAAGGGGGTGTAACGGGATACGTAGTCTAAGAGCTTCTTACTAAGGTAGTAAATGGTGCATTCTTTCCCATCAACCTCTTGTGCCAACATGGCCCCAGCCGCGGTCTTAGTCACAGTCAAGTAAAGCCTTAAAGGTATGTCAGGTAAGGCAGGTGCTAGAACAGGTGGGTTGGATAAATATTCTTTGATTTTGTCAAAAGTTTTTTGGCAATCCTCATCCCATTTGGCAGCGACACTTTTCTTAAGCTTTTTAAAGATGGGCTCACACACCATAGTCTGTTTAGAGATGAATCTACTGATGTACTTGATTTTACCCAAGAAGCCCCTGATTTGTTTTTCATTCTTAGGCGGAGGCATGGTCATTATGGCCGTTATTTTAGCAGGGTCAATTTCAGTCCCTCTAGAACTGATGACATAACCTAGGAGTTTCCCCGAAGTGACCCCGAAGGCGCATTTTTGTGGATTAAGTCTCATGTTGTATTTGCGAAGTCTCATGAAGAACTTCTCAAGGGCGGTATGGTGTCCCTCTCTATCTTTGGACTTAACTATCGTGTCATCTACGTAACCTTCTACCTCTTTATGCATCATGTCATGGAGAAGGGTAGTCGCAGTTCTTTGATAGGTGGCCCCAGCATTTTTTAATCCAAAAGGCATAACGGTATAGCAAAAGGTTCCCCACGGTGTGATGAAGGTAGTCTTTTCCATATCTTCCTCGGTAATTTTTACCTGATTATACCCTGCATACCCGTCCATAAAAGAGAGAAGGGCATGGTTGGCAGTATTGTCTACTAGGACGTCTATGTGAGGTAAGGGAAAACCATCTTTAGGGCTCGCTTTATTGAGGTCTCTATAATCGACGCACATCCTAACTCTCCCATCCTTTTTAGGTACTGGCACAACATTAGCAATCCAGTCAGGGTAGCTAGCGACTTTTATAAAACCTGCATTAAGTTGTTTAACGACCTCTTCTTTGATTTTGAGAGCTACATCTGGCTTCATTCCGCGCAACTTTTGTTTGACAGGCTTCATCCCTTCGATTAGGGGAATGGTATGCTGAGCAATTTCGCGATCAATGTCTGGCATGTCCTGGTAGGACCATGCGAATACGTCGATATATTCAACTAACGTTTTGATTAATTGAGTGCGTTCGTACTCGCTTAAAGTTAATCCAATTCGTACCTCCTTTGGTTCATTATCATTTGAAAGATTAATTTTTTCTGTTTCCTCAATGATTGGAGTTTTATTTTCATGTTCTTCCACCGCTTTAATTATTTCTTTTTCAGATTCATTGTTGCAATCAGAAGGAGAAGGAGGGGAGGAAGTAGAGATATTCCACAAGTCATAAGCAAATGAGTTCATATTATTGAAATCGGAAATCATAGAATTGAACAATGACTCAGCAGAAACTAAAGACTCTACTTGAACACTAGAATTAACAGGCTTAGAAATAGTCCCAACCGGGATACTAGACTCAATAGACTCAAATTCAGACTCAGACTCTGACTCGGACTCTTCAAACATTGGTCCTTCCCCGGTGGTGAAGATCATCTTCTTTCCGTTTGGAGTAGCCAACTTGATAGTCTTCCTCCATCCTTACATAATGCCACTTGCAGGAGTGATCAGCATGGTAGGGTCGAAGCCTTCATTTTGTAGCACAGCCTGGATATGAACGGTATCATTTGGGCATTTAACTCGTTCTTGACCGAATAGAAGTCCCAATGCCTTGTAATCTAAACAGTCTTGAGTGAACTGTTTAATTTGGGGATCAGGAATCCCTTCTTCTAAAAAGTGACAGATCGAAATACTTGAATCCGGGGTAGATCACTCCCTTCCGAGCCTCGATAGAATGGTTCAGGGAATTCATAGCAAGGATAATCTTCTCCTTCCCTTAGAAATTGCCCATTCAAAGTGGGTTGATAGGGAGGAAAAGGGATATTGTCCTTGTCCTTGGTATTGCGATATGCTATGCGTTGTGCAATATGTTCACGCGAGCTCCTTCCCTGGTAGACTTGTATCCTAAGCCAATAAAATTTTCTACTGACTTAGAGTTAGTGACGGGAGGTGCTCTAGACTTCTTAGTACCCAAGTGACATGCCCGGGAAATGTCCCTTCTTGCGCATGATGTAGTTGACTGCTAGATTGGAGAAGCAATCAAAATCAAATGGCGCTAAATCCTCTTCAACGAGGGCTACTTCTTCGGGAACGAATCCTCAAAGATCTTCATCCTCCTCATCATGGTCTATCTCGGATGAGAGGATTGTCTATTACTTGTACCTTCATTGTAGAGGCATCAAGAGTTATGGGAATGACATCCACAATCATCTTAACCTTTTGATGCAAGGAAGACGGGAATGCACCAAGCTCATGAAGCCATGGTCGTCCTAAAAGTAAGTTGAATGAGGCCTTAATGTCAATGACCTGAAAAATCGTATGCTTTTCTATAACCCCGCACGAGATGGGCATGCCCAAGGATTGACGACGAGAATTGTTGTATGCTCGGATGCCTTGGTGAGAGGGACTGAAATCCTCATCTTTAAAACCTAGACGGCGCGCAGTTCGCAATGGACATACGTTGATGGGAGATCCATTATCTACTAATGTCATTGGGACATTCATGCCCACACATGCTACAGTGAGATGTAGGGCTTTGTTGTGTTTACTTCCTTCAAAAGGAAGGTCATCATCATTAAAGAAAATAGTGTTTCCTCGGATTGGATTATCGGCATTCGAGAAATTGACCAATCCTTCAAGAGAAGTGTCGCGATGATACATTCATCTTGGTGAGGGCATTTAATAATGCCATGCGATGCCCATGAGAGGAGGTTAGCAAATGTTTAATGCTTTTGTATTGAGTGTTGATGGAGTCTTTTGGGGAACTCCTGTGGTTCTTTTTACCTTGCCAAAGGAAAGCTATCCGTTTTAGGGCTAATGACTTCATCTTCATCATATGTTCCCCGTACATAGTCACTTTTTTCTATGACAAACTCGTCTTCTTCATCACTATCCCGATACCATTGATATATGGTGAGGTGCTAGCAATAATGATAGTGGGGACAGGATCCCCTATTGGTGTAATCAAGAGAAGTGGATCATAACAGTATTGATCCTCAGAGATAGCCAGAACTTTGTCTAATGGTCTATCTTGATTGTTAGGCTTCTTCCCTGCAGGAGGAATGGGAAGTCTACCTTCGTCGATCATGTCTTGAATGTCATTCTTCAGCCTGAAGCAGTCCTTTGTCTTGTGACCGTTTCCCCTATGGTATTTGCAGTAAGCATTCTTGTCCCAACTCGGTCTTTTATTATGCTCTTCTGGATCAGGAGTTGGTCCGATGGGATCAAGAGCGCCCTTTTAATTGAGGCGATCAAAAGCGGTGGCATATGACATGCCTAATGGAGTGAACGTCCTTCTCATGTTCCTCTGGAAGGATTTTTGGGGTGCCTCAAGAAGGTTTACCTCTCCACCTTTGGAAGTGGATCCATAATCATTCTTCTTGTTGTTATTATTGCCCTTATAACGATTGTTGTCATTTTGGGCATTTTTCAACAAGTCGTCTTTAATTTGCACACCTATGTCGTACAACTTGGTGAAATTATCGATACCCAAGTATTTGAGATGAGTTTTGTACTTAGGTAACAAGTTGTTAACAAAGAGGCCGACGAGGTCCTTGTCAGCAGGTCTGGAGACCATGTAAGCAGACTTTTCTCTCCACCTATTAAGGTAGGTGGTAAAGCCTTCATTGCTATCTTGCTTTAACACTTCCAATTCCCTTAGTGAGGTTTGGATTACAGTGTTATGTGCATATTGTTTCATGAACTCTCTAGTGATATCACCCCGTGTTTCAACATGTTTGGGGTCCAGGGAGTAGAACCAGTTTTGGCAGGCAGGGTCCAACGACATCGCGAATACCATTGGATAAAGTTCAGGGTCCACAGACTTAATGATCATAGTGGCCTTGAAATTCCTCAAGTGATACTTGGGATTGTCAGTAGGTTTGAACTTAGGAAAGTCACTTGTGGAAAAATTTTCAGGTAGTGTTCCTTTGAATTTGTTGTTCTCATCCAAATCAAAGTAGGACTTCTTATCGGTGACCTTTTGGACAACATTTTCCATATGTTTGGCGAATATAGTATTTTCACCACTTTCAACTTGGTGCAGACGGAGAGTTACCTCCTCCAAGTTCTTAGCCATTCGTTCGATGATGTTGGTCAACTAAGTAACCTTTTCGTCACCCATTGTTGCTTCAACAGTTGACCGCTCTTTAGCCGGTGGAACAGATCTAGTCTTTCGCGCACGTGGACGACCTATCGAGACTGTTCTCTCAACTAATCAGTTTGACAAGGACACATTGACTTAGGACGCACTTCAAAAATGGATAGGGTGAAAAATGAAAATATTTTCGAAAATATCATTTTAATTCGTTCAAAACTCCTGGCAAAAGGAGGGGACCTTTATGGAAGGAAATCTATGTTGTGGATGACGTATGAATTTATTTTGTGGAGGAGAATGGATATGATATATTGGACATTATGGATTTTACTTTGTGGGGAAAAATGGATAATGATATATTGGTCGTTATGGACTTTATTTTGTGGAGGAAAATGGATAATGATACATTGGCAAGAGTTTATCATCAATCAAAATGCAGTTTTGGAAAAAAAAAAAAATTTTTGTTTTTGTTAAGATGGGATAAGTTGTTGGGAGGATAGAAATATCCGACTTGCTCAAAAAAAAAAAATATGACCATGCACCTAGATGAGACCTGATAATGATAGAACTCTAAAACAAAGACTCGTTTTTTGTTTTTTAAGTGAAGTTAAACACGGGATGGTTTGAATAGTCAATGACTCTAATGCACGAAGTATCATACGGAATTGATCACCACATTGCCTAAAGTGACGGAAAACGAGAGATGCACAACAATACGCCACACAGCGAATTTGCGTGTGACGCAAATCGTGCGTTTGGCGCAGGACAACAGCGTCAGGCGCATCCTCATGCGTCTAGCGTGAGGGCCCACTCTCATATTCGTAGCAGTTTATACAATATTTTGATAAATCTCGTATAATTTCAAGACGCGAAGACTTACGCAATAATGATAACAATAGTGTAAGACGCACTAAGTTAGGAAGCACTAATTGACGCAAAGTGTTGACGTGAACAGTTGCCCGAAGACCAATTAGCATGGGACGAAAAGATTACTTGTCACGCAACCAAGGCGTGTGGCTCGCGGTCTTTGCATCTGGCGCATGAGTGTTGCGCCAGGCGCAACTTAATGCGTTTGGCGCAATACTCTGCGGCATACATACTGATAATTGGACAAATGTTCGGCCGAAAACAACGACATTATTTTTTTAGACGCGAAGGGTATTAGTTTTAGGCGCAATACATAACAACATGTTCATAAAATATGATCAGGCCAAAATTGCAGTCACACATAAATGTCAAGTAACATGGATGCAGAAGTTCTCAACCTAAAGTCCAGTTCTACATTCAACTATTGGTCAGGTTTAGGTTAAGGCTGAAAAGGGTCTAAGAGATTGATCCCACGCTTCGTACCTCTGCTTAAAGAGGTGGCCACGTGTAAGACGCACTCCAGTCTCAAGTCAGGAACAAGAGAACAGTGCCATAGTTGGGTAGGTTTACTTATGACTAAGATCCAACACTATCGCTCGTAAAGCTTTTGGAAGGACAACGCGCAAACCCCCGGGTGACCTCACACATAGAACATGTGTTAGTGAGGCAAGGTAGATTGTGCTTATGATGGCTAATAGCCATGCACATGCAAAACAGTATATCATTCTAAGGCATAAAAATAAGAGTGAATTGTATTTTTCAAGTGTCACCCACTCATTTAAAAAAAAAAATTTTAAAAAAAAATCCTCCCCAGTGAAGTCGCCAAATTATAGGCGTGTTTTTAATTCGTCTACGCGGTGTGAGCGTGTATTAGATTTGACTACCCCACTGTTAAGTTTTTATTGAAAAATGTATTGAAGTCGCCAACAATTCTTTAGAGGAAGAATCATAAACCTAATTGGATTGAAATGGAAGGGACATCTTAGGGACTTATCCAATGTAGATTTCCCCGTCATGACCATAGATGGTCAGGAACCAAAAAAGTGAGTTCGGGGGTGAGGGTACAATATAGTCAGGAACTATATTGCCCATTGTTGGCCTCTACTAAATAGCAATTCACAGCAGATTTTATGCAATAGAACAATCAAACAATATTTTAATACACCCTAAAATAATTAATCTAGATGGGTTCAAGAAACACACAAAAGACTAATTATTTAATGACCAGTTATTAAGCAATCATTTTACAAGGTTCCCAATAGGTTGTCCAAATTATCTGAATTAATTAGAACAGTTCTTTAGGTCTTGTTTAGCATAATAATATATGGGTGATCAAAGAATGCAAGGCAATCATAATAACAGGAGCATTATATACAGAAAATATAAGAAAAGAGGTTAGAATTTACAAAAGGACCACGGTTATTAATTAAAAATCTACATCATGACAAGAAAAGAGTTAGTAACTTCAATAAAATAAATATGATTATTCAAGAGCCCTCAGGTTTATACCTATGTGGTTTAGATCGAAGAGCGTAGTGACCCTCAGTCGAAGCAATCTTGAAACCAGGAATAAAGTAGAATCAGGAAGCAGAATCAACGTAAAAGATGAAAAGCGTTTTGTATGTTTTTGTATTCGAAGTGTGTTTCGGAGTTTTTTTTTTAGAGTATTTGAGTGCGTAAAAATAATAATTCGAAGCTGTCTTTGATTCGGGAAATCAGCCCGTATTTATAGGCAAACAAGCGCGTGCGTCTGACGCACACCCTACGCCTGGCGCAAGCCTACGTGGCGGGCACGGGCGGCGCAAGTTGGCCTCCCTAACGTGGTCCGTCCAATTAAAACTTTGCACATGGAAATGCGTTTTTGAAAAGATAAATTTTTATGTTGCGTCTCACACAAGACATGCGCTAGGCGCAGGACTTTGTGTGAGTCACAAGTCCAGGTGTCAGGCGCTCATTGGAGTGCTTGACGCAATACGGCCAATGTGCTGGACACACGTGGCGCGCTGAGCGAAGCCGCCGCGTCCGGGGCAAAATCCGGAATTTTCGAGAATATTCCTTTTTTAATGTTACACGTGCTTTTAAAATGCCTTTTTTATCCTGAAAAATCCAAAGATCGAATTTTCCGGGTTGAAAATCTGTTTTATGGGTAAAAGATAATAATTAAAGCTTTTAGGAAAATATTTATCAAAACAATAAATATTAGAAAAATATTCATGAATAATAAATATTCAGTTGGGCTTTTAAAATGGACTTTAGAAAGCATTTCACGGGTTGAACTTACAATTAATCATCATGAATGATTAATTGGCTTTTATAATATTATTTTAAAACACACATTGTCTGGTTATTCGGACTGCTCCTCCATTGGGCCATGTCAACTAAAACCGCGGTATATTTCATCATTGGACCCTTAAATGGGGAGACACGATTATGTGTCTATAATCAGGGTTCACTAAATGTAATTTATTGAATGGCATATGGCCTAACCTCAGGTGCCATAGCTTTGCAGTCTCAAAGTGAGCCAAGAGAGCAGCTTCAGATTGAAATTGTTGCTTGTCCGAACTTGAATTATTTCTAAAGTCTGAGCTTGTATTATTTCTGCAATGATCTTCACTCACATCATACAAACCAGCATTGAGTCTACCAAGAGCCACTGAGTGATGTAAGGAGGGATCCTGGAGTAAACACAAATCAGATGTGAAGGTTATGTGACAATTTATGTCAGTGCAAAGTTTATGAGTGGATAACATATTAAACTTGAATCCAGGGACATGTAGCACATTCTCTAGTATAATCCCATTGTCAAACTCCACTTTTCCTATGTTTTCAACTATCACTTGCTTCCCATCAGCAATGGTGATAGTACTAGGAAGTTTAGCATATGTTTCATAGGAAGAAAATAAGGCTAGATTTGTGCAAATATGGTCATCTTGACCTAACCAAAGTCTACCTAGAGTCCAAATTTACCCCAAACTGATTAGACTCGACCGAAAATGACCCACCCAAATATGACCCAACCAATGATTGATCATGCGTTGACCTGACTTAAACTCGTCCCAAGTGGACCTGACGCGGTCGACCTTTATGTTGAACATGACAAGACACAACCCAAACACACTCGATCTAGCTTCGATTTAGCCAAATCTACCCATTGGCCCAATTTGACACCTTTAATGGGCCAAACACCAACCAAGAAGCGAACTAAAAGCGAACTGAATTAGATTCATAAACTAAGCACACGTATAAAATGAAAGTGACAACCACCCTTGAAGGCTGACGCAACTAATAAGCTGAACATGATTGTTGCTTAATTTATGTAAAAATAACACGAGCACATATGCAATTGCAATGGCAAATATTATGGGCTGAGAAATGAGAATTGTGACTGGTGAGACCACCTCCGATCAAAGCTCTCAGTCTCTCAAACATTTGTGAGTTTAATGAAACAGGGACAACCTAGGAAAAGTCACTGCTGCTCCTTGTATTCTTTTTCCCTAAGAGCAGACATATTCTTGTCTTTTCACCAAACAATAATAATAAACATTTCTGTTAATAAAAAAAAAAAAAAAATTTCTAAAATACTTGTTTTGGGCGTACATTTTTAAAGAATTCTTGAACATGCTTTTGTTTGCCGCCCTGATAAACTAACGGAACTAGAACACGTTCTTAATTTTCAATGATTTGGTAGTTTGTGCAGTCAAGCACGTCTCAATACATGTGGTTATCAGGAAGCTAGCACAAGAAAATGGAGAGGAAAAAAGGGGAATCATTCTCCGCAACTCTTTAACTTTTCACAACTAAATTTATTAGTCAAAGACTTTGGAGCTATTATTTTAGTCTTATTATACTTATGATAAGAAGTTAAGAACAGTCCACTTAGAGCAACAAAATTTGACAAAAAGATATGATCAAGTTCAACTTGATATCCAATTATATTAAGAGACTTTTTGTACTCCTGATTGAATGGTGTCATAGCTTTGAAGTAAATATAAAGCTTGTTTCCTTGTACAGGATTAGCCATGTCATTTGTAATAGTCGTCAGTATTATCTCATCTCATTCCAATTATATTAAGAGACTTTTTGTACTCCTGATTGAATGGTTCGTTAAGAGGAAAGGAAAAGGGTATAAGAAAGGGTTACAAGGAGAATGGAAAGGGTTTTCCTTTGATTAAAAATATTGTTTGGCTAGGAACATCAAAGAAATGAAAAATTATTATTATAATAATATAAATGATAGTAATAATAATAATAATAAATAACAATAATAATATATATTAATAATAATAAATAATAATAAATAATAATAATAATAATAATAATAATAATAATAATAATAATCAATAACAATAAATAATAACAATATTAATAATAATAATAATAATAAATAATTATAATAAATAATAATAAATATTAATATTAATATTAATATTAATATTAATAAAATAAATGATGATGATGATAATAATAATAATAATAATAACAATAATAATAATAATAATAATAATAATAATAATAATAATAATAATGTAATAATAATAATAATAATAATAATAATAATAATAATAATAATAATAATAATAATAATAATAATAGTTGTATGGTAGAGGGATATGGGGTAATCCCAAACCTTGGGGGTGGTGGGGAATCAATCAAAGGGAAGGGAGGTAATCCTAATAAGAAAAAGGGGTAAAGGGTTTGAAAAAAAGCATTAACCAAACACTCACAAAGGGAAACAAGGAACTTAATTCCCTTTCCCTTTCTTGAAACACTCCAACCAAACACCCAGTTTTCGGCATTTAGGGGCATGTTAGGTCATATATAGTTCCAATAGGTACATATATAACTATAAAGAGTCAATTCAATTCCACTTATATGCTTTGAAACACATTTTGGGTAAATGAAGGCTATTTCGGACCGATTTTGGCCTTTACACTCCAATTCACTTAGTTTTTTGCATTTAGCCGCATGTTAGGTCATATATCGTCCCAATAGGTACATATATAACTATAAGAGTCAATTAAACACCACTTATATGCTTTGAAACACATTTTGGGAAAATGAAGGCCATTTCGGGCCGATTTTGGCCTTTACACTCCAATTCACTTAGTTTTTTGCATTTAGCCGCATGTTAGGTCATATATAGTCCCAATAGGTACATATATAACTATAAGAGTCGATCAAACTCCACTTATATGCTTTGAAACACATTTTGGGTAAATGAAGGCCATTTCGGGCCGATTTTGGCCTTTACACTCCAATTCACTTAGTTTTTTGCATTTAGCCGCATGTCAGGTCA
This sequence comes from Beta lomatogona, assembly GCA_947646795.1. Lineage (NCBI taxonomy): Eukaryota > Viridiplantae > Streptophyta > Magnoliopsida > Caryophyllales > Amaranthaceae > Beta > Beta lomatogona. The sequence goes on from CANSNZ010001128.1 coordinate 898,623, forward strand.
TATATAGTTCCAATAGGTACATATATAACTATAAGAGTCAATTAAACTCCACTTATATGCTTTGAAACACATTTTGGGTAAATGAAGGCCATTTCGGGCCTACTTGGGCCTTGATACTCCAATTCACTTAGTTTTTTGCATTTAGCCGCATGTTAGGTCATATATAGTTTCAATAGGTACATATATAACTATAAGAGTCAATTAAACTCCACTTATATGCTTTGAAACACATTTTAGGTAAATGAAGGCCATTTCGGGCCGATTGAAGGCCATTTCGGGCCGATTGAAGGCCTTTACGCTCATATTCACTTAGTTTTTTGCGTTTAGCCGCATGTTAATAGGTACATATATAACTATAAGAGTCAATTAAACTCCACTTATATGCTTTGAAACACATTTTGGGTAAATGAAGGCCATTTCGGGCCGATTTGGGCCTTTACACTCCAATTCACTTAGTTTTTTGCATTTAGCCGCATGTTAGGTCGTATATAGTTCCAATAGGTACATATATAACTATAAGAGTCAATTAAACTCCACCTATATGGTTTGAAACACATTTTGGGTAAATGATGGCCATTTCGGGCCGATATTCGCCTTTACACTCCAATTCACTTAGCTTTTTGCATTTAGCCGCATGTTGGTCATATATAGTTCCAATAGGTACATATATAACTATAAGAGTCAATTAAAATCCACTTATATGCTTTGAAACACATTTTGGGTTAATGAAGGCCATTTCGGGCTGATTTTTGCCTTTACACTCCAATTCACTTAGTTTCCGGCATTTAGGGGCATGTTAGGTCATATATAGTTCCAATAGGTACATATATAACAATAAGAGTCAATTAAACTCCACTTATATGCTTTGAAACAGATTTTGCGTAAAAGAAGGCCATTTCGGGCCGATTTTGGCCTTTACACTCCAATTCACTTAGTTTTTTGCATTTAGCCGCATGTTAGGTCATATATAGTTCCAATAGGTACATATATAACTATAAGAGTCAATTAAACTCCGCTTATATGCTTTGAAACACATTTTGGGTAAATGAAGGCCATTTTGGGCCGATTTGGGCCTTTACACTCCAATTCACTTAGTTTTTTGCATTTAGCCGCATGTTAGGTCGTATATAGTTCCAATAGGTACATATATAACTATAAGAGTCAATTAAACTCCACCTATATGGTTTGAAACACATTTTGGGTAAATGATGGCCATTTCGGGCCGATATTCGCCTTTACACTCCAATTCACTTAGTTTTTTGTATTTAGCCGCATGTTAGGTCATATATAGTTCCAATAGGTACATATATAACTATAAGAGTCAATTAAACTTCACTTATATGCTTTGAAACACATTTTGGGTTAATGAAGGCCATTTCGGGCGATTTTTGCCTTTACACTCCAATTCACTTAGTTTCCGGCATTTAGGGGCATGTTAGGTCATATATAGTTCCAATAGGTACATATATAACAATAAGAGTCAATTAAACTCCACTTATATGCTTTGAAACACATTTTGGGTAAATGAAGGCTATTTTGGGCCGATTTTGGCCTTTACACTCCAATTCACTTAGTTTTTTGCAATTAGCCGCATGTTAGGTCATATATAGTTCCAATAGGTACATATATAACTATAAGATTCAATTAAACTCCACATATATGCTTTGAAACACATTTTAGGTAAATGAAGGCCATTTCGGGCCGATTTTGGCCTTTACACTCCAATTCACTTAGTTTTTTGAATTTAACCGCATGTTAGGTCATATATAGTTCCAATAGGTACATATATAACTATAAGAGTCAATTAAACTCCACATATATGCTTTGACACACATTTTAGGTAAATGAAGGCCATTTCGGGCCGATTTTGGCCTTTACACTCCAATTCACTAAGTTAGAGAATTCAACATGGAAAAAGTTTCTTGTGCGGCTGAATTTATATATTTGATTAGAAAACAAGTATAAATCAGATATTATTTTTGTCTTAAAAAACAATGGCAAATAGTAACACTAAGAAAATTCTCAAATAATTCTACTTTGACAGCAAGATTATTATACATTTGACTATTCATAGTCTACAATCCATTTCTCAAAGGAAATCAATTTGCAAATTTGAAAGCACTCGACTTTGAGAAATCTATGGACAACTCGTCAAGTTCCTATTGGAGATTTCGAGCATTTCTATAATTAGATCCATGTTGCGTTAGTTTAAGTTGCATGGTTAAGGTGTAGTGGCATAAACAACAGTGTATATAGAGTATGTAGTTTGTTCGATGTGGAGCATAGCTACTTCGCTTTTGGAGCACTGTTGAAACTTCGACGAAAGAAGTTGCAGAGATTTGCTTTAAGCTTCATGGAGGAGCGTCCGCTCCAGCTTAAAGGTTTCACTCCTTGTTGGAGTGCGTGCTCCACTTGGGTAGAAAATTTTGTTTTGGCGAAGTGTTATATTCAGTGTCTCTGTGGTTATTGTATTTTGTTAGTATAACTGCCTATCCGTGAACATGTTTAAGTAACTCTATATGTTATGTATGTCATGACTCTTAATGAATGTTTGAGAGAAAAATTATTATTCTTTATGAACAATAAGATTGAGGGATTACAAAAATCAGTTTTTGACATCACAAATTCCAGAATACATTTGTTCCCATTTGACATTGTTCATAGCGAGCATGAATATAGTTGTTGTTCTTCTTTGTATCTCAAACGTGAATTCCGTGAAACCCATACTCAAGTGTAGGGTATGAATATTACTTTTGGAAAAGTGATATCACGCCTAGAAGACCAGTTGTTCTTTGTTTTCATCTTTGAGACTTTTGTAATTGTAATCTCCCTAACAATCCTAAAGTAATATCTTCAATAATGGCTACAATTCGCGAATGTCTGCAACTTTCCACAAATTAAAGTTGACAAGTTCGAAGGCATTGACTTTAGAAGATGGCAAAAGAAGATGCATTTCCTACTCACATCTCTTAGTGTGGCGTATGTTCTGAGTACTCCAAAGCCCATGAAAGTGGAAAATGAAACTGCCGAAACAACTAGGTAGAGTAACAAATGGAAGAATGATGATTACATTTGTCATGATCACATCTTTAATGGTATGTCCGATGCTTTGTTTGACATTTATCAATTTATTGAGCCTCCTAAAATTCTTTGGGATGAACTTGAAAGTAAGTATATAGCCAAGGATGCATCTAGCAAGAAGTTTCTTATTAGTAATGTTAATAACATTTAAATAGTTGATGCAAAGCCTTTAATGGAACAATCTCATGAAATTCAAAGAATCTTAGGGAGTTTTAAGCAACAAAACTTAAGTATGGATGAGACTTTTGTTGTTTCTTCTATTATTCACAAATGACCACCTAGTTATTTCTTCTCTAAAGCATAAGATAAATGATATGAATGTTGAATAATTGGATGCTCATGTTCGGATTGAAAAGGCATTCGAGTCCAAGATGGACGAAAGGATTATAATCCTAGTTCTTCTACCATTAACATGGTGGAGGATGGAAGATCAAATGTGTCTTCTAATCCTAAGAAGAGGGCTAGCAATTTCACTAAAAAAAACTATGGCATGAAGCCTAAGTATGATGGAGGTAGTCAACAATGAGGTTGTTTGGGGTGTGGCAGGCCCAGTCACTTCAACTAGGATTGCACCATTTGAAATAATAAAATGAGAAACAAGAATAGTGAAGGTAGGAATGGCGAAGAAATCCAAACCCCTACCAAAGAAGGTAGGTGTACACAAGTTTCACTTAATTGAAATATGAGTTATGTGTATATGATTTCTAAAATGTTTTGTGTACAAAATGATTGTTCATGGTGGATTGATTTGGGAGCATTAAGACATGTATGCAAGGAACGATATATTTTGAAGACCTACAAGTAGGTTGACAATGGAGAAGTTCTTTACATGGGAAATGGTGTTTGTAGCGGACACATTTATATTAACTAAAGGTGGTGTATTTGTAGAACATGCTTATTTTGTAATGGGATGTTTAAACTAAGTATTGTTAATGCTTTGAAAGACTCTTTGTATGTTGTAAATGACAATTCTTAACAGAGTTGGTCATGTTAACTATAAAAAGTTGTATTCCATATCATGTCTAAGTATAATTTAATCCCCTCTTTTGATCCAAGTATAGAAAAGTCTAGACCATGCATGTAAACAAAGATAACAATAAATTCTTTTCCCAATAGTGTGGAAAGGGATACTTCATTGCTTGATTTGGTGCATAATGATTTATGTGATTATCATAGTACTACCTTAGGAAATAAGAAATACATTATTGATAATCATTCAAAGTTTTGTTATGTATGCTTGTTGTTTACTTAGGATGAAGCCCTTGATAAGTTTTAAAATTTATAAATATGAAGCTGAGTTGCAACTAGTTGTCAAAATTAAAAGGTTTAAAACCGATAAAGGTGGTCTATATTATTATCCAAATTATATCCAATAAATTGGCATCATATATTAAACAACTGTACGTAACTTATACACCACAACAAAATGGTATAGCGAAAAGAAAGAATAGGATTTTACAAGAAATGGTAAATTCTATGTTATCTTATTCGAGGTTAAATGATGGATTTTGGGGATAAGCTATTCTAGCGGCTTATCATATTTTAAAGCGAGTTTCTAAGAAAAAGACCGAGGTTTAAAACGGAGTTCTTATGGAAAAGAACGATGTTACTCCATATGAACTTTGATATAAAAGGACCCAAGCTTGAGTTATCTCAAAGTTTGGAGATGTACGATAATTGTAAAAGTGTCGAAACCCAAATATTATAGGGTATGCTCTTCATAGCAAATCATATGTTTCTCCTATATGATGTACGTTAATCGTAAAAGTTGTACCTATAGGATTTGCTATGAATTGATTAGTTTGGGGATGTACGACAATCTACGAAGAGTATATTCTTTATAGCAAATCCTATAGGTTCTATATAGAACAAAATGTCGTTTAGTTAATTCACACTATTGTGGAGTCAAGAGATGCAATTTTTTATGAGATGAGATACTCATCATTTCCTAGGCAAAAGGAAAATTACTCCTAATAATAATGTTCAAGATATTGATGAAACCATTGTTCATCAAGAATTAGATGTACAAACTCTTGATGAGAATGTAGCCTCAACATCATCACCACCTAGAAGAAGTAAATGGGCAAGGAAATAGGAAGCTTTTGGCCTAGATTTTTATGTATATTTGGTTGAGGATCAAGAATTTCTATTATGACAAAATTTCCATATATAGTTAATGTGGAAGAGGATCTTTTAACGTTTAATGAGGCCATAAGGTCTCAAGATGACGCCTTTTGGAAAGAGACAATAAATGATGAAATAGATTCAATCATGGATAATAACACTTGGATTTTAGCTTATTTACCTCCTAATTGTAAACCAATTGGGTATAAATAAATTTTCAAAAATAAAATGGAATTTTATGTAACTGTTGACAAGCTCAAAGTGTGTTTAGTGGCTCAAGGTTTTACATAAAAACCAGGTATTGATTATTTTGATACATAGCTCCCTGCTGCTATTCACAATCTTGTGATCCATCAAATGGATGTAAAAATGGCTTTCTTGAATTGAGAACTAGAAGAAAAGGTATACATGCAACAACTGGATGGGTTTGTCATGAAAGGTCAATTCACTACAAAAATTAAAGTATTAGAGAAACAAATTTTGGCAATGAATTTTTGAGTTGTTGATAAATAAGCAACATAGATTATTTTTCCGTTGCCTATTATAAAAGTTACATTCTTTGCTCAAATTTTCCAACAAATGAAAGCACCATATTTGTTGCTATTGGAAACCAATTCTTTTACTATTTGTTGCTAGATGGCATCTTATTTTCAATTTGTTGTCATTTAACAACAAACTACGACAATTAACAAATATTTGATTTGTTAGAAACAAGTAACTTTACTATTTGCTGTAAGGTGACATTTGCAATTTGTTGCCATTTGGGAACAAACTACGACAACCAGTATATGATTTATTGACATTAGAAATACCTAATTTTACTATCTATTACTAAATGGCATCATATTTCCTTTTTGTTGCCGTTTAGCAATAAACTACAACAATCATTAACTATTTCATTTGTTGGCATTAGAAACAATTAATTTTAATATTTGCTGATAGATGACATCATATTTTTAATTTGTTGCTCTTTAGAAACAAATAAGAGTAAAAGGTAAATGATTTGTTGCCTTTTGAAACAAAATATTCTATTGTTTGTTGCTGAAATAGCATCAGACTTATTCTTGAATTGTGCCCCATATCGGAGAAAGATGAGCCAATGATTCTTGAATTGTGCCCCATATCGGAGAAAGATGAGCCAATGTACCACTTTATAAGGTTAAGAATTTTCTTATACTATCATAATTTGCTATTAGTATGGAACATCCTTCAAGCTTGTTTGTAATCTCCTCATCTTTATTGCTTTACGCAAGTGCAGGAGGATATAGTTGTGAAAGATCTTTTTAGATTCTTAGCTTATCTATACGTAGTTTCCCTATATCAACATGTTATAGTAATTAATTTTGCATGAGTACTATTCATGCCCTATAATCTGCGTTATTTACATTGGCATAAGTAATAATATTGCTAATTTTTACTTTAAATTGTTGAAAAATTAGTTAAATCTCTTTATTTTTAGTTTTATTCATTTCTTTATCATAATACATCTAGAATTTTGTACAAAGATTAATATTATACCAAGCGTATCATTGAATTCATTATATCAATAATATATATGCTATCTCTTAAATAAGGAAACTTTGATACTATACGTCCAACCTATGGTTGGTTCACTTTGAAAGATCTTTTTATATTCAAGCGGTCCCAAGTTTGAGGGTTGTTTTACCTTAACAATCCTTCAACTTAATCAAACTGCTAAATCATATTATTATGACACATTAGACTTTTTCATTGATTTCAAATAATCAAAATAAAAGGTTATCGGATAGCGCCATTTGTCTTAATTAAAGTTTTTAGCGGTTTAATTAATTAAGTTAAAGGGCCACTTTGGGAAAAGTTTGGACCACTTTAAGATAATAAACAGTTCGGATTAAAGTTAATTGTCCATAGTTGGGACTCTTTAATTAGATGCAAGTTCAAAAGGAATAGTTCCTTAGAGAGCAATGAACAATTTTCAGTTTCTTTTTATAGTTCATATGTTCTTACCATTACCTTTACTTCCTTATAAGGAACATAATCTACACCCTAATTTAAACTAAGCTCCTTTTCCAACACCAATACTTAGAGAGTATATGCATTTCAATCTTAATTTAACTAAGTATTCTTTTTTCTTATTCAATAATGATACCTTGCACATACAAGAAACTAAACATAGATCACTAGTATAACTAGTTTGTCCTTTCTTTCCCAAGTCATCTTTCAAAACTAAGGGTCAACATAATTGATTGAATTAATGAAGTAGTTTTATAGTACTAGTACATAATTAGCTTTAGAAGAGTAGTATGTTTTAATTACTCTAATATTAAGAGTAAAAAAGTTTATTAGCATGTGTAATATGGAAGTTGATGAGTTCATTCAATTTGAGGAGAGAGAGTGAGTTTAAAAACATTTACATTCTACTGTAAAGTAAGATCCTTTTGCAACACTATTACTTGAGAGCATCTGCACTTCAATCTTGATTGAAGTCTATTTATTCACTTCAATCTTGATTTAACTAAGTATTCTTTTTACTCATTCCATAATGATATTTTGCACATACAAGAAACTATACATGCATGATATGTATATTTAGTATAACTAGTTTGTCCTTTTCTCCAAGTCATCTTAAAAACTAAGGGTCAACATAAAAGATTGAATGAAGTAGTTTAATAATAATACTAATACATAGTTAGGTTAAGAAGAGTAGTATATTTTTTTTACACTAGCTTCATCTAACTAGAATAAAAACTAAAATTACATAGTACACCGAAATTGATTAGCTAAGAATTGGGCTCCCATAATCTTCTGAAGCGGAACTTTGCAAAGGTAGCAGAATGGTAACGATCCTCCAAGCTCAATGATGTGATTAATAGTCCAATGAAGATTGAAGTTGGAAGAACCAGAATTCTGTAATCCTTGAATAACACCTACAGAATCAGTTAGGATTTTTACATAACTAAAACCTTTTCGAATAGCCCATTGAATGCATGAAGACACGCTAGAAGTTCTGCTTGTAAAGCTGAAATAGCAAGGAAAGATATACCTCCACTAAGCTCCTAAGAAGGAAGCGCATAAACCACCTTTCAACCTGCACTCGCTTGAAGGGAGTTTTTTTTCCAAAGCGCCATCTACTTCAATATTAGTGACTAAAGAGCCACGGTTAGACCTACCCAGGTGGACTGAAAGAAATCCCGGGGTATAAAGATCACTCCTTTCATGAGGATGAAGAAATCTTAATTGTTTAGATTGTAAATCAAAAACTATTCATGCTGAGCATAGGAATTTGCAATGGAGACTCGCACTTGAATCTTAGTACAACTATCATCTCGAAAGATGTGATTGTTTCTTGCAAGCCAGATACCCCATATAGTAGCAATGAATAAGGCAATTTTAGGACCACCATTATCATCCTCACTAGCAAAGAGTAGGATATAGGAAAGAATTCAGTCTTTCATAGAAATGGATTCATCTATGTTTGAGTGAATTACCAAAGAGCTAAAACACCAAATTCTTTAGATTATGGGACAGGAATGAAAGAGACGAATATCATCATCATCATCATTATTAGAAAAAGGGCAAGCCTAGTTTGTAATAATACCCTTTGCAACCAAATTGATTTTATGCGCCAAGATATTATAGCTTAATTTTCATATAAGCACTTTCCACTTTGGCTGAATATTGAGGTGCCAAATCTTCTTGCAGAAATCGAAAGGCCTAGGAATACCAACAGGAATGTTGCAAATTGAGGACAAGAGAAAAGCCTAAGCACTCTTAGAAGTAAACTTACTTGAGGTATGATGTTACCATATTCTAACATCAGCAGTAGAATCACTAGGGGAGAAAAGAGGAAGGGTTGCGCTGCAAGGGCTGCGTTTTTCGGAAAACGCAGCCGTTCGTGTATGAAGGGCTGCAGTTTACAAGTAAAGCGCAGCCCTTTTAGTGAAGGGCTACAGTTAGCCCGAAAGCTAAGAGGCCATGGATTTAGGTTTCCCTTTCCTCTGCTCTCTCACTCAACCCGTCCGAAATTTCCCCTCTCACTCATCTTGTCTCTCTCTCTCAACGCCGTCCAAAATTTCCCTCTCTCTCCCACTCATCCTATCTCTCTCTCAACGCCGTCTCATAAAGAGGGGATCCGCCAGCCCTCTCCTCCTCGTCGCGCACCATCACGTAGTTCACAACACGTCGTACAAAGAGCAAAATTGAAGCTTCGTTTCGCTCTCGTCGCACGCACCAACGTCGCCGCAATCTTCTTCGACATGCCTTCGTCGTCGCTGCCTAGATCTCGTCATTTCACTCTCGTCGCGCGCTCCAACGTCGCTGAAATTTTAGTTTTTTTTTTTTTTTGTGAGGTTTAATTTGTCATTGTTTTGGAATTTTATTTTACACCAATGTAGCGCGCACCTAAAGAATATTGCGCTGAGATTGGATTTTTTATTTGGTTTTTAGTGCGTGGTAGAGGTAGATCTAGAGCTAGGGTTTGGTTTTTGGTACATTCTATTTTGTTGAGATTGGATTGGTGCGTTGTGATTGATTTTCGGTGGTGTTTATTGTTGAAATTAGTCGTTTGTTGATTTTGGCTGGTTTAATGTGTTGATATAAGTTAATGATAATGAGGTTTTGGGATTACGATAATTATCTGAGGCTATTTGGATGTGTGATTGAGTTTCTAAGGGTTCTCTATTTTTTTTATTTTTTTGTGATACTGGGATTTACTGGCTGTGTTTTTTTGATGTTCTATGTTTTATGTGTGTGATACTGGGATGTTGTGAAAGTTTGTGTGTACTATTTTTGCTACGCTAAAGAAATTGCGTTCATAAAATTTGTGATGTTCTCGATTTTTTGATATATTTAGGAGTAAAAAAATGCAAAAAAAAATATTTATTTTTTATTTTTTTGGGTCACAAGGGCTGCGGTTATGGTCAAAACCGCAGCCCTTTGTACAAACAAGGGCTGCGTTTTAGGCCCAAAACCGCAACCCTTCCAATATGGAAGGGTTGCGTTTTTGGGCCTAAACTGCATCCCTTCGTTGTGAAGGGTTGCGGCTTAAAAATGCATCCCTTCACTTTTAGTGAAGGGGTCGTATGGAAAGGCGCTGCTGGCCAAAAACGCAGCCCTTAGAAGTGTTTTAACCTCAGCCCTTTCTTTTTTTTCCACTAGTGAATACTGGGGTAACTCCATGCATAAAATAGCTTGAGAATCTTTAAAACAAACCATTTGATGAACCAATGGGATATTCCAATGAGGAGTAGGGTCAGTAATAAGAAAATCACAAACAGGAGCAGAAGTAGCTTGGCGTAAGGTAATAGAAGAATGAGCAACAAAACTTTTGCTGCAGCTAGACCCTTAGAACCCCAAGAAGAAGACCTCCTTTTAACAACCAAGGAACTACTATCAAGAGAAGAAGGATGGATAGAAGTTAACACCTTACTAATAAGGGAATTTGGAGAGTAGAATAAAGCCCAAGCCTTTTTCATTAATAAGGTTTTGTTCATAATATTAGTTGATCTTATACCAAAACCTCCCATACCTTTAGGGAGTTGAATAGTCCAGCGCTTTTTCCAATGAATGCCCTTTGCTCCAGAACCCGCCCACCAAAACTTTGTCATCATGGCATCAATAGAAGAAGAAATTGAAGAAGGTAACTCATAGCAAGTAATCATATGAGAAACTAATGCCACCAATATAGTATTTATAAATACTAGTTTAGAAGTTTGAGGAGGTTAAACATAGACCATAGAAGGATTCTCTCTGCAATTTTATCTAATAAAAAGGAGAAAGACTCCTTTTTTGAACTATGAAGATCAATAGGGGCACCCAGATGTAACCCAAATCTGTCGACTTCCAAGTAATTAAAGCATTGAACAATCTGCCTATGAACACAAGAGTCAATATTAGGCGATAATTTTGTCAAAGACTTAGAACAATTCACCACTTGGCTCGAGATTTGACTAAATCTACTAATAATTTCTCGGATATTATGAGAAGCATTGCTTGTAGCTTGAAAGAAAACCATCATATCATCGGCAAAAAATAGATGTGAAATAGAAGGACTTCTAGGTAGGGGTGTTCGCGGTTTGGGTTGGTACGGTTTGGCATGTAACCCAACCCAAACCACAAATATACGGTTTGACATTTTCCCAACCCAAACCGCAACGCACTTTTGCCCAAACCAACCCAAACCGTACCGCACAAAACGGTTTGGTGCGGTTTGGTTTGCGGTTTAACCCTTTTTTTCCTGCGCGACATTAATTTTGTAAAGTAGGAGTAAAATTTTTTTTGTTAATAAATATAAAGAGTCCAAATAAATATGAAGTTGACTTCATAATTAAACATAAATAATAATTTATCAAAAGTGTCGAAGTTCTTTATCTCAAACCTCTTTTTTCAGTTGTATACTTGTATGTCACCTTGTCAAGTGTATTTTAAAAAAAATCATATAAAATTGCGGTTTACGGTGCGGTTTTGGTTTACAAAAATTAAAACCCAACCCAAACCGCGTTTTGCTTGAAATCATAACCCACACCGCAATTTTGAAACCGCAAACCAACCCAAACCGCGAAAAAACGATTTGGGTTGCGATTTGGTGCGGTCCAGACCGCACTCATAACAGCCCCACTTCTAGGAGATAACTTGATACATTTAAAAGAACCTATATCTTCACCCAAACTGAGCATTCGAGAGAAAACGTCCATTCCAATGATGAACAGATAGGGAGACAAGGGATCACCTTGTTTAAGCCCTCTAGCTGAACCAAAAGCAGAGGAAAGAGAGCCATTTAAAAGGACTTTGTAGGAGACAATAGTAATACATTGGCGAATTAAGTGAATCCAAGAAAGAGGGAAACCATATGATTGGAGCATACAAAATAAAAACTTCCAACTCAGTTTTTCATAGGCCTTAGAAAGATCCATCTTAAGAGTAGCCAAAGCACCCACACCTTTTTTTCTTAGTAGAAATCTTATGGCTAAGCTCATGAGAAAGTAAAATATTGTCACTCATTTGCCGACCTTTAACAAAAGCATGCATGTTGATAGTCTGTAACAATCTCAGGCAGAAACAATCTCAATCTCTTGATAATACATTTATAAACACACTTATAAATAGTGTTACATAACCCAATAGGACGAAGATGGTTAGGATTTTGGGGAGAAGAAATTTTAGGAATCATGACTAGGATCAAGTGATTCCAGGACTTTAAAAGTTTGTTAGTGACAAAGAAATTATGAATTGATTTCACTTTATCAATCCCAACTATGTCCCAATGAATTTTAAAAATTCGAAGTAATCCCAATTGGACCCGGAGAAGTGCTTGCACTCATAGAGAAGGAATGAGATTTAATTTCCCTCGCCGTTGGGATAGAGAGAAGAGAATCACTTTGTTGTGAAGACAAGCAAGGAAGATGTAACTCATTTAGGACATTAAAAATGACACCCTCATCTGCTTGAGTCCCCTCTGAACCATAGACATTGTGTAGAAAATCAACTACTAAAGTCATCATTTCTTGAGGTTGATCAAACCAACTCCTATCTTAATTTTGGAGCACAACAATAGAATTTTGTTTTGCTCTAATTTTTTACTATCAAATAATATTTTTTTGCAAAAGAACCTTCAGCTAAAAGCCATTTAAATTTCATTCTTTGTTTCCAATAAACATGAGCTATAGTTGCATCACTCATAAGATCATAAGAATGGTTGATATAGTAGGCAGCTTGTTGAATATTTAGTAATTGCCCAGCTTGAGAAAGCGAAGAGGAGATAGCCTTCCAGTCAATGCCTCCCAATATCTTATGGTTTAGACACCATTATTGTAGGTCATTTCTAAACTTTGAAAGTTTTCAAGCAAGGAAATAGCTCGGATTACCACTAAAATAAGTAGACCATACTCTATTGATGATAGCAACAATATCATGATGAGATAAAACACCAATTTTCAAGTTGATACGGTCTTTTCAACAAGGTATTAGTAACTTGATTTGAGAAAATAAGCGCCGCGTGATCCGAGCAAGTAACTGGTTGATTGGTGAAAACACTTTGAGGAAAGAGTAAAAGCCATGCTTCGGAAATATAGCCTCTGTCTAATCTCTCAAAAATAGTGTAAGGAGGAAACCATTTATTTGTCCAAGTAAATTGGGGTCCTAAATAAGGTAAATCAATCACCTTTAACTCAATTTTCCATACCACAAAATCTTGCCATCCTTTGATAGTAGGGAATCATCCTAGTTTGTCATCATGGTTATCCAATTGATTGAAATCCCCTAAAATTTAAAACACATCTAGCTTTGTAGTTTTTTGATTAAGTAAACACCAAACTAATACCCTATTTCTAAGAATAGGTTCACCATAGACAAATATAGCATGCCATTCCTTACTAGTAACATCCATGACTTTAAAAACTATATTATTTTTTGACACAAAAGTACATGAAATATTGAGATTAGCCCAACTAACTACAAGGAGACCTCCTTTAGTCCCGATAGCATCAAAACCAAACATAAAAGAGGGAGAAGAGCTAAAATTATATTGACTAACCGCATCCTTATAATTCATTTTAGTTTCACTTAAGAATAAGAAAATTGGATGATTAGTAGAAATAAGCCAATTAATATAGGGAGTTTTCGGGGTGTTAGGCTCATTTAAACCCCGATAGTTCCAAGCAATCAGCTTCATGGATCCATGATTGGCTGTACAGGGCCAGCCAAATCACATGGAGGATTAAGGGACAAATCCAAGGAACACTTAACATCCAAGTCCATAAAACAAGTAGTAGCGAGACGACTCCATAGAGTCCGGCGGTATCCAAGAGTTCGGCCTCGCTAACATTTTCCGAAAGATGATTATTAGGCAAATCCCTTTTAACAGAAGGCTTAGAAAAGAAGTCGTCATCAGGATCAACACTCTAGTCAATCGCCCATCTCAACATCAGTGATTGCCTTAGGATATAACTTTAAGTGTCCTTTATGAAGAACCCACAGGTTAAACCCACCTTTTGCTTCCAAAGCATTGCAATTTCAGACGACGTTTTTCCTAAACCAATCAGTGAAGACACAATCTGGCATCGGAGAATGATCCATTGATAGAAACCTATGCAACTGATAATTACTAGGACGTTTTGAAGCCCATCTAGTATGGTTAAGACTAGTATGAGACACCCTTACAACATTAATAAGAACTGGAGAATTTGGTGGGTCATCTTCTGAAATCGGAGACACCTGAGATAAGAAATTTACCCTTAGAGGTGGAATTAACAGAGGAGTTAACCCAGATGAAGGAGGTAGGGGATGAACCCTTGAGTCATTTGATGAAATACATAACAGCCTATGGAGCCTCAGATTAGCTTGATGAAGGAAATTAGTACGAAGAGTAATAGCAGGCCCAGGATAGTTAAGAACAATAGTAGGAGAAGATGATGATCTTGGAGACATTCTATTAGTGATAATGTCATTTAGTAATCCAGCAGGATGAGTCAAAGAAGGGTAAGAACTACCTGAATTAGGAGAGGAATTGTTACGAGCCATGTTTCTCTGTTGAGCCCATTCCGAAATACCCAAAGTTTGGAAAAAAGAAGGCCTAACATCAGTAATAGGAGCAGGAATATACCCAGCATTCGAAGATTCCCCTACTTCGAAATTAGGGTTAGCCCTAGAAAAGTCACGAGAAGATTAAAGAGTTGTGTAATAAACGCAGGCTGATCCCCTAGATCAATTGTATGGGTATCTTCAGCTCGAGAAATATCACCTTGAGAAGGGAAGTTCGAAGGATAAAACTCCGCATATGGATCACCATCTAACCAAAATGAGAGCCTGAAGATCTAAACACAATATTACCCAGAGCCAAAGAATTGATGAAATCATCATTTTGAGAAGGGGATTGGGCTTCTTGATCAGAAGAATTGACATGCAAATCTTCCTCATCCATATATTCCTCCCCGGTCTCATAATCACTTGAATTTGAAGACAAAATATCAGGAACATTAGCATGCGGAGGATCTTCATACGGCCTCATGTGTCAGTAGATTCAGGGAAGTCATCTGGCTCATCCATGTGACATAAATTTAGCACAGTATTCCTGAATCTGAATCTATCTGGACTCCCACAAATAAGGTTTGTGTAGAATTGAGAGGTTAGAGGCCCATACAAAAACTTCAATCCACATTGTTCAAACTCAGATAGCTTATTATGAATTCTTCGGGGAGCTTAACAAAGAGAATGAGGACATCTCAAAGTGGAGTGCCCAACACACCCACAATGTTTGCAGAATTTAAACACACCCTCATATCTAAAATAAATCTAAATTACTTGATTTCCATAAAGACGGAGATAACAACCCGGAATCAGGGGCCCAATGAGATCAAGACAAAGTAAAACCCTTACCTCAGGATTAAGACGGATAGATTTAGAACTCGATATATCCATTCTTGATTTAGAAAACCCAGTGGTAAACCAACAATTCGAACCCATAAACGACCCGTATCAAAGTTTAGATGTTGTGGAACTATGGTCCAGTGCCCACGATGAAAGGTAACTATTCTTGTATCAATAACAACAGTATGATGTAGGATAAGACCATATATATCACGATGGTTATCACATTCGAAAATGTAATAAATGCCCCTTCTATGGACATTAATGTTACCTCGACGAACCCAATTACTATTTATGATACCTTGAATTAGGTGAGGGGAAGGAGGGTTAGGGCCAAACAATATCCCAATAACCGAGGTATTCCAACGAATATTAGAGATAGCATTAAAATCAGGAGCATTAAATAACACTTCCATTCTGAAATTATGAGAGTTGTATGAATTTTGCATGATAACAAGTAGAAATCAGCAAGAAAAATTTAAGCAGAGAATAACAGGTAGTAACAGACCATTTCAAGGAGAATGAAGAGGAAAAAAGTTCAGAAGAGAAATTTACAAACTGAAGATAGCTGTAGAGACAATAAATAACCCAAGTGTAAGAGAAGGAAATCCTCCCGCAGAAGATTACAACCACGCATACACGCCAAGTGGAAAGAAGACACCAAGTACCAGCTGAACTAGGCGGCTATAATAGGGAGGTTGAGCAGTAAGCAAAGAACACCATTGGTCAGGGAAACACAAGAGACATTTGAAAAGTGTAAAAGTGTTTGCATGCTACAATACGTTAACCAAGAGATTGAGCTTGAGCTTGTTTTGGGAAATCCACATCTCACTGCATGCTACAGTACCAAAGTAAGGAAGACAAGTAAACTTTCTTGCTGAAAATTACAAGATATACCACAACTGGGTGGGAAAAGCTCTTGAGGATTTATAGAGAGAGAGAGTTTTTAGGGTGCCTTATCTTAGTGTATGTCCACACAATTAACTACTGTAAACCTGTAGAGTAGTATATTTTAATTATTCAAATTAAGAATAAAAAATTTTAGCACGTTGAATATGGAAGTTGATGAGTTCATTCATGATGAGGGATAGTGAGATTTTGGCGAATAATTGAAACTAAGTCATGTAGACTCCACATCAAAGTCAATACCAGAGTAACTAAACGTTGACTATTTTTACAAGAAAGATGGATAAGGTAGTGTCCTGCAACGTACTAGATTTATTCGATTTTTCCCAACATCTATTTCTTTTATAAAAAAGATAGTTCCTCGATCACAAAGTCTCTATTGGTAAACACATAATTATGTCTATGCATTTTTCATTCTCGATAATGATATAAAACGTCGTCATAATAATTCCAACACGAAAAAGAGCTATCCAAATAGCTAAGCCTGAAACAATTTTAGAAATCCCGGGGTTCATTTAAGAATAAAAAGGTTCAAACTCCTATTTTAATTTAAATGTCCAATTAATCATCCTTGATAATTTTTATATTCTAATAATTTTTAAAATAAATATTCTATTAAATAATATCATAACTCTGGATTTTTAAGCTTTTTTTAAAAAGATAATGTTTGATAGAAGATGAGAGAAATCGTTTAGTTGCGAACAATAAACTAATCCAGCCAAACCCAGTGAGCTGCGTGTGACGCAGTAGTTTGCGCCTGGCGCAGGTCCATACACCACGCACATTTGTTGGCAGATTACAAAAATATTATGGCGTTGGTTAAGCTATGGTGACAGGCAAGCATGCGCGCTGTACAAAGAGTGTGCCCTTAGCGCACAAGCTTTGCGCGCGATGCATGTTCCCTACAGATGGCACATACTTGATTTTTGGCCGCAACAGATTATCAAAAACCCTAATTTTTCTATTTCTCTATATATATATCTCAATTCTCCCGATTTTTTACACGATTTTACATATATATTTCACCTTATTCTCTCCACATTCTCGAACACTCTTACACACATTGATCTACAATGAATTCTTCATAAGCTTTAAAGATGGCTCCTCGAGAAAGTCGTTACTCACTTAATTAGACCAATGTGACATCGGTACATTTATGAGGGTTCTTTGATTTAATCACTTTCTATTTATTCTATGAAGATAATAACATATTTTTTGTAAAGTAGATCTTTGAAAAATTCATGCTTTGTATATTCTAATCCCTTATTTAATACTTTCTTTATTTTGTATATTTTTGTATATATGATTGATTGACTTTTATTAATTTTCATCACCTTTGAATATGTCAGTTAATCAAAACCTAGTTAAATGTTCTAACGCTTGAATAAAATAATTTGGACAAATTGTTTAGGATCCCAACATTTTGGTTAATTAATGAACATATCCCAAAATTAGTCTTATCGGGTTTAATAAATCGACTTAGATTAATTTTAGGGTGCATGAAATCAATACTTTCTGGTTGTTTATTAGCATAAAAATTGGACATAAATTGTATTTAGTAAAGGCTAAATGGGCAAGTTTCATTCATGATCATTCTTGTACTCTCACCCCTGAGCTCAAGCTTTTGTTTATTAACCAAAGTAGAAACCATGATGGGAAAAGCTAAATTGGATATCTCTTTTTGATATCCCTTTGGTTTCCTAAAATATCCAATTAGGTTTACAAGCCCTATCTTTAAAGACTCTTGGCGACTGCTTTCATACATTTTCAATATTAAACAACATTTATTGGAGTAGTCAAATTTGCGCTCACATTGCTTAGGCTTTAATAATCTGCCTACACTTTTAATATTAAAAGTAGTTTCCAACAATTTTTCCAACATATCTGCATAATAATGTTTTTTATTATAAGATGAGACGACATATTAAGCTCACATAAAACAAAAGACATTCCCAATCATGTAATAACCTATACCTATTATTGCGAAATAGTTACCCAAAATAACACTTGTCATATTCTAAAACATCTTTCCTAATTTTCTCTTCATCTTCAATAAATTTCCATCAACTATTCTTTACTCGTCTTACTAACTACGCTTAATAAGGAATCTATTACAATACTCACACCTTCCATACTTATAAAAGCATAAGTTTTTTTTTTATTAAAAAACGCCTAAGTGTAATTTCTATTCTCTAAACTACATGTATCTAATAATTGGTTTGATAAAATGGAAAAAAAAATCTTCTATCCGACTTATTTGTACCATTGTATGTGTCACTTATTGGTTGATGTGGATTATTCTTTGCGCAATTTTTTTTTGTTGAAATAAGAAGTTTGTTTAAATCTAAGGATGCAAACCCATGAAATTGAGTGGTATACAGGGCCGTTCTTGACATTTTATAGGCCCGGGGTGAAATAGAAATTTAAGGCCTCTTATACATAGCCATATAGGTAGTGGTGGAGCTTGGATTTCACCACCAATAATAATTTTTTTTTAGAGTAAGTATAGTATTTGATGTAAAGCTATGTTGCTCAGACTCGAGTACCCATGTCCAACACAGGTTTGTGTCCAAGTGTTTGACTCAGCTATTTCTTGGTACTTTTTCAATTTTTTGGCCCCAAAGAAAGTGTCCAAGTGTCCCACCCATGCCCGAGTGTCGAGGTTATAACACGGGTACTTGAGGTGAAATGAAGAGAAAGTAAATATTAATTTGAAACTAAAACTTATTAATCCATAGCATATTAGTATAATGTTAAAAAAAATAAGATTAAGTCTAATATATTTGAAGTACAATAAGAGTAGACTAACTAAGGATGTTCGCGGTTTGGGTTGGTGCGGTTTGGGATGTAACCCAACCCAAACCGCAAATATACGGTTTGACATTTTCCCAACCCAAACCGCACCATACTTTTGCCCAAACGAACCCAAACGAAACCGCAAAAAACGGTTTGGTGCGGTTTGGTTTGCTATTTAACTATTTTTTCTTCCACGACATTAATTTTGTAATCTAAGAGTAAAATTTTTTTTGTTAATAAATATAAAGAGTTCAAATAAATATGAAGTTGACTTTATAATTAAACATAAATAATAATTTATCAAAATTGTCCAAGTTCTTTACCTCAAACTTCTTTTTTCAGTTGTATACTTGTATGCCACCTTGTCAAGTGTATTTTTAGAAAATCAAAATAGATAAATTTTTTTTTAAAAAAAAATCGTATAAAATTGCGGTGCGGTTTCGGTTTACAAAAACTTAAACCCAACCCAAACCGCAAACCGCGGTTTTCTTGAATTCATAATCCAAACCGCAATTTTGAAACCGCAAACCAACCCAAACCGCGAAAAAACGGTTTGGGTTGCGGTTTGGTGCGGTCCAGACCGCACTTTGAACAGCCCTAAGACTAACGCTAATGTTAAAAAAAAAAATTTCAAATGAATAAAGAAAAATGTAAAAAGAAGTGAACTAAAATTTACAAGCAATTACCTTACATGTAAAAGAATTTTTAAGATGAATTAAAGAACAAAAATGTAAAAAGAAATGGTAAAAAAAAACAAAATTTGTATCTCATGGGATTTGAACTAAAGTCTTGTGGGTGAAATAATACACAACTAACCATCAAACCAAACTAGTATTCATTGTGTATAATTATTGTTACTCTCTTTTATTTAAACTCCTTCAAAAAAAAACTGGGCCCCTTTCTTCTTTGGGCCTTGGGCGGTTGTCCCTCTAGACAATCCCCAGGGTGGGGCCTGGTGGTATATAATGTTAGAAAAAAGTAGGACTCAAGATTTAAACTCAGAGAAAATATATAGATGAACAATAGTCACATACACTCTATAATACAATTTTTATCAAACACTCAGGTGTACCGTGAGTATGGTACAACCAAAGTTTTTTTTTTTGCTCACTGTTCATTTGAAATCATCCAGGATAAAGAAACATACTAAAAAGAGAGTTTCAAACGAACAACTAAGCATAAGTTAGTTTAGGTGTACCATATACATGATACACCCGAGTATATGATGAGTGGACTTTAGTTAAAGTTCTAAAACATCAATAAATAACCTCTGCTATCTTTATATATTGGGTTAAAAAAACAAAAACAAAAAATTACAATTCGTAAAAAATACTATGCTCCCGTGTCTTCAACAAGAACCAAACAAGGTAATTTCAAAACAACCCCTCAAAAAAAAAGAAAGGTTATTTCAAAACAAGGAACAAGGAAAAAGCAAATGACACAAACTTCTACAAATTCTGTTTTTCCAAGCTACCTCATTAGAATAGTTTTCTTCTCTCTTCCCTCTCTATTATAAATGATTTGTCTGTCTCATAAAGCTATCACTACTCTTAACTAAACTCAGCCACCCTCTCTTCCCCACCTTCAATCACATAAAAAGAAAAACATAACCAAACAGTAAATAAATTCCACCAGATGAAAACAGAGAATCCAATTTGTAAAAATCAATCTGATCAAAACCAACAAGAAATGGAAGAGCTAAGGAGAGGACCATGGACACTTGAAGAAGACACCTCACTCATCCATTATGTTCATTGTCATGGTGAAGGTCGTTGGAATTTATTGGCTAAATCTGCAGGTAATTACATTATTATTATTTTTTGTTTCTCTTGTGCTATATTTTATGCTTAATTTTATTATCTAATAGTATTAATTAGTACTTACAATAGTTTAAAATGTTCTTTTAAGGATTGAAAAGAACAGGAAAAAGTTGCAGATTAAGATGGCTTAACTACTTAAAACCCGATATTAAGCGCGGCAACCTTAGTC
Source organism: Beta lomatogona (assembly GCA_947646795.1). Taxonomy (NCBI): domain Eukaryota; kingdom Viridiplantae; phylum Streptophyta; class Magnoliopsida; order Caryophyllales; family Amaranthaceae; genus Beta; species Beta lomatogona. The sequence continues at coordinate 919,860 of CANSNZ010001128.1, forward strand.
CACAAGAACAGTTAATGATCCTTGAGCTTCACTCTAAGTGGGGTAACAGGTAAATTCATCTTCACCAATTGAAATCAATGTTTCATATTGCAATCCATATGAATCTCTCATATATCATAACATGCATTTGATTTTTTGCACATAGAGAAATACTTGCCTGTAGAAGGACTGATTTGCTGATCCTCTTTCACTTTGTTGTATGAAAAATACTAACTTAATTTAATTTACCAATTTATAGGAATAACATATACATTATTCCTCCTTTTTTTGCCAGAGAGAATGTTTAAGGTCTTTTTTCCACTTCTTTTCAAATGATGTATGATACAAATCAAAATCTTATATCCCACTATTTATATAGGATCAATGAACCGCTTATTCACTAAATGTTTGCAGGTGATCATATCAAATTGAATTTCACTATTACTGTACTTTTTAACTCTACATAGATATATCTAAGTATTTTTGAGTTCCTAGCTAAAAGTTGCAACTTTGTCGTGGGAAGTTTCATAATTGTTGCTACATTACTTTTTTCAGATTATGTTATTTTCTCTGTACTTTTCAGGAGTACATGATCCACCTTATACGCATATGAAGTATTCCACCTTATGAATAGTGTCAAATTTGCAAATGGGAAGATGTTAGAAGAATGGAGGAACTAGGATGTGGCTTACACTTAAAAACTCTGGGGAAAAAAATTATAATGATTATATTTTTCTCATATTCAATGGTTCTTAAGAGAATAAGGTACCATCTTGATGGAAAGCTTATTCCACACATCTAAAGCTTATTCCGCATGGAATATTTAAAACGGACAAAAAAAACGTGTTCACATCCCTAACATGATGATAATATCATAATATAGTCCAGTCAAAAATAATAATAATAATATAGTTCCTATATTCAGTATTTTTTACTTTCATTTCCATGATTAGTAATAATCAAGACGTTTTTCTGTTCAAAAATCTAGACCATTTAATTAACATTTTTGGAACTCAATAACTTTTGATCGTGTTTGCTTTTCATGACAAAAAATCTCCAATCAAAAGAATGAAGTGACGCGCGAGGGTCCAAATCGTTGATTTTCCATCTCATAGACTATCTAGATATACACAAGTACGCAACCTCCTAATAATGTCCGCAAATCATAATATCAGAACGCTTCATGTTGCTCTTGTGACACTGTTTTCTGCCTTATCTTCTGTAACTCTAGTATAAGGCTAAGGGTGCTTTACCTTGGCGTAGCCTAGAGTTAGACCTTTTTTATTTTTAATAAAAGCCGCTCGATTTTGAATAATGGCCTATAATTTCACAGATGGTCAAAAATAGCAGCACACCTACCAGGAAGAACAGACAATGAGATAAAAAACTATTGGCGAACAAGGGTGCAAAAGCAAGCGAAACAACTTAATATGGAGTCCAATAGCCAAAGTTTCATAGAGGCAATTAGGTGCTATTACATGCCTAGATTGGTTCAGAAAATTGAGCAGAATTCGACTGATCTTACATCGCTGAACACTGATCAAATGGCTGCTGTTTCGCAATCTTACATGGCATCCTCGTCAACCAAATTGGAGCACATTAACTTTGAAAGTACAACAAATACTTCAAGCTCAAACACCAGCCATTCAAGTATCCCTGAATTTCAAGATCTGCCCACTAGTAGTACTTCCACTGCCTATGTGAAAGATGTAAAAAGCGAAGGAAACTCCGTAGTACTAAATAATGATACTCACTGTACAATGAATAGCAGCTGTAACAACTATGACATGGACCTGATTTCTATGACGGCATCTAAGATTCCATTCGCCGATTGCCAGGAGGAGGCAAATGATTGGCTCGGGAACGACATGGCAGGGGATGCCATGTGGGATTTGGATGAGTTGTGGCAGTTTAGGAAGTAGGACAATGATGTATGAGCATCTAGGTTATGAGAGAGTGGATCCCACTTCTAAGATGATCGCAGCCCATTTTTTTGACAGACTTTTGATAAGAATCTAAAGTGTACCTAATGTTACTATGTTACTAGTATAGTAGTAATCCAGGTTATGTATGTAGTATAAATGTAAGTAGTACAGAAAAAGTATATGTATGAAGTTGTATAGTACCATGTAAAGCTAAAATTTTGGTTTTCTGGGTGCAGAAACACAATTTAAGTGAAGTAAATTCTCTACCAAAAATTGCTGAAAGTAAATAAATATATGGAGTACGTAAATAGGTGATGTTTTAATTTGATTGGATTTAATTTAATTTTATATTGTATATATACTTTCTATTATGCTGTTTATGATGGACTTCGGAGCATTATCTACAGCATACTGAAATGATTTGCAAATGGACCACATTGTAAGTAGAAGATCGAAGGAGTAGTCAGTTGATAGAAGAAATGACTAGATAATGACATGCTTGATGATAAAAGGTGTGGTCAATGATGAAAATATTGATTTATAGGAAAATGACATTCTATTAAATAAATCACATTAGAGAGAGGGGGGCCTCTGATTTCTATCGTAGGTGAGCTATACAAGTGGATCTTTTAGTACTGAACGCAAAGTGCATTCATCATACACCCGGGTGTATCATGTGCATGGTACACCCAAGGCTATTTTTTGCTCATTTGCTCATTTGGAGCTTACCTATTATGTGATTATGCTCATTTGGAGGTTTCAAATGAGCAATGAGCAATGAGCAATGAGCAAAAAAATACATGGTACACCCGGGTGTATGATAAAAATTCCCCTGGACGCATGGCAACTGGAAAGAAAATGTTTAACAAACTAGCAAATGAGTAATCGAAATATTTTCAGTGCAACCGCCTTTGTATTTATCTTGCATGCCTCTATCTATTATTGTTGTAACTTGTATATGCTCGAAGAAATCTCACAACAAGTCCAATTATTAAAGGTGACAATCAGTGGTTATATATGTTTTCCAAGTGGCTTTATTCTTTTCCCCGATAGCTTCAAACCCTCGTTGAAGATATTTATTTTGTCTTTTTTTTTTTTATAGAAAAAGTGGAACTTAAATTACTTAAATAGTCTTAGTACACAGTTACTAGCCATGATCAGGGGGTTCACGATCAAAGCCATCATATTACGTACAATGATCCAAGTCTTGTGCTAAATACTTAACACATTCCGGGGGAAGGGTAGATAATTCCTGCAAAATGTTTGAGCCTGCGTGCATCCCTTGAGCATATTTTGCTATTGCATCCGCAAGCTTGTTGGCTTCTCTACCTTCATGCTGTAGCTCGAGTCCTGCGGTTTCTTGGAGCAACTCCCTACAATCATGAATGACGTTACATATATTATTTTTACCCTTCTTGTTGTTTTTTATTTCACCAATCGCATTAAGACAATTTGATGCAATAATCATACTATGGTCTCAGTTATGTGATTTGACCCATTTGATAGCCATTAGAATTCCTCGAGTCTCGGCCTCCAATGGAGCAAGAGGTGGACATAATCACTCCTCCTTGCCACAACCCATACGAGTCCTTGCACTCAGTGGCTAAACAAGCTTCCTTGGTTTTAACAAAGAAAGAGCTATGTACGTTGATTTTCAAGTTGGGTGTAGATGGAGGGGTCCAAGTAGTAGATATTATGTGGTTAGGGGGAATATAAGAGGTAGAATGGTTAGGGTTAAGTTGAGGATGAGGATGAGGATTGTTGGGAGCTTTACCCACCTTAGGTTGGCTCTTAGAGTAGAACCATTCAGTGGCGGCCCAACGAGAATTTTTGATAGAAGAGGAAGAAGATATAATCTTGTTGTTGAAAACCCAAGCATTTCGTCTTCGCCATAACCCCCCAAATCATAAAAACAAAATCAACATTGGAGGGGATCAAAGAAGTAGGTTGATTATGGTCTTTGATGACATTTGATTTTAACCATTCATTGAAAGGTGTTGAAATATTAATTGCATTTTTTTTTCTCATTCCAGATTTCCATGGCCTGGTGGCAGCCCCTGAGAATATGATTCATGTTTTCCACCTCATGCGGGCAAAAAGGTGCAATTTTTTGTGTGGGAGTTAACATGAAAATTTATGTTATCATTTGTAGGCATTCTGTTCCACCCTGTTTGCCAAAGGAAGAAGTGGTGTTTTGGGAGACCCGGGGTCTTCCAAATCCACTCCCATGAATCATACTCAACGTTTGGTGAGAGAAAAGCATTGGCTTTTTTTTAATTAAGATTACCAAGATGAGACCAAAGTGAGTATGTGTAATCTTGCTTCGTGGGAGAACTCAATGGCTCTAACTCTCTCAATCGCCTACGGGGAGACTAATAGAGCATATGTTAGTAATATCATGATTTTTAAGGGAGTTCAAGTGTATATCATACTCACTTCTTTAAAGAGGACCTTGTACTAGCGATCTTAAACTTTCACCATTGAGCCATTTATCGATCCATAGGTGTATGAAATTTCCGTCCCCAACAACCCAGGCGATACTATGTTTATAGGTCTCCCACCCAACACCTATGTACTTCCATATGTGCGAACCTTTTTTGAAGCTAAGGGGTTCGGCTATTTTGTTGATGTATTTCTCTTTAATGATATTGGAAGCCCACATAATGTCATTGTCAAGTTTCCAACAGAGCCGGGCAAGGCTAATGTTATTGATGTTTTTATGTATGATAAAGCCTAGCCCTCCTATACTCTTTTGGGTGCATATTTTCTTCCAAGCAATCCACAATATTTTTTTCCTATCTTCCTTACTGTCGACACATAATCGTGTCTCCCCATTTAAGGATCCGATGATGAAACATATCATGGTCTTAATTGGTCCGATCCAAGGGCAGAGCAGTCCGAAAATCCACTCAAAACCATTTCGAAAAGTGTTAAAGTCCTATTTTAAAGCCCAATTAATTATTCATGATAATTAATTGTATTTGAGCCCAATTCTTTGAAAAGCCTAATTAATTGATTTATTTTAGTAAATAAATATTTTCAAAAGATATTTTTTCAAGTCAAGATCGATTTTATCCCGTAAAATCGATTTCCGTAATTAAAGGATAAAAGAAATCTTTTTAAACGCGTTCTAGAAAAAAGCCGGGCAAAGGCACGGCAAGAGCCAGGCCGGTGCGCCTAGCGCACCAACCTGCGCCTGGCGCACGTCTGTGCGTCAGGCGTAGCTCGTCCACGTGTCAGGTGCACTAATCTGCATTTGACACGTGGATTTCTTACTCATTCAGACTCCTGCGTCAGACGCGACTCTCTGCTTGAGACGTGGATTTTCTTTCTTATCTTTTTCAAACCGCGTACCACGTGTACACTTTTTATTGGTCCTGTCGAGTCATACGCTTGCCACGTCAGCTACGCCCGACACAAAGAGGCGCAAGTGTCGTTTTCCCTATAAATAGGCCTCCGATTTCCGCATAGATTAAAAAAAACGGATTTTTACACATTAACACACTTCGAACTCGACGAATATATTGCGAATTCCTCTCTACAAATTACAAAACTTCCCTACAAAAACTCATACTTTCAAACACAAATACATTCAATTTACATACTTTCAGACATTCAGATTTTTAGGCTTCACGATTGCTCGTCCCGAAGGTTGTCAATCTCTTAGACCCGAGCCGCGGTATAATCCTGAGGGTCCTTAAATATATTATTTTTATATTGAAGTTACTCACAGTTTTCTTTCCTGATGTAGATCTTTAATATAAAACCGCTCTACTGTATATTCTAAACCTTTTTTTCCTTGTTTTTTTATTTCTTTTCATATATTATTATATGCCTTCCTGATCATTATATGCATATTATATGATTGTCCTTGCTTTATTGCTTTTATGACCCCACATGTTATTTTTGCTAATCAAAGACCTAAAGAACTGTTCTAATATTAATCAGATTAATTTGGACAACCTGCTAGGTTCCCTGTAAATTGATTGCCTAATAACATATCACTAAAAGTAGTCTTTTTATGTGTTCCCTGAACTAATTTAGACTAAATGTTTTTAGGGTGCCTAAAATATTATATGATTATTCTTTGCCATAAAATCTGTAATGAATCGATATTTAGTAGACGCCAACTTTGGGCGAATGTGGTTCATTATGACTATATTCATACCCTCACCCCCGAACTCAATCTTTGGTTCATTTTGACCATCTATGGAGTCAGGACGGGAAAATCTACATTGGATAATTTGTCCCTATGATTTTCCCATATCCAATTAGGTTTATGATTCTTCCTAAAAAGAATTGTTGGCGACTTCTTTCAAAATAATTTTCCATAAAACCTTAACAGTGGGGTAGTCAAATCTAATACGCGCTCACACCGCGTAGGCGAAATAAAAACACGCCTACAATTTGGCAGTTCCACTGGGAAGGATTTTAAAAAAATTAATTTTTTAAAATGAGTGAGTGAAACTTGAAAAATACGATTCATTCTTATTTTTATGCCTTTGAATAATATACAGTTTATGCATGGCTATCATTCACTAGGCTTCATGCAAAAGGAGCAATACAGCCTACCTGAAAATAGGCACAAGAAGTGGAACCCTAATGCCTATTGTAAGTACCACCGAGGGAATGGACACCCAACATCTACGTGTTGGGCCTTCAGGAATACTTTGCAAGACATGGTTGAAAGTGGCAGACTTTCGATCCCGCCGGAAGCAAAAGTCAATAACAACAGCAACCCCTTGGGAATCATCTCAATAGTGCAGGAGGCTTAGTCATTTAACGCTAGTTTTCTAGGTTGAGTCGGAGAGTCCCTCCCCTAGCTCCTTCATTTCCTTTCCAGTCGACTCTATGTCATATAGGTTTTTACTTCTAATAAGCCTTGTTTCATTCATTTTCAATTAATAAAATAATTGCATTTTCTTTTCATTTTCATTGGCCTTCCATCATTTTATTTTAATGCTTCTAATTCAATGATGAAACTCAAATCACGTAATGAACTTGACTAACAACAATAATAAAAAAGATCTGAAATGAAAAAGAAAAATAAAAGAGGACATACTTTGGATCAGGAGTTATTCCCCACTCCCTTCCATTACCTTTCATAAGTCATCATTCTTAAACCATCATATCAATAAACCAAACAATCCCTTCGACATCAAAGCTCCTCAAATATCCTTCAAGCCTTCCAATACCCTAAACCAAACTCGTGTGCAAGCCTCACTACATTATAAAAAGTATCAATGCCAGGCAAAAACAACAAAAAACTGAATAAAAAAATTCGAAGTGCGAAAAAAGCAAAAGCAAAACGCACAAAAGTACAAAAAAGAAAGAGCCAAAGGCAAAGACATAAAAGTCAAGCTAAGGGGGCTTGCACACAAGTTCTACCCCTCAATCAAATCCTTCAATCCATCAAAACCCTTAACCTTTAATCCAAATCCATGACTCTTCATTCCTCTAACCAATTAAACCTTCATCAAAACCTCAAGCCTTAAATCTTTCACCTTTCAAACCTTCCATCAACCCTTCTATAACTCCTTTTTCAAGGTATGTCCAAGCCCTCTAGGTTGAAAACCCGAAAGGGCGGCCTAGGCAAAAGTTAGGGCACAAAAAAAAAATTATAATAAAAAAAAAGAAATCAGATCCAGAACTACGAATGGTCTGATTCCGCAAGGATACGTAGGAATCCTCATCTCGAGGTCCGACCGCTTCAATAAAATAAAATTAGTCATGGTATAATGATTTGACTTTCTAGAATTTAGGAGCATAATCTCTTTCTAGATCCCGACATAGACTCGAGTCTACACCTAACCTCGTTAAAGCCTTTTCCCACCTATATTTATTCAAGTCACATATTTAAACCTTTTTATTTTTCAATCCAATCTCTCCTTGTCCCTGAAGGACTCTTCGACAATTCCATGATTTCCTGCGATATTTGACTTTGCCTAATCATCTTCCCAAAGAAGAATCCCCAGTACAATCCCCAGTGAAACTTGCAACGTTTAAGACAGATCAACTACATGCCAATATCAGATCAAGTACATTTCAATCAAGGCTCATAAGGCCTAATTCAAGGCAACCTCACCCAAAGTGGGGGCTTCCTACGTGTGGTGATTCCTCCGGTTCAAATCAAACTCCCGAAGAGTTGTAATCCGCGGACCTCGTTTACGAACACTCATTGTTTACTAAAAAATTTTCGAAAATCATTATATGCATTTCTAATCATTCTATCATGCTATCCATCTTCTAGCCTTGCAAAATCCTGACCTTGCATTGCAGCTTTGCAAAACCCTGACCTTGCATTGCATTTCATACATTCTAGTCTTGCATAACCCTGACCTTGCATGATGTGTCATCCCTTAGCTTTGCATAACCTTAATCATTGCATAGCGTCTCATGCATCCTTAGATAGTCTAAGTTTTCATTATTGCATCACCATGTGCTTATGTGAGTTGTTTGCACCTATCTGCTAACATCTTTCCCTGCAGGTAGTCAGATTGCTTGTAGTTATTGTCCTGCATACTAACTTTCTTTTGCAGAGACCGGCGGTTATAGATCAGTTCTAAACTGCAGAGCGTTTAGAATCGTTCTCCGTCCCGACACCGTATACTTTGACTTTCGGTTTCCTGAACCTCAGTCAAAGTGGGGGCTTTTGTAGACACATAATCGTGTCTCCCCATTTAAGGATCCGACGATGAAACATACCGTGGTCTTAATTGGTCTGATCCTAGGCCAGAGCAGTCCGAAAAGCCACTCAAAACCATTTCGAAAAGTGTTAAAGTCCTATTTTAAAGCCCAATTAATTATTCATGATAATTAATTGTATTTGAGCCCAATTCTTTGAAAAGCCCAATTAATTGATAATTAATTGATTTATTTTAGTAAATAAATATTTTCAAAATATATTTTTTCAAGTCAAGATCAGATTTTATCCCATAAAATCAGATTTCCGTAATTAAAGGATAAAAGAAATCTTTTTAAACGCGTTCTAAAAAAAGCTGGCAAAGGCACGGCGGGACGTCTCTGCCTTACGCCTGGCGCACGTCTGTGCGTCAGGCGCAGCTCTGTCCACGTGTCAGGTGCACTAATCTGCATTTGACACGTGGATTTCTGACTCATTCAGAGTCCTGCGTCAGACGCGACTCTCTACTTGAGACGCATATTTTCTTTCTTATCTTTTTCAAAGCGCGTACCATGTGTACACTTTTTATTGTTCATATCGCGTCATACGCTTGCCACGTCAACTGCGCCTGACGCAGTAGGCGCAGTGTCGTTTTCCCTATAAATAGGCCTGATTTCCGCACAGATTAAAAAACAGATTTTTACACATTAACACACTTCGAACTCGACGAATATATTGCGAAATCCTCTCTACAAATTACAAAACTTCCCTTCAAAAACTCATACTTTCAAACACAAATACATTCAATTTACATACTTTCAGACATTCAGATTTTCAGGCTTCACGATTGCTCTTCCCGAAGGTTGTCAATCTCTCAGACCCGAGCCGCGGTATAATCCTGAGGGTCCTTAAATAAATTATTTTTATATTGATGTTACTCACAGTTTTTCTTTCCTGATGTAGATCTTTAATATAAAATCGCTCTACTGTATGTTCTAAACATTTTTTCCTTCTTTTTTATTTCTTTTCATATATTATTATATGCCTGCCTGATCATTATATGCATATTATATGATTGTTCCTGCTTTATTGCTTTTATTACCCCACATGTTATTTTTGCTAATCAAAGACCTAAAGAACTGTTCTAATATTAATCAGATTAATTTGGACAACTTGTTAGGTTCCCTGTAAATTGATTGCCTAATAACATATCACTAAAAATAGGCTTTTTATGTGTTTCCAGAACCAATTTAGACTAAATGTTTTTAGGGTGCTTATAATATTATATGATTATTCTTTGGCATAAAATCTGTAATGAATCGATATTTAGTAGAGGCCAACTATGGGAGAATGTGGTTTATTATGACTATATTCGTACCCTCACCCCCGAACTCAATCTTTGGTTCATTTTGACCATTTATGGAGTCAGGACGGGGAAATCTACATTGGATAATTTGTCCCTATGATTTTCCCATATCCAATTACGTTTATGATTCTTCCTAAAAAGAATTGTTGGCGACTTCTTTCAAAATAATTTTCCATAAAACCTTAACAGTGGGGTAGTCAAATCTAATACGCGCTCACACTGCGTAGGCGAAATAAAAACGCGCCTACACTTACTATTCCGGTAAAAGTTTCTGGCGCACCGAGTCTAATTTTGTTTTTATGGCTGAGAGGAAAGTCAATCATGTGCGTGTAATACCGGGGATTTCCGGGGGCCGCATTTATAAGGATGGCTCTCCCCGATTTGTTTAGGCTCTTTGCTTTCCAAGAGGAAAGTTTAGAAGCAACTTTGAAGTTGAGTTTGTTTTTGAAGGCTTTCTATGGCAAAGGGGAAAGCCAAGGTAAATTCCAAGGTCATTTGTGCTTAAAATGTTCATTTCCTATTCAAACTCATCTTTCATATCAAGGTTTGTATTAGGAGAGAAATACAACATACTTTTGGAATCATTTGACTTTTGACCCGAGAGATCAAAGTAAGAGTTCAGGATATGTCTCATGGAAGATAAAGTTGAGGGGTTAGCTTCACCAAATAAGAGAATGTCATTAGCAAAGAATAAATGTGATATTTCCATACTACCCCCTCGTCTTTTTTTTTTTTTTGGTAAGTAAGTATATTAATAGCACAAAAAAAAAATTACAGCCTAAGGCCTTTGGAAGCACTAAAGCCACACCTCAATAAAAACCAACAGACTACATACTCTCAAACTAGTGGCCATCGGCAGCTTTCAGCTTCTTTGGCAACCTATCCTGAATTCTTTTCTTTACAGTATACTTTATCCTTTTTACACAATTATTCACGCTCCTAATATGTATATTCCACACATCATTATTCCTTTCCTGCCACACAGTATAAATTGTTGCAACTAAACTTGAGTTTAGAACTTGCTTCCTAAACTTGCTAGCTCTTGCTCTTCTCTGAATCTAAGCAATCAACTGAGTATAGTTCAGTGTGATAGGATGAATACCCAACCACCTTTTGATTTGTTGCAGACATTGCCTGCTAAATTCACATTCAAAAAACAGGTGTTCATGTGTTTTTGTATTAGTGTCACATATAGGACACTAATATGTTGAACATATACCAATGTTAAAGAGCTTTTCTCTAGTTTGCAATCTGTGAAGCATGGCCAGCCAACTAATCACACTATGTTTAGGCACATTATGGTGATCCCAAACAGCATTGCACCAGTCCATTTTTACACCAAAATCATGCAACTGCTTGTAAATGCTAGTTGTTGAGTAAGTCGGGGTAACTAGCCGCCCACTCCTAACTTCCGACACCTCGGCCTTGGCTTTATAGATGTATTTCAAAGCCCAGCTAGCAGAACGTGGAGCTTCAAAGGTACTCCACTGCTTATCTTTAATGTACATAAAATGCACCCACTTCACCCAAAGGTTGTCAGCCTTCATTGCTATACTCCAGGCCTGCTTACTAACCATTGCCGAATTCCACACCAAAATGTTCCTCAACCCAAGCCCACCATGGCTCTTTGGTTTGCAAACATCATCCCAACCAACATATCCAGGCTTAGCACTATTGCAAGTACCAGTCCACGAAAAGGCTCTACAAATAGAATTAACTTGCTTAAGGACAACCTTGGGCAACTGAAAAATCTGAGACCAATAGACACATATGCTAAGAAGCACCGAATTAACTAAGTTCCTCCCGCCAAAGATATGAAATGTGTCTAGTACTCCACACTCTAATTCGATTTACCATTTTTTCCACCAATTTCTCACAATCTACAAACAGATAACTTCCTGGTAGACATAGGAACCCCAAGATACATGCCACAACAATAATAAGCATACTTGTTTCTATTTTCTTTCAAACCAGTTGTTGCAGCAAATAACTCAATTCCTTGTAAGATCATGTTGATAGATCTATAGTCATCATTGGTGAAAAGAATCACATCATCTGCAAAACACAGATGATTGATCCCAAGGCTCTTGCATCTAGGGTGATATCTGAACTCTGATTGCTTTCTAATGTAACTCATAATCATGGAGAGATACTCCATTCACAAGACAAACAGGAGAGGGGACATGGGGTCCCCTTGCCTGAGTCCCCTCTTGGAGTGAAAGAAACCAGTTGGAGTTCCATTCAACAACAAGGAAAAAGTTGGACGAGAGACACAAGTCATGATTAACTTCACAAAAGGTCTAGAAAACTGCAAAGCAATCGTCATATCCTCCAAAAATTCCAAGCTAAATTGTGTCATAGGCCTTTTGAAGGTCTATTTTAAGCAAGCAACATTTATGCTTTTGACGTTTTCTATACATACTGATGATATCCTGACAAAGAAGAGTATTGTGTAATATGCTTCTGTTTGATACGAAAGCACCTTGTGAAGTAGACACCAAATCAGGAAGCACCAGTTTGAGTCTAGTACAAATAAGCTTAGTGATGCATTTTTGCAAGACTGAACAACAAGATATAGGCTTGAAATCACTTACACTGGTAGGACTCTTAATCTTAGGAATAAGAGTGATGGAAGTAACATTAATTGATTTCAAAAGCTTCCCTCGTGCGTAAGAAGTCTTTGACAAAGCAACTGTGATATCACCTTCAACCACATCCCAACTCTCTTTAAAGAAGTAACCGTTGTACCCATCCGGGCCCGGAGCCTTATCATTGGGTATAGAAAATAAGGCTTGTTTGATTTCTTCATCTAAGAAAGAACAATGAAGCATTTGTTGCTACTCCATAGTAAGAATCCTCCCATCATCAATAATTTGAGGTTTTATCTCACATCTATTATCCAACCTATCCCCAAGTAGAGAAGTATAATAGTTAACAAAAGCATCATTCACTTCCTTCTCTTCTCTCTTCCACTCGACCCCCTCTCATCTTTAATTGCATAAATCTTATTGGCATTCCTTTCGGCTCGATAGATTGATGGAAAAGTTTGGTGTTATCATCACCAAGACTTATCCATTTCTCCTTTGCTTTCTGCATCAAGAAACAAATGTAGTTATCCTGAGCCTGCTTATACATCACCTGAGCTTGCTTTTCTGCACTAGCAAGCTCACTGTCACTGGGATTTGTATGCATTTGCTCCCCGAACTACTAGTAATCTTTGTTCACTTTAGATAGCAGCTTGCTTGCCCATCCGAGAATCCTTATTTATTCAGCCTTCTTTAACTCCGCCTTCAATAATTTCATCCTTTGAGTGACTCTATACATCATACACTCCATAATAGGCCGCCGCCAAGCTCTCTCCACAATTGTTCTTTAGACATGAGTTTTAGCCCACATGTTGAAAAATCTGAATGGCTTCCTACCGCTATGTGCCTTGTAGTTACTCACAATACCAGGACAGTGATCATAATCACCCTCAGGTAGATAGAACACAATTACATTCTCATAATGCTCTATCCACTCTTCATTGATCATAGTTCTATCTATCTTGGAGAAGACTCTATGCACCTTAACCTCTTTATTTGTCCAAGTGAAGAATCTACCACTCGCGCTTTATATCGATGACCCCACATTGCTCCACACAGCCCCCGAACTCCTCTATTTCATGTAATCTTACCATAGAACCAACTCTTTCATCCATATTCAAAACAACATTAAAGTCCCCTAGAACAATCCAAGGGTCATCAACTTTCACCCGAATCGTAGTCTTCCATATAGAGCATCTATCCTTTTTGTCATTGGATCCATACACAAAAGTGCACATGCCAACTACTGGTTTGGTGCACAAAACAGCACGAACTAAACAAGGTGTGATGCACAACACGAACTTTATGGCTTGAGTGCATAAATCAACATAAACAACGATTTTGGCATGGTTCCACAAAGACAAACTTTAAGGCTTCGATAAATGAATCTCAAGCCAAAATCGTCATGTATGTTGATTCGCGCACCTATGCCATAAAGTTTGTGTTGTGCATCATACCTCGTTTAGTTCGTGCTGTTCTGTGCGCCAAACTAATAGTTGATGCTGTTCGCGCCTATTTTTCCAAAAACTAATGAAACAGATTAATAAGTTGCAAAATATATAGAAAGATGAATTAAAGGTTTGAAAAGATAAAACAAGGGAAAATAACCTAAACACTACCCCTAAGAGTCTAAGAGTGACATAAATGTTAGTAATTAGGGGTATATTATGTAGTGGATTGGGAAATAATAAAAGTATTGCATTTAATATCGGACGACCAAATACGAAAAGTGTTGCGATTAATATGGGACGAGAGAGTAAAAAAATCGTGTGTCAAACTAACTTATATAACTCTTTTGTTGCAAAAGTCCACTCGACGAATTCCGATAAGTTTTACCAATTTTTCAACGTTAGCCATCATGTGGCAATCATGTAATGTCTTTTTTTCCTTTAACTCTTTTCGTTGTTATTTATATTTGGGAATTTACCAATTAGAATATGTTGTATTCGACGTACTTTTACTTAATAAAAAAAGCTCATAAATAATAAGTTAAAAATAACATGAAGTAGAGAGTAAGGATGGCAATGGATCGAATCCCGGACCGTATCCTAGTGGATTCGCATTCGCATCCGTATTTTCAAACATGGATTCGGATCCGACCTAGCGCTGGATCCAAAAATGTCAGACGATGCAGATCTAGATCAAATCCACAAATCTGGATCAAGATCCACATAATTTTTTTTTTACTTGGAAAAGTGTTTTCCTAAAAAAAATTTAGGGAAATTCTACATGGCGGCCTTCTATTTTGAGTTGTTCTACTTGGTGGCAGCCAAAAAACATTTTATACCAAGTGACCTCTAACTTTAGATAATTATACTTAGTGGCCTTAATTAACTTAAAATCTAGCTAACCCATAATTCTAGGTAAATTTACTAACCTACCCCCTAGTTAATTACCCTAATTCAAAAACCCCATCCTTCTTCCCTAGAGAGAAAAGAAAGACCCCATGTGTGGACTGTGATCATTGACTCTTTCTCATAGAAACCCTGTTCTTTTTCTCATCTCCCTCTCCCAGGCAATTTTTAGGACTTGTTAAAATTACAGTTTGTTCATCGAAGAAACCAATTGGACAATCTTCAGAAGGTGAGGTTGTTTACATGTTCTAATTCTTCTCATATTCTGCTTTGCTAGCTAATCATTTTGAGATACATGGTTTAATTTGTAGTTGACGCTTGAAAGTAATTTTGTAGTTGCCTTTGATGGTATGAAACTATCACAAATATGTCTATGTGTATGGTGGACTGCAGAAGGTGAAAAAAAAAAATTATTTAACATAAGGGAAAATCAACAATGTTGTTTTCTTCCACAATATGCCTTCTGCTTCCTTTCCCTTAAAGCCTTCTAATATACCTTATGACAAGTTACTTATGGTATCTTCCATGCTACTGTACACTTTGTATATTAAGATATAGAAATATGATAGAAGTATGCTACAGTATACTTGTAAAAAAAGTCAGAATTTGGTGGCTATGGTGGTGTTAAAGACTGTTTATTTGTGTTTGCCTATCAATGTCCACGGATTTTAAGATTTGACTATGGCAAAATTAGTAATTTGCTAATTTTAAAACAAATTTGAGGAAATTAAATTTGCTGATTTTAAAACTAATTTGAGTAAATTAAATTTGTTGCTTGTTTATTTCGGTGCAATTAAAATAATCATGCTATTGCTAATGCCGCTATTGTGTTTTTGCGAAGGGATGAAATTGTGTTGAAATTCAGTTGTATGGGTAACACCGTTGATTTGATGATTGACGACATTGATAAAGGGATGTGGATCGACCTAATAAATGACTATGAGGATGAGTTTAGGAAGAAAAACTATGAGATGCCTGAATTTCCTACCTTTCACTACTATTATAAGCAAGAGGGAGTCAAAATTCATAGTGATAATGATTTGATGACAATGTTGCAGAGATTTAGTAAAAGTAAAGTGATATATATATATATATATGTTGATTACCTAGATAAGCTAAGTGATTGTGTTCAAGCTGCTAGGAAATTGAAGTACGATCAGGGGTTAGGAAAGGGTAAGAATGTCTTCGGGGCAACAAACACCGATCATAGCAATACGGTTCCTCCCCCCGATCTAATTCCTTCCTTTAATCCCTTGCCTATTGTGAATAATGATGATATGGACAAGATAAACCATGCCATCGATGAAACTTGGGATGATATCCAAAATTACTTGGATGAACACCCTAAACTGAAAAAAGCTGTGAGCAAAAAACTAAAGAAACTTCAACCTAGGAGGAATAAGCAAACTGGTACAAGACAAACCGTTGTTCAATCGTAACCACGTGTGATATCTCAAATAACATCTTTCTCAAATGCGCCGCCTATCTTTCAACCTATGATCCCTCCACAATCAAATAAGTCCAACACTTCAACCATTTTTTTGAAAAAGATGCCTAAAACGACAACTATTAGGAAGGGAATTGTCATCCAACCTACTCCTCACCTCACGTAAAACCGATGAAGCGGAAAGTTTAGAAGACTTGGAAAATAATAATGATGATCGGACCTTGGTGATGACCGATGGTGGCAGGAATAAGAATAAAGGAAAGGGATACCCTTTAGATGATGATGAGCATGACCCTCTGGACACGGATGATGACGAGGATTATGGTGATGATGAACATATTAGGAATTGATGATAGCTATGATCCGTATGAAGATGAATTCTGGCAAAATGATGTGGACAATGACGAGTCATACTGGAAGAAAATTTACTAGAATGGAGAGTATTTCAGAGGTGATGAAAAAATGGGGCAACATTGTATTAAAACCTTGGATGTTGTTTAGTGACAAGCAAATTTTAAGGGGGTATTAAGGGACTACCGCATTCAATGTGGGTTTGGGATAGTTGTTGAGAGGTCAACACCTAAGAGATCGGATCGTAACTTGTCGAGACTTCAACCGCTATTGGAGGTCGCATAGTAGCATACTCCCTAATGGCAAGACTTGGGCCCATCAAGAGTATCAAGAACTATAAGCACACCGCAAGGGCTTAGATGATAGGAATCCATTGGTCAATGTGGCTTGGGCAAATGAGAAGTTGATGGATGACATTAGGGCAAATAATGACATTCCCGGGAGGACTTTGAATGAGCTTCTTTGGCGAGAGGATGGAGTTCAAATGGCTACTAGCACACTCTACAAGATGAGAATTGTGGCTTTGAGGGAAATTAATGGCGGCCATGATGAGTCTTATGCTTGGTTGCCCAAGTACGTGAGGTGATTAGGAGCACAAACCCTTGTTCTATAGCTAATCGTGCATGGAAAACTAGACAAGGATCACATAGGGCTATAATCTTCTCCAAAGATATTCATTAGCTTTAAGGGAGCAATTGATGGATTGGTTGTAAGGTGTAGGAGCTTGGTTGGAGTGGATGGAGCTCATTTGAAGGGTAACTTCGGGGAGTCTTGCTATATGCGCTTGTCATTGGTACCAATAATGAGCTTTTCCCATTTGCTTGGGCCATAGTTAGTGCCGAAGATGAGGAGAGCTGGAGATTCTTTATTTGGCATTTGAAGAGAGTACTCGCAATCTTGCAACAGGGGTGATGGGGATGAGTGGTGCATTATATCCGATGAGACAAAAGGTATTCATTCTATTTTGCAATCAATTTGGCATTTGATCATAACAGTTGCATTTCTATTTCACTAGTATGTTTTCTTTGCTTGTAACAATTGTTCAATATAGGGCATTGTTGCCTTGCCCTTACGCTTTATGGCCTATAGCGGGGACGAGATATTGTTGCAAACATCTTGCTAAGAACTAGAAGGGTGCATTCCCTAGGCCCCTCATGTACTCACTGTTTTGGAAGGCTTGTAGTGCAACAAGTCCATTTACCTTCAAGAAAGCCATGGAACAAATACGAGAGGACTAATCCCATAGCTTTGGTGTGGTCGTCTAAAATTGGAGATCAAGCAAGGTGGTCTCGACACCCGTTTGATCCCAATATATGCTCAAGAGAACAAGACCAACTTCGTGGAGAGTTTTTAATGCTACTCTAGGAGTTGATAGAGCAAGGCCTGTATTGACTTTTTTAGAAGGTAGTGGTATTCAATTGTTTACCTTGATTTATGTGTCTCTATGTGTGTCTTTATTTTATGCATAACAAATTTTGTGTTTTTATGTGCATGTATTAGAAGGGTGTGTATGGTGAGAATGTCTAAAAGAAGACAAGCTTGTGCCAACCGGAACGACAATGAACCTTGCCTTAACATAGTTAGAAGAATTCGAAGTTAGTGTTAGACTTAAGAATGTGCAAAGCATATGAGAGTGGTCCAGGGGAATTTCGAGATCGATATGGGAAGTCCATGTTGCCAAGTGAGTTTCAACAAGAGAACTTGCATTTGTGGTTTGTGGCAAATATCAAGCTTGCCTTGTAAGCATGCAATAAGAGCACTATTATATGCTCAAGAAGATCCATACATGTACACTAGCACCTGGTACTATGGGGGAGTCTACAAGCGCACTTATGGTCGACCATTAAGTCAATTCCGATCAAGAGAATTGGCCGGAGATTTTGCCACCAACATTGAGAAGGGGTGTAGGTAGGCCCCCAAGAAACAAGAGAAGGGAAATTGGTGAGCAAGAAAAGGGCAAAAGGTCCACAACTATTAGATGCACCAATTGTCATGAGTTTGGTCACAACCTAGGTTGACATGCAAAGGAGGACTTACCGCCAAGGAGAAAAAGAGGATTGCTTCATAGGGAGATGCTTCCACATCTGGTACTAAGAAGAAGAAGGTGGCACAATCTGCAACTCAACCGCCCCCGAACCAAAGGCAATCACAAGGAACAAACACTAGGAGCAAGAAGAAACAATAAGCATCATCATCACAACCAAAGTGAGAAAATCAACAAGACTTAACTTGTAGTTGCTAATATTGGATTTGTAATTAGGTATCCTGTGAATTAAAATGATGAATGATGAACTTTTATGTTCTTGGAAATAATGTGGGTCTTTAGTTGTCGATGAATGATGAATTATTTTGGTATATTTTAGTTGTTCTATTTAGGGTGTTTCGTGCAAGAATTTTAGTTGTTATATTTAGGGACATGATTTGTTTTATAATCATGTTTGTAAACTGGAAGGAAACAAAGTGTGAGTGAAGAAAAGCCACATTAGTTCTATCAAATGGCGACTTAATCGATGAGTTGAAGTTGTTGCTCTTTTTGTTTGCACCCACATATTGGTTTAGTTCATCGGCTTTAATTTTGAATCTGTGGATGTAGCGAGTCAAGAATTTTGGTTGCTGGTGGTGATGTATTGTTAGTCCATATCTTGTCTACGAGATGATTAGATTGAGAGTCATGCCTGAAATTTTCCTATGTAGAAGTTGAACCTACATCTTTGCATGTTGCCACGCAATGCTCTTCCAAATTGAGCTAATAGGCATATATCCTATGGAAATTAAGTAAACAAGAGCAATTTAGTTCTACCTTCCATTTCACATGCCTATGTCTTAAAGTACTTTGTCACTAGGTTCACCTCCGGCCATATACTTTGGTACTTTGCTTGCACCATGAATAATCTAGATTCTATGCTCTTTCATGAAATAATCAATTATGACATGGATACAAACTATTAAATCATGCTATACATTTGTGACCATATGAAAGAGATGACATTACTAGTTCTTGAACCAAGTCGAAGTAGATAAGTATAATTTCATCAAAATGAGAACTCGCTATTAATCAAAATGCAACATCTAATTTATCACAAGGGGTTCATTTGAACATGAGAGTCCGACCAATTTGGACAAACCCGACTAAAGAGCCTCGCAATATAAACCGATTTTGTATCGGTGAAAACGAACAAATGAGCCTCGCATATTAGTTTAACCACCTATAAGTATTTAATTGTAAGGGAAACAAAAAGGAGAGAGATTGAATTGACAAAGAAGAGAAACAAAAGAGCCCGCAATATAAACAAAGAAGAGACCAAGTACATGATAGTTTAGTTTCTGATACATGTACAAAAAATTGAGGAGAGACAGAGCATATTGTTAATTTCTTCACTCTCTTAACTTGAGAAGCAATCACATAAACAATAAAGGCTAAAAAGTAATCTGTGCAAGAACATTACAAGTTTTTGTTATACAAAGTTAGATGAATAATATGCAAAAAGTGACGAATTCATAGCATGGTTTTAGATGACATAAGTCACAACCTACACATTCACTGTAACACTGCCAACTGATGGCTATCTCATGCTTTTATTCTTTATTCGTATTACAACATTGACTTGTAAAGGCTGCCTTTTATGGCAGTTAGTTTGGCATGTAGACTTTTCAAGTCTTTTAATAAAATCACCCCAAATTATCTTAAGATGAACAACATAAAATCAACACTAAAATCAAAATTGAAGCTTTCATTAAAAATTGAACAATATGCATAGAATTTTGAGTTCCTACTGTTGCTATTCAGACCACATTCCAAATCCAAACAATCATCCATTTTATCAGCCAAAAACTAATTGACAGTCTAAATAAATTAACACTTACATCTACCTAAATGATTATGATACTAAAAATATTGTTGAAATGAGTAAAAAAAAATTAAATTCAGAACCTGAAAAGCACGTTTTTTGTGGAAGAATCGGCTCAATTTCTCTTCACCTTTTCCATTTCCCTTGACCTTCGACTCAATTGAAAAACACAGTTTTTGTGGAAGAAGTTTTTATGTGAGAATTGGGAATTCTAGGTTAAATTTGGGGATTCTTATTAAATTGTTCAATTTCTTCAAATTAAGGACAAATTGTGGGTAATAATTCCAATTTCTTCAAATACGGTCATGCAAGCCATCAGACGAGCAAGAGATGCAAGTATAAATTTCAAGCTAAGGTAGAGGATGGATTGGTAGGGAGAAGTGTGGAGGAGAGAGAGAGAGAGTTTTCAGCTTGAGAATGAAAACGTGATTTTTAACTAATGGGGGATGGTTTTTTTTGTTTTATGATAATTAACTAGAGGGTAAGTTAGTAAATTTACTTTAAATTATGGTTAGCTAGGTTTTAAGTTAATTAAGGTCACTAAATATAATTAGCTAAAGTAGAAGGTCACTTAATATAAAAATTTTTTTGGCCTGCCACCAAATAGAAAAACTCAAAATCGAAGGCCGCCATGTAGAATTTCCCAAAAATTTATTGTGAAAAGATTTATCAATCACTTAGTTCATTCAACATTTTACAACACAACAACTTTAACGAGACTATTTTAATAAGCACAATATTATATGATCACTTAACCATAAATTTGTTGATATATTTCATAATAGAAAACAGAAGCACGGGTTGGATCTTAATTGCATATGGATTTCAAAAATAAAATTTAGATTCAAATCCGACCCAGCGCCATCCTACCCTAGATCCGAATTCGATCCAGGTCCGCTCGATCCAAAACATTCGAAGATTTAGATCCTAAATACATGAAACTAACTATGTATATGATGTTTTTGGTGCTTATAACATAAACTAACTTCAAACTACTCATACTCATTCATTTCAAGTAAAACGGCTTAAAATGGCCTGTATTTGGTTCTAACATGGCTATATTTTGCATTTTCAATCAAACCTACTAATAAATACATGAAACTAACTATATATATGATGTGTGAGGTGTTTATAACTTAAACTAACTTCAAACTACTCATATTCATTCATTTTCAAGTAAAATGGCCTATATTTGGTTCTAACATGGCTATATTTTGTATTTTCAATCAAAACTACTTATAAATACATGAAACTAACTATATATATGATGTTTGAGGTGTTTATTACTTAAACTAACTTCAAACTACTCATATTCATTCATTTTTAAGAAAAATGCCTAAAATGGCCTATATTAGGTTCTAACATAGCTACATTTTATATTTTCAATCAAAACTACTTACAAATACATGAAACTAACTATGTATATGATGTTTTTGGTGTTTATAACATAAACTAACTTAAAACAACTCATATTCATTCATTTTTTAGTAAAATACACTAAAATGGCCTATATTTGGTTCTAACATGGCTTTATTTTGCATTTTCAATCAAAACTACATATAAATACATGAAACTAACTATATATATGATATTTGAGGTGTTTATAACTTAAACTAACTTCAAACTACTCATATTCATTCATTTTCAAGTAAAATACCCTAAAATGGCATATATTTGGTTCTAACATGGCTTCATTTTGCATTTTCAATCAAAACTACAAATAAATACATGAAACTAACTATATATATGATGTTTGAGGTGTTTATAACTTAAATTAACTTCAAACTCTCATATTCATATTCTTTCATTTTTAAGTAAAATGGCCTATATTTGGTTCTAACATGGCTATATTTTGTATTTTCAATCAAAACTACTTATAAATACATGAAACTAACTATATATATATGATGTTTGAGGTGTTTATAACTTAAAAGCTAACTTTAAACTACTCATATTCATTCATTTTCAAGTAAAATGGCCTATATTAGGTTCTAACATGGCTATATTTTGTATTTTTAATCAAAACTACTTATAAATACATGAAACTAACTATATATATCATGTTTGAGGTGTTTATAACATAAAATAACTTCAAACTACTCATATTCATTCATTTTCAAGTAAAATGGACTATATTTTGTTCTAACATGGCATATATTTTGTTTTTTTAATCAAAACTACTTATAAATACATGAAACTAACTATATATATGATGTTTGAGGTGTTTATAACTTAAACTAACTTCAAACTACTCATATTCATTCATTTTCAAGTAAAATCCCAAAAATGGCCAATATTAGGTTCTTACATGGCTATATTTTGTATTTTCAATCAAAACTACTTATAAATACATGAAACTAATTATGTATATGATGTTTTTGGTGTTTATAACTTAAACTAACTTCAAACTACTCATATTCATTTATTTTCAAGTAAAATACCCTAAAATGACCTATATTTGGTTCTAACATGGCTTTATTTTGCATTTTCAATCAAAACTACAAATAAATACATGAAACTAACTATATATATGATATTTGAGGTGTTTATAACTTAAACTAACTTCAAACTACTCATATTCATTCATTTTCAAGTAAAATACCCTAAAATGGCATATATTTGGTTCTAACATGGCTATATTTTGCATTTTCAATCAAAACTACTAATAAATACATGAAACTAACTATATATATGATGTTTGAGGTGTTTATAACTTAAACTAACTTCAAACTACTCATATTCATTCATTTTCAAGTAAAATGGCCTATATTTGGTTCTAACATGGCTATATTTTGTATTTTCAATCAAAACTACTTATAAATACAATAAACTAACTATATATATGATGTTTGGTGTTTATAACTTAAACTAACTTCAAACTACTCATATTCATTTATTTTCAAGTAAAATGGCCTAAAATGACCTATATTTGGTTCTAACATGGCTTTATTTTGCATTTTCAATCAAAACTACAAATAAATACATGAAACTAACTATATATATGATGTTTGAGGTGTTTATAACTTAAACTAACTTCAAACTACTCATATTCATTCATTTTCAAGTAAAATCCTAAAATGGCCTATATTTGGTTCTAACATGGCTATATTTTGTATTTTCAATCAAAACTACTTATAAATACATGAAACTAACTATATATATGATGTTTGAGGTGTTTATAACTTAAACTAACTTCAAACTACTCATATTCATTCATTTTCAAGTAAAATGGCCTATATTTGGTTCTAACATGGCTATATTTTGTATTTTCAATCAAAACTACATATAAATACATGAAACTAACTATATATATGATGTTTGAGGTGTTTATAACTTAAACTAACTTCAAACTACTCATATTCATTCATTTTCAAGTGAAATGGCCTAAAATGGCCTATATTTGGTTCTAACATGGCTATATTTTGCATTTTCAATCAAAACTACTTATAAATACATGAAACTAACTATATATATGATGTTTGAGGTGTTTATAACTTAAACTAACTTCAAACTACTCATATTCATTCATTTTCAAGTAAAATGGCCTATATTTGGTTCTAACATGGCTATATTTTGTATTTTCAATCAAAACTACTTATAAATACATGAAACTAACTATATATATGATGATTGAGGTGTTTATAACATAAACTAACTTCAAACTACTCATATTCATTCATTTTCAAGTAAAATGGTCTAAAATGACCTATATTTGGTTCTAACATGGCTATATTTTGTATTTTCAATCAAAACTACTTATAAATACATGAAACTAACTATATATATGATGTTTGAGGTGTTTATAACTTAAACTAACTTCAAACTACTCATATTCATTCATTTTCAAGTAAAATGGCCTATATTTGGTTCTAACATGGCTATATTTTGTATTTTCAATCAAAACTACTTATAAATACATGAAACTAACTATATATATGATGTTTGAGGTGTTTATAACTTAAAAGCTAACTTCAAACTACTCATATTCATTCATTTTCAAGTAAAATAAAATGGCCTATATTTGGTTCTAACATGGCTATATTTTGTATTTTCAATCAAAACTACTTATAAATACATGAAACTAACTATATATATGATGTTTTTGGTGTTTATAACTTAAACTAACTTCAAACTACTCATATTCATTCATTTTCAAGTAAAATGGCCTATATTTGGTTCTAACATGGCTATATTTTGTATTTTCAATCAAAACTACTTATAAATACATGAAACTAACTATATATATGATGTTTGAGGTGTTTATAACATAAACTAACTTCAAACTACTCATATTCATTCATTTTCAAGTAAAATGGTAAATGGCCTATATTTGGTTCTAACATGGCTATATTTTGTATTTTCAATCAAAACTACTTATAAATACATGAAACTAACTATATATATGATGTTTGAGGTGTTTATAACTTAAACTAACTTCAAACTACTCATATTCATTCATTTTCAAGTAAAATGGCCTAAAATGGCCTATATTTGGTTCTAACATGGCTATATTTTGTATTTTCAATCAAAACTACTTATAAATACATGAAACTAACTATATGTATGATGTTTTTGGTGTTTATAACTTAAACTAACTTCAAACTACTCATATTCATTCATTTTCAAGTAAAATACCCTAAAATGGCCTTTATTTGGTTCTAACATGGCCATATTTTGTATTTTCAATCAAAACTACAAATAAATACATAAAACTAACTATATATATGATGTTTGAGGTGTTTATAACTTAAACTAACTTCAAACTACTCATATTCATTCATTTTCAAGTAAAATGTCTAAAATGGCCTATATTTGGTTCTAACATGGCTATATTTTGTATTTTCAATCAAAACAACTTATAAATACATGAAACTAACTATATATATGATGTTTGAGGTGTTTATAACTTAAAAGCTAACTTCAAACTACTCATATTCATTCATTTTCAAGTAAAATGGCCTATATTTGGTTCTAACATGGATATATTTTGTATTTTCAATTAAAACTACTTATAAATACATAAAACTAACTATATATATGATGTTTGAGGTGTTTATAACTTAAACTAGCATCAAACTACTCGTATTCATTCATATTCAAGTAAAATGGCCTAAAATGGCCTATATTTGGTTCTAACATGGCTATATTTTGTATTTTCAATCAAAACTACTTATAAATACATGAAACTAACTATATATATGATGTTTGAGGTGTTTATAACTTAAACTAACTTCAAACTACTCATATTCATTCATTTTCAAGTAAATGTAAAATGGCCTATATTTGGTTCTAACATGGCTATATTTTGTATTTTCAATCAACAACGACTTATAAATACATGAAACTAACTATATATATGATGTTTGAGGTGTTTATAACTTAAACTAACTTCAAACTACTCATATTCATTCATTTTCAAGTAAAATGGCCTAAAATGGCCTATATTTGGTTCTAACATGCCTATATTTTGTATTTTCAATCAAAACTACTTATAAATACATGAAACTAACTATATATATGATGTTTGAGGTGTTTATAACTTAAACTAACTTCAAACTACTCATATTCATTCATTTTCAAGTAAAATGGCCTAAAATGCCCTATATTTGGTTCTAACATGGCTATATTTTGCATTTTCAATCAAAACTACTAATAAATACATGAAACTAACTATATATATGATGTTTGAGGTGTTTATAACTTAAACTAACTTCAAACTACTCATATTCATTCATTTTCGTAAAATGTAAAATGGCCTATATTTGGTTCTAACATGGCTATATTTTGTATTTTCAATCAAAACTACTTATAAATACATGAAACTAACTATATATATGATGTTTGAGGTGTTTATAACTTAAACTAACTTCAAACTACTCATATTCATTCATTTTCACGTAAAATACCCTAAAATGGCCTATATTTGGTTCTAACATGCCTATATTTTGTATTTTCAATCAAAACTACTTATAAATACATGAAACTAACTATATATATGATGTTTTGAGGTGTTTATAACTTAAACTAACTTCAAACTACTCATATTCATTCATTTTCAAGTAAAATACCCTAAAATGGCCTATATTTGGTTCTAACATGGCTATATTTTGCATTTTCAATCAAAACTACAAATAAATACATGAAACTAACTATATATATGATGTTTGAGGTGTTTATAACTTAAACTAACTTCAAACTACTCATATTCTTTCATTTTCAAGTAAAATGGCCTATATTTGGTTCTAACATGGCTATATTTTGTATTTTCAATCAAAACTACATATAAATACATGAAACTAAC
The DNA here is from genome assembly GCA_947646795.1 of Beta lomatogona. Lineage (NCBI taxonomy): Eukaryota > Viridiplantae > Streptophyta > Magnoliopsida > Caryophyllales > Amaranthaceae > Beta > Beta lomatogona. Next base: position 946,638 of record CANSNZ010001128.1, read on the forward strand.
TATATATATGATGTTTGAGGTGTTTATAACTTAAAACTAACTTCAAACTACTCATATTCATTCATTTTCAAGTAAAATGGCCTAAAATGGCCTATATTTGGTCCTAACATGGCTATATTTTGTCATTTTCAATCAAAACTACTTAATAAATACATGAAACTAACTATATATATGATGTTTGAGGTGTTTATAACTTAAACTAACTTCAAACTACTCATATTCATTCATTTTCAAGTAAATTAAAATGGCCTATATTTGGTTCTAACATGGCTATATTTTTTATTTTAAATCAATAACTACATATAAATACATGAAACTAACTATATATATGATGTTTGAGGTGTTTATAACTTAAACTAACTTCAAACTACTCATATTCATTCATTTTCAAGTAAAATGGCCTAAAATGGCCTATATTTGGTTCTAACATGCCTATATTTTGTATTTTCAATCAAAACTACTTATAAATACTTGAAACTAACTATATATATGATGTTTGAGGTGTTTATAACTTAAACTAACTTCAAACTACTCATATTCATTCATTTTCAAGTAAAATGCCTAAAATGGCCTATATTTGGTTCTAACATGGTTATATTTTGTATTTTCAATCAAAACAATTTATAAATACATGAAACTAACTATATATATGATGTTTGAGGTGTTTATAACTTAAACTAACTTCAAACTACTCATATTCATTCATTTTCAAGTAAATTAAAATGGCCTATATTTGGTTCTAACATGGCTATATTTTGTATTTTCAATCAAAACATACTTATAAATACATGAAACTAACTATATATATGATGTTTGAGGTGTTTATAACTTAAACTAACTTCAAACTACTCATATTCATTCATTTTCAAGTAAAATTCCTAAAATGGCCTATATTTGGTTCTAACATGGCTATATTTTGTATTTTCAATCAAAACTACTAATAAATACATGAAACTAACTATATATATGATGTTTGAGGTGTTTATAACTTAAACTAACTTCAAACTACTCATATTCATTCATTTTCAAGTAAAATGCCTAAAATGGCCTATATTTGGTTCTAACATGGCTATATTTTGTATTTTCAATCAGAACTACTTATAAATACATGAAACGAACTATATATATGATGTTTTTGGTGTTTATAACTTAAACTCACTTCAAACTACTCATATTCATTCATTTTCAAGTAAAATGGTCTTAAAATGGCCTATATTTGGTTCTAACATGGCTATATTTTTGTATTTTCAATCAAAACTACTAATAAATACATGAAACTAACTATATATATGATGTTTGAGGTGTTTATAACTTAAACTAACTTCAAACTACTCATATTCATTCATTTTCAAGTAAAATGGCCTATATTTGGTTCTAACATGGCTATATTTTTGTATTTTCAATCAAAACTACTTATAAATACATGAAACTAACTATATATATGATGTTTGAGGTGTTTATAACTTAAAAGCTAACTTCAAACTACTCATATTATTACATTTTCAAGTAAAATGGCCAATATTTGGTTCTAGCATGGCTATATTTTGTATTTTCAATCAAAACTACTTATAAATACATGAAACTAACTATATATATGATGTTTTTGGTGTTTATAACTTAAACTAACTTCAAACTACTCATATTCATTCATTTTCAAGTAAAATGGCCTATATTTGGTTCTAACATGGCTATATTTCGTATTTTCAATCAAAACTACTTATAAATACATAAAACTAACTATATATATGATGTTTGAGGTGTTTATAACTTAAACTAAGTTCAAACTACTCATATACATTCATTTTCAAGTAAAATTGCATATATTTGGTTCTAACATGCCTACATTTTTTATTTTTAATCAAAACTACTTATAAATACATGAGACAAATTATATATATGATGTTTGAGATGTTTATAACTTAAACTAACTTCAAACTACTCATATTCATTCATTTTCAAGTAAAATGCCTAAAATGGCCTATATTTGGTTCTAACATGGTTATATTTTTGTATTTTCAATCAAAACAGCTTATAAATACATGAAACTAACTATATATATGATGTTTTAGGTGTTTATAACTTAAACTAACTTCAAACTACTCATATTCATTCATTTTCAAGTAAAATGGCCTAAAATGGCCTATATTTGGTTCTAACATGGCTATATTTTGCATTTTCAATCAAAACTACTAATAAATACATGAAACTAACTATATATATGATGTTTGAGGTGTTTATAACTTAAACTAACTTCAAACTACTCATATTCATTCATTTTCAAGTAAAATCTAAAATGGCCTATATTTGGTTCTAACATGGCTATATTTTGTATTTTCAATCAAAACTACTTATAAATACATGAAACTAACTATATATATGATGTTTGAGGTGTTTATAACTTAAACTAACTTCAAACTACTCATATTCATTCATTTTCAAGTAAAATGGCCTATATTTGGTTCTAACATGGCTATATTTTGTATTTTCAATCAAAACAACTTATAAATACATTAAACTAACTATATATATGATGTTTGAGGTGTTTATAACATAAACTAACTTCAAACTACTCATATTCATTCATTTTCAAGTAAAATGGTCTAAAATGACCTATATTTGGTTCTAACATGGCTATATTTTGTATTTTCAATCAAAACTACTTATAAATACATGAAACTAACTATATATATGATGTTTGAGGTGTTTATAACTTAAACTAACTTCAAACTACTCATATTCATTCATTTTCAAGTAAAATGGCCTATATTTGGTTCTAACATGGCTATATTTTGTATTTTCAATCAATAACTACTTATAAATACATGAAACTAACTATATATATGATGTTTGAGGTGTTTATAACTTAAACTAACTTCAAACTACTCATATTCATTCATTTTCAAGTAAAATGGCCTAAAATGGCCTATATTTGGTTCTAACATGCCTATATTTTGTATTTTCAATCAAAACAACTTATAAATACATTAAACTAACTACATATATGATTTTTGAGGTGTTTATAACTTAAACTAACTTCAAACTACTCATATTCATTCATTTTCAAGTAAAAGCTAAAATGGCCTATATTTGGTTCTAACATGGCTATATTTTGTATTTTCAATCAAAACTACTTATAAATACATGAAACTAACTATATATATGATGTTTGAGGTGTTTATAACTTAAACTAACTTCAAACTACTCATATTCATTCATTTTCAAGTAAATGTAAAATGGCCTATATTTGGTTCTAACATGGCTATATTTTGTATTTTCAATCAACACAACTTATAATCACATTAAACTAACTATATATATGATGTTTGAGGTGTTTATAACTTAAACTAACTTCAAACTACTCATATTCATTCATTTTCAAGTAAAATGGCCTAAAATGGCCTATATTTGGTTCTAACATGCCTATATTTTGTATTTTCAATCAAAACTACTTATAAATACATGAAACTAACTATATATATGATGTTATTGGTGTTTATAACTTAAACTAACTTCAAACTACTCATATTCATTCATTTTCAAGTAAAATGGCCTAAAATGGCCTATATTTGGTTCTAACATGGCTATATTTTGTATTTTCAATCAAAACTACTTATAAATACATGAAACTAACTATATATATGATGTTTGAGGTGTTTATAACTTAAACTAACTTCAAACTACTCATATTCATTCATTTTCAAGTAAAATGGCCTATATTTGGTTCTAACATGGCTATATTTTGTATTTTCAATCAAAACTACTTATAAATACATGAAACTAACTATATATATGATGTTTGAGGTGTTTATAACTTAAACTAACTTCAAACTACTCATATTCATTCATTTTCAAGTAAAATGCTAAAATGGCCTATATTTGGTTCTAACATGGCTATATTTTGTATTTTCAATCAAAACTACTTATAAATACATGAAACTAACTATATATATGATGTTTGAGGTGTTTATAACTTAAACTAACTTCAAACTACTCATATTCATTCATTTTCAAGTAAAATGGCTAAATGGCCTATATTTGGTTCTAACATGGCTATATTTTGTATTTTCAATCAAAACTACTTATAAATACATGAAACTAACTATATATATGATGTTTGAGGTGTTTATAACTTAAACTAACTTCAAACTACTCATATTCATTCATTTTCAAGTAAAATGGCCTATATTTGGTTCTAACATGGCTATATTTTGTATTTTCAATCAAAACTACTTATAAATACATGAAACTAACTATATATATGATGTTTGAGGTGTTTATAACTTAAACTAACTTCAAACTACTCATATTCATTCATTTTCAAGTAAAATGGCCTATATTGGTTCTAACATGGATATATTTTGTATTTTCAATCAAAACTACTTATAAATACATGATACTATCTATATATATGATGCTTGAGGTGTTTATAACTTAAACTAAATTCAAACTACTCATATTCATTCATTTTCAAGTAAAATGCCTAAAATGGCCTATATTAGGTTCTAACATGGCTATATTTTGTATTTTCAATCAGAACTACTTATAAATACATGAAACTAACTATATATATGATGTTTGAGGTGTTTATAACTTAAACTAACATCAAACTACTCATATTCATTCATTTTCAAGAAAGCTAAAATGGCCTATATTTGGTTCTAACATGGCTATATTTTGTATTTTCAATCAAAACTACTTATAAATACATGAAACTAACTATATATATGATGTTTGAGGTGTTTATAACTTAAACTAACTTCAAACTACTCATATTCATTCATTTTCAAGTAAAATGGCCTAAAATGGCCTATATTTGGTTCTAACATGCCTATATTTTGTATTTTCAATCAAAACTACTTATAAATACATGAAACTAACTATATATATGATGTTTGAGGTGTTTATAACTTAAACTAACTTCAAACTACTCATATTCATTCATTTTCAAGTAAAATGGCCTATATTTGGTTCTAACATGGCTATATTTTGTATTTTCAATCAAAACTACTTATAAATACATGAAACTAACTATATATATGATGTTTGAGGTGTTTATAACTTAAACTAACTTCAAAGTACTCATATTCATTTATTTTCAAGTTAAATGGCCTATATTTGGTTCTAACATGGCTATATTTTGTTTTTGTCAAAACTACTTATAAATACATGAAACTAACTATATATATGATGTTTGAGGTGTTTATAACTTAAACTAACTTCAAACTACTCATATTCATTCATTTTCAAGTAAAATGGCCTATATTTGGTTCCAACATGACTATATTTTATATTTTCAATCAAAACTACTTATAAATACATGAAACTAACTATATATATGATGTTTGAGGTGTTTATAACTTAAACTAACTTCAAACTACTCATATTCATTCATTTTCAAGTAAAATGGCCTAAAATGGCCTATATTTGGTTCTAACATGGCTATATTTTGTATTTTCAATCAAAACTACTTATAAATACATGAAACTAACTATAAATATGATGTTTTGAGGTGTTTATAACTTAAACTAAATTCTAACTACTCATATTCATTCATTTTCAAGTAAAATGCCTAAAATGGCCTATATTTGGTTCTAACATGGTTATATTTTTGTATTTTCAATCAAAACTACTTATAAATACATGAAACTAACTATATATATGATGTTTGAGGTGTTTATAACTTAAACTAACTTCAAACTACTCATATTCATTCATTTTCAAGTAAAATGGCCTAAAATGGCCTATATTTGGTTCTAACATGGCTTATATTTTGCATTTTCAATCAAAACTACTATATAAATACATGAAACTAACTATATATATGATGTTTGAGGTGTTTATAACTTAAACTAACTTCAAACTACTCATATTCATTCATTTTCAAGTAAAATGGCCTATATTTGGTTCTAACATGGCTATATTTTGTATTTTCAATCAAAACTACTTATAAATACATGAAACTAACTATATATATGATGATTGAGGTGTTTATAACATAAACTAACTTCAAACTACTCATATTCATTCATTTTCAAGTAAAATGGTCTAAAATGACCTATATTTGGTTCTAACATGGCTATATTTTGTATTTTCAATCAAAACTACTTATAAATACATGAAACTAACTATATATATGATGTTTGAGGTGTTTATAACTTAAACTAACTTCAAACTACTCATATTCATTCATTTTCAAGTAAAATGGCCTATATTTGGTTCTAACATGGCTATATTTTGTATTTTAAATCAATAACTACATATAAATACATGAAACTAACTATATATATGATGTTTGAGGTGTTTATAACTTAAACTAACTTCAAACTACTCATATTCATTCATTTTCAAGTAAAATGGCCTAAAATGGCCTATATTTGGTTCTAACATGCCTATATTTTGTATTTTCAATTAAAACTACTTATAAATACATGAAACTAACTATATATATGATTTTTTTGGTGTTTATAACTTAAACTAACTTCAAACTACTCATATTCATTCATTTTCAAGTAAAATGCCTAAAATGGCCTATATTTGGTTCTAACATGGCTATATTTTTTTTTCTATAAAAACTACTTACAAATACATGAAACTAACTATATATATGATGTTTGAGGTGTTTATAACTTAAACTAACTTAAAACTACTCATATTCTTTCATTTTCAAGTAAAATGGCCTATATTTGGTTCTAACATGGCTATATTTTTGTATTTTCAATCAAAACTACTTATAAATACATGAAACTAACTATATATATGATGTTTGAGGTGTTTATAACTTAAACTAACTTCAAACTACTCATATTCATTCATTTTCAAGTAAAATCTAAAATGGCCTATATTTGGTTCTAACATGCCTATATTGTGTATTTTCAATAAAAACTACTTATAAATACATGAAACTAACTATATATATGATGTTTTTGGTGTTTATAACTTAAACTAACTTCAAACTACTCATATTCATTCATTTTCAAGTAAAATGGCCTATATTTGGTTCTAACATGGCTATATTTTGTATTTTCAATCAAAACTACTTATAAATACATGAAACTAACTATATATATGATGTTTGAGGTGTTTATAACTTAAACTAACTTCAAACTACTCATATTCATTCATTTTCAAGTAAACTAAAATGGCCTATATTTGGTTCTAACATGGCTATATTTTGTATTTTCAATCAAAACAACTTATAAATACATTAAACTAACTATATATATGATATTTGAGGTGTTTATAACTTAAACTAACTTCAAACTACTCATATTCATTCATTTTCAAGTAAAATGGGCCTATATTTGGTTCTAACATGGCTATATTTTGTATTTTCAATCAAAACTACTTATAAATACATGAAACTAACTATATATATGATGTTTGAGGTGTTTATAACTTAAACTAACTTCAAACTACTCATATTCATTCATTTTCAAGTAAAATGGCCTATATTTGGTTCTAACATGGCTATATTTTGTATTTTCAATCAAAACAACTTATAAATACATGAAACTAACTATATATATGATGTTTGAGGTGTTTATAACTTAAACTAACTTCAAACTACTCATATTCATTCATTTTCAAGTAAAATGGCCTATATTTGGTTCTAACATGGCCTATATTTTTGTATTTTCAATCAAAACTACTTATAAATACATGAAACTAACTATATATATGATGTTTGAGGTGTTTATAACTTAAACTAACTTCAAACTACTCATATTCATTCATTTTCAAGTAAAATGGCCTATATTTGGTTCTAACATGGCTATATTTTTGTATTTTCAATCAAAACTACTTATAAATACATGAAACTAACTATATATATGATGTTTTTGGTGTTTATAACTTAAACTAACTTCAAACTACTCATATTCATTCATTTTCAAGTAAGTCTAAAATGGCCTATATTTGGTTCTAACATGGCTATATTTTTGTATTTTCAATCAAAACTACTTATAAATACATGAAATAACTACTATATATATGATGTTTGAGGTGTTTATAACTTAAACTAACTTCAAACTACTCATATTCATTCATTTTCAAGTAAAATGGCCTATATTTGGTTCTAACATGGCTATATTTTGTATTTTCAATCAAAACTACTTATAAATACATGAAACTAACTATATATATGATGTTTGAGGTGTTTATAACTTAAACTAACTTCAAACTACTCATATTCATTCATTTTTAAAAGTTAAAATGGCCTATATTTGGTTCTAACATGGCTATATTTTGTATTTTCAATCAAAACCTACTTATAAATACATGAAACTAACTATATATATGATGTTTGAGGTGTTTATAACTTAAACTAACTTCAAACTACTCATATTCATTCATTTTCAAGAGCCTAAAATGGCCTATATTTGGTTCTAACATGGCTATATTTTTGTATTTTCAATCAAAACTACTTATAAATACATGAAACTAACTATATATATGATGTTTGAGGTGTTTATAACTTAAACTAACTTCAAACTACTCATATTCATTCATTTTCAAGTAAAATGGCCTAAAATGGCCTATATTTGGTTCTAACATGGCTATATTTTGTATTTTCAATCAAAACTACTTATAAATACATGAAACTAACTATATATATGATGTTTGAGGTGTTTATAACTTAAACTAACTTCAAACTACTCATATTCATTCATTTTCAAGTAAAATGGTACCTATATTTGGTTCTAACATGGCTATATTTTGTATTTTCAATCAAAACTACTTATAAATACATGAAACTAACTATATATATGATGTTTGAGGTGTTTATAACTTAAAACTAACTTCAAACTACTCATATTCATTCATTTTCAAGTAAAATGGCTAAAATGGCCTATATTTGGTTCTAACATGGCTATATTTTGTATTTTCAATCAAAACTACTTATAAATACATGAAACTAACTATATATATGATGTTTGAGGTGTTTATAACTTAAACTAACTTCAAACTACTCATATTCATTCATTTTCAAGTAAAATGGCCTATATTTGGTTCTAACATGGCTATATTTTGTATTTTCAATCAAAACTACTTATAAATACATGAAACTAACTATATATATGATGTTTGAGGTGTTTATAACTTAAACTAACTTCAAACTACTCATATTCATTCATTTTCAAGTAAAATGGCCTATATTTGGTTCTAACATGGCTATATTTTTGTATTTTCAATCAAAACTACTTATAAATACATGAAACTAACTATATATATGATGTTTGAGGTGTTTATAACTTAAACTAACTTCAAACTACTCATATTCATTCATTTTCAAGTAAAATGGCCTAATATTTGGTTCTAACATGGCTATATTTTGTATTTTCAATCAAAACTACTTATAAATACATGAAACTAACTATATATATGATGTTTGAGGTGTTTATAACTTAAACTAACTTCAAACTACTCATATTCATTCATTTTCAAGTAAAATGCTAAAATGGCCTATATTTGGTTCTAACATGCCTATATTTTGTATTTTCAATCAAAACTACTTATAAATACATGAAACCAACTATATATATGATGTTTGAGGTGTTTATAACTTAAACAAACTTCAAACTACTCATATTCATTCATTTTCAAGTAAAATGGCCTATATTTGGTTCTAACATGGCTATATTTTGCATTTTCAATCAAAACTACTAATAAATACATGAAACTAACTATATATATGATGTTTGAGGTGTTTATAACTTAAACTAACTTCAAACTACTCATATTCATTCATTTTCAAAATGGGTAAAATGGCCTATATTTGGTTCTAACATGGCTATATTTTGTATTTTCAATCAAAACTACTTATAAATACATGAAACTAACTATATATATGATGTTTTTGGTGTTTATAACTTAAACTAACTTCAAACTACTCATATTCATTCATTTTCAAGTAAAATGGTTAAAATGGCCTATATTTGGTTCTAACATGGCTATATTTTGTATTTTCAATCAAAACTACTATATAAATACATGAAACTAACTATATATATGATGTTTGTGGTGTTTATAACTTAAACTAACTTCAAACTACTCATATTCATTCATTTTCAAGTAAAATGGCCTAAAATGGCCTATATTTGGTTCTAACATGGCTATATTTTGTATTTTCAATCAAAACTACTTAATAAATACATGAAACTAACTATATATATGATGTTTGAGGTGTTTATAACTTAAACTAACTTCAAACTACTCATATTCATTCATTTTCAAGTAAAATGGCCTATATTTGGTTCTAACATGGCTATATTTTGTATTTTCAATCAAAACTACTTATAAATACATGAAACTAACTATATATATGATGTTTGAGGTGTTTATAACTTAAACTAACTTCAAACTACTCATATTCATTCATTTTCAACTAAAATGGCCTATATTTGGTTCTAACATGGCTATATTTTGTATTTTCAATCAAAACTACTGATAAATACATGAAACTAACTATATGTATGATGTTTGAGGTGTTTATAACTTAAACTAACTTCAAACTACTCTTATTCATTCATTTTCAAGTAAAATGGCCTATATTTGGTTCTAACATGGCTATATTTTGTATTTTAAATCAAAACTACTTATAAATACATGAAACTAACTATATATATGATGTTTGAGGTGTTTATAACTTAAACTAACTTCAAACTACTCATATTCATTCATTTTCAAGTAAAATGCTAAAATGGCCTATATTTGGTTCTAACGTGCCTATATTTTGTATTTTCATTCAAAACTACTTATAAATACATGAAACTAACTATATATATGATGTTTGAGGTGTTTATAACTTAAACTAACTTCAAACTACTCATATTCATTCATTTTCAAGTAAAATGGCCTATATTTGGTTCTAACATGGCTATATTTTGTATTTTAAATCAATAACTACATATAAATACATGAAACTAACTATATATATGATGTTTGAGGTGTTTATAACTTAAACTAACTTCAAACTACTCATATTCATTCATTTTCAAGTAAAATGGCTAAAATGGCCTATATTTGGTTCTAACATGCCTATATTTTGTATTTTCAATCAAAACTACTTATAAATACATGAAACTAACTATATATATGATGTTTGAGGTGTTTATAACTTAAACTAACTTCAAACTACTCATATTCATTCATTTTCAAGTAAATGGCTAAAATGGCCTATATTTGGTTCTAACATGGCTATATTTTGTATTTTAAATCAATAACTACATATAAATACATGAAACTAACTATATATATGATGTTTGAGGTGTTTATAACTTAAACTAACTTCAAACTACTCATATTCATTCATTTTCAAGTAAAATGGCTTAAAATGGCCTATATTTGGTTCTAACATGGCTATATTTTGCATTTTCAATCAAAACTACTTATAAATACATGAAACTAACTATATATATGATGTTTGAGGTGTTTATAACTTAAACTAACTTCAAACTACTCATATTCATTCATTTTCAAGTAAAATGGCCTAAAATGGCTTATATTTGCGTCTAACATGCCTATATTTTTTTATTTTCAATCAAAACTACTATTAAACACATGAAACAAATTATATATATGATGTTTGAGGTGTTTATAACTTAAACTAACTTCAAACTACTCATATTCATTCATTTTCAAGTAAAATGACCTAAAATGGCCTATATTTGGTTCTAACATGGCTATATTTTTGTATTTTCAATCAAAACTACTTATAAATACATGAAACTAACTATATATATGATGTTTAGGTGTTTATAACTTAAACTAACTTCAAACTACTCATATTCATTCATTTTCAAGTAAAATGGCCTAAAATGGCCTATATTTGGTTCTAACATGCCTATATTTTGTATTTTCAATCAAAACTACTTATAAATACATGAAACTAACTACATATATGATGTTTGAGGTGTTTATAACTTAAACTAACTTCAAACTACTCATATTCATTCATTTTCAAGTAAAATGGCCTAAAGATGGCCTATATTTGGTTCTAACATGGCTATATTTTGTATTTTCAATCAAAACTACTATTAAATACATGAAACTAACTATATATATGATGTTTGAGGTGTTTATAACTTAAACTAACTTCAAACTACTCATATTCATTCATTTTCAAGTAAAATGGCCTAAAATGGCCTATATTTGGTTCTAACATGGCTATATTTTGTATTTTCAATCAAAACTACTTATAAATACATGAAACTAACTATATATATGATGTTTGAGGTGTTTATAACTTAAACTAACTTCAAACTACTCATATTCATCCATTTTCAAGTAAAATGGCCTATATTTGGTTCTAACATGGCTATATTTTTGTATTTTCAATCAAAACTACTTATAAATACATGAAACTAACTATATATATGATGTTTGGGGTGTTTATAACTTAAACTAACTTCAAACTACTCATATTCATTCATTTTCAAGTAAAATGGCCTATATTTGGTTCTAACATGGCTATATTTTGTATTTTCAATCAAAACTACTTATAAATACATGAAACTAACTATATATATGATGTTTGAGGTGTTTATAACTTAAACTAACTTCAAACTACTCATATTCATTCATTTTCAAGTAAAATGGCCTATATTTGGTTCTAACATGGCTATATTTTGTATTTTCAATCAATAACTACTTATAAATACATGAAACTAACTATATATATGATGTTTGAGGTGTTTATAACTTAAACTAACTTCAAACTACTCATATTCATTCATTTTCAAGTAAAATGGCCTATATTTGGTTCTAACATGGCTATATTTTGTATTTTCAATCAATAACTACTTATAAATACATGAAACTAACTATATATATGATGTTTGAGGTGTTTATAACTTAAACTAACTTCAAACTACTCATATTCATTCATTTTCAAGTAAAATGGCCTAAATGGCTTATATTTGGTTCTAACATGCCTATATTTTGTATTTTCAATCAAAACTACTATTAAACACATGAAACAAATTATATATATGATGTTTGAGGTGTTTATAACTTAAACTAACTTCAAACTACTCATATTCATTCATTTTCAAGTAAAATGGCCTAAAATGGCCTATATTTGGTTCTAACATGGCTATATTTTGTATTTTCAATCAAAACTACTTATAAATACATGAAACTAACTATATATATGATGTTTTTGGTGTTTATAACTTAAACTAACTTCAAACTACTCATATTCATTCATTTTCAAGTAAAATGGCCTATATTTGGTTCTAACATGGCTATATTTTGTATTTTCAATCAAAACTACTTATAAATACATGAAACTAACTATATATATGATGTTTGAGGTGTTTATAACTTAAACTAACATCAAACTACTGATATTCATTCATTTTCAAGTAAAATGACTTAAAATGGCCTATATTTGGTTCTAACATGGCTATATTTTGTATTTTCAATCAAAACTACTAATAAATACATGAAACTAACTATATATATGATGTTTGGGTGTTTATAACTTAAACTAACTTCAAACTACTCATATTCATTCATTTTCAAGTAAAATGGCCTAAATTATTTGGTTCTAACATGGCTATATTTTGTATTTTCAATCAAAACTACTGGTAAATACATGAAACTAACTATATATATGATGTTTGAGGTGTTTATAACTTAAACTAACTTCAAACTACTCATATTCATTCATTTCAGTGGGCTTAAAATGGCCTATATTTGGTTCTAACATGGCTATATTTTGTATTTTCAATCAAAACTACTTATAAATACATGAAACTAACCATATATATGATGTTTTTTAGGTGTTTATAACTTAAACTAACTTAAACTACTCATATTCATTCATTTTCAAGTAAAATGGTCTAAAATGGCCTATATTTGGTTTTAACATGGCTATATTTTGTATTTCACTAGGGAAAAAAAAGGAAGAATTTGCCTTGAAGAGTGCGTTTATTAAAAGCGACCCTTCTTGTATGTGAAGAAGGCTGGGTGCCTTCTTTGGCTCTTGACCCCACTTTTAGTGAAAGCTGCGGTTATAGCGAAGGCGCAACGATATAGTTCGCCAGTTTTGAGGCTAACATGACCACTAATGAAAGTTGCGGTTAGCCTGGCCATGACCCTTATCGCGAAGTGAGTTTCCTAGACTAGCACGTATCAGTCCCAATCCTTATCTACAGGCTGTTGACGCCTGTGCGGTAGGTAGACATATTTTCTAAAATTTCCCACTCCACACACGCACATTTGACGACGAAAAACCCCTCCCTCCCCTCTCACTCACTTTCTTTGCATTAACCACCAGCAGCCCACGTCCAGGACCACGAGCCAGAGACACCCCACATTGCTTCACCACCCTGACCATATATTTCTTCCACTATAACCTGCTTCTCTTAGCTTATCTTCTCTTCTTTTCTCTTCTCCTTCTCCACCATTTGAGTGGAGTTTGGAGGGTGTGAACTCTCTGCCTATGACATGTCACACCCTGGCGGCGAGCCTCTTCGACCACCTTCTTCCCTCTTTTTCTTCATTCTTTAGCTCTTGGGTTTAGCTAATTTTTGCTTAGTTAAGTATGAATTAATGTTTTTAAGTTAGTTTTGTTTTTTTCTTAGATTTAGTTAAATGATTAATATTGCAATGTGGGTTTTTGTTAATTGTAGGAAGAAAGAAGAAGGCTTAGGAAGGCAAATAAATTCCAACTATCTACTTCTCTTCATTGCTTATCATTGGTGTTAAGAGGTAACTAGTTTTAATTGCGTTGTCTTTTTTGTTTGATTTAATTTGTTTGATGGAGCCAAAAGTTGCCATGTGATTCAATTTGATTAAGTTATGATAATTTATTGATATAGTTATTTATTATAATGTATGTAGAAATTTCTTGATATGAGATTGTATGAAAGCATGATATAATTTGTATAAATCCTCTGAAGTTGTTTGGTGTCATCGTATGCACAGATACGCGTTAAGTTTCTGTTGGGTAAGTGCTTGAATGAATCCGGTTTGGAATTTGTTCTTGGACGTTGATCTCTTAAGTGGTGAATGTGTGTCTTCTTTTCAATTAAGGAAAGATCTTGTATAGTTTCTCTACATTGTTCTCTGGGTACATATGTAGATGAACAGTATCTACATTGTGGAGGCGCGGGGAAGTCTTGGGTTTCTTAAATTTGAAAGAAAGTGCCTACCAATTCGCAAGGCAATTAGGCGTCGAGGATGTAAATTGGCAAAGTGGAGTGATAAGGACCTTGGTGCATGCATACGATTGAGACATGTCCCTTATCTTAGATTACTTTCTATCCGTGTGTGATATGATGATATGTGAGTGTATGTACTTAAATAATGATTGATGCATTATAATGAATGGTTGTGTTTAATTATTAGAGGTCTTCTTAGATGAGATGGATCGTACTTGGATGTATGGTAGTGTGGTGGTGAGTTTGTGAAAGGGGTCTCGGAATTACGTACAATGCATTACAATATCAAGCATCCTGGGAGCGGTCGACTTTTATTATCCCCTTGTCTCGATTGTAGAAATGTGAGACGGAGGTTAGTAGTATACATGTGGTTAGGGAGCATGTTTTTCGTCGTGGGTTTTTTAGGCACCATTACACGCCTGGGTTTGGTATGGTGAGCGGGGGAAGTATATAGGAAGCTCACAGAGTAATGAACCGATGTATGTGAAGAAAAAGAAGGATGATGAGTTCGGGGATGAGAATTTGGATGATGAGTTTCTGAGATGTTGATAGGGATCGGGTAGACGAGATGATACGAGGTTGAAGATCGGTCGTGTAAACGACCTCGTATTTTGAGGTCTATGTCAGAGGGCTATTTGAAAACCGTTGTATCGAGGTTGTACAAAGTACACCCAGACTTTCCCGCGGTGATAACAACATTGACATTAAGTGAAAGGCTGGTTAGGACGGACTCTAGTTCGCATCGTTGTTGAAAGTTTTAGCGCTCCCACATTAAATGAAGCGCGAGGAAGTCGTACTATTATGCGAAAGCGATGTGTCCTTTCGGTTTAGAGTAGGAGCGGATACATGCTTGTCCCCAACGATTGTGTGCTTTATATCGTAATGAGTATGAGCATTTACATGAGTGTCACGTTGGATTGTCGAGGTACAGCGTGAAGGAGGTGGAGGTAGTGAAGGATGCTCCCGACTAAGGTGTTATTAGTGTTTCCAGTAATGTACCTAGATTTAAGCGCATGTTCTCGATTAAAGGAGATGCGAAGAATTTGAGGTGGCATGCAAATTGTAGGAAGAAAGGCGGTCACATCCCGAGCATCCGAAATTTGATTCCTTTGAGTGGAAAAAAGTATCGACGAGGGTGCGTAAGGCATTTGGTAATGAGGATAGAATCGAGGCTTGGATTATGTACGGATCCGAGACCTACTGTGATCTCAGGTTCGCGACATAGTACATGGCCGGTGGTCGTAGTGGTTTTATAACTTGCCTCCTTGGTTGTTGTCGTGAAACATGACATGATGTATCTGTTTCCCTTTCTCTTAAGGGCCTAATGACATAAACTACAACATTGATGTATACCTCGAAGCCGCTTGTTGAAGATTTACAGGAAGATTGGAACGAAGGAGTGTTAGTATTTGATGCGTATGCTAATGAGATGTTCACTCTACGTGCGTACTTTTTTTGTACTATGAGCGATTATCCAAACATGGGAACTTATGGGTATAAAGACGGGGAAAAACTGACCACCTTGCCCAATTTGTGTAGATGACATAAAATCTACACACACCATAAGAGAGTGCAAACATGTGTATATGCACACACGAAGGCACCTCGGACGCGACCATCCCTATGGGTTTAAGAAAGAAGGCATTCGATGGGGCACGGGGAAGAAGTTGCTGCGTAGACCATTAGCTGATCTGAAGTTTATAATCGAGGTGAAGGGCATTGAAACAATCTTTGGTAAACACCTTTGTAGTGAGGTTGATCGACCTACGGGATTATGGAAAAGGAGTCCATTTTGCACTCCATATTGGAAAGATCTAAAGGTCGGACATTGTTTGGATGTCGTGCACATAGAGAAAAATGTTTGTGTTTGTCTTGCGACAACATGAATATTAAGACGAGCAGATGTTAGGCGTCCCGCTTTGGAAAAAACGGGGGCTTGACCCGAAGTTGTGGCTCGGAAAAGAGGGACGGAAGGAAGAAGAAAGTAGTGGAGGAAAGGAGTTGATGATGAAACTGAAAAAAGTAAAAAGAAGGTGGAGGATTCGGAGAAAGAATTATTTCCCTTGACTTGCACCGCGATGTCCGCGTCCTTGAGAAAGCGGATTTTGCAAGTCATTGTATGGCATTAAGGTCCCAAGCCAGTACTCATCCCGAAGATAGTGGTTTGTTACCTTAAATGGTGAATTGAAGTTGCTCAGTATGAAATCTCCACGATTGTCGTAATAAGTGATCTGGGTATTCTTGGGAATTCTTGATTCGTGGGATACTTCCAAAGCATGTGAGGCACACCATTACCGAACTTTGTTCATTTCCATACAATATGCGACAAAGTCCTAGGCCAAGTCGATCCTCGATTCCTTAGGAGCGAGTAGTTGAAACTTCAGCTGGAAATTTGAGATTTTTTCCCCGCGTTCTTTGACATTATGGTCCATCTCATTAACAATATCTAGGTCGAGAAAGTGGCATGTGTGGTCCGATGTTTTTGAGGTGGTGCTATCCTTTTAGCAGAGAGATATATAGACCTTTGAAGGATAAGATTGAGATCACTGCCCTGACCCGAAGGTAGTATAATTGAGGGTTGTGGGTGAAGAGATCCCAAGTAATTTGTGGTGAGTATTTTGCGTTGCTAGTGTTGATCTGTTGGACTTGAACTTATCCAAACCTACCGAGAAGGAAGTGGTTAGAGAAGACAAAGGCCCGATAGTGGATTGAAAAATTGATCCCACCTTATTTAAGGTAAATAATATTATTCACTGTTGTATTCAAATCCCATGTATTTAATAGTCCTTATTTAAATAAGCTATGAAGGAAGAATAAATGTGTGACATCTAAAGGACAGGAGTTAGAGGCATTGGCGCAAATGCATAACAAGACTTTCGTTGATTGGTTTCATAAACAGTGAGTGAATGATTTGGATGAAAGTACCCCCAAGCGATGTTAGTATTGAATGTTCCTGGAGAGTTTGTACGCTCTTATGAGGGTTATGATATTAATGGGTATATCGCGCCACAGACGGCTGAGATGCGGGAAGTCGACATGGTAGCTAAATAGTAATTATTCCCTTGTGGCGTCCCGGTAACCAATCTGAAACTAAAAAGGATGATCGCTTTGTACATCTTTGAAAGCAATTATAGGTGAATAGAAGAAATATGGGAAATTTGGACTGCTTGCCCACTTTTAATATTTGCCTCTTGTGTTGCAAGTGGGTTGGCGAATGTCGGCGTTGCGTAGAAAAAGATGATCCCTTCGCGGATTCACTCTTGTTGACCTTAATCGTGCAGGAGTGAAGGCGAGGAGCCATTTTTAGTGCATCACGAGTTAAGCAGTTTTTTGTAGCGATCCTGGCGATAATAAGTGGTCGATTGTTGTACACAGTAAAAGGGTATCCTCGGTATTGGTGATGTTGATAATGAGGAAGAATATGATGCATTTGAGGACCTCCTCACACTTTTTTTATCACGAAAATAGTGTGGAGAAGATGATATGTGAATATGTCGGAGAACTATATGCGTGTAGATCACACGGAAGGGATACGGTAACACTTGAGGATCTAAAGAAACGGCGGAAGGTGGATAAATGCGTGAGACATAAACTAGACGTGTAATTTCTCCAGATTTGTAATTCTTTTAACGTGATTATATGGGGTATCAATGTAATTTTTATTGTTGTAGAGTTTAGGCTTGCATTTGTTGTTGGTTGCATTTCGAGCGAAAAGGTCATTAGGACCTAGTTTTGCATTTTTGCTTCCCGAATCGTACTTATCGAGGTCATTTTAACCCCAAATGCATTTGGTTATGATAACGTAAGGCGTAATGTCACTATTGTGTAGATTTTTGGGTTTGTGATTGTTGTAGAAATTTGAATTTTGAGGCAGAAAGGAACATTTAGCCTATTTTTGCTCGCGTCAATTCGTATTATCGCTTCATTTAACTTGATTTCATTTTGAACATGATAATATGAGGCATAATGTAACTATTATGTAGATTCTTAGGCGTGCATTTGTTTTTGGTTGTATATCGGGAACATAAATGTGATTTTAGCCCTATTTTGCCTTTTTAAGCCTCCGATTCATGTTTCTCGAGTCATTTAACTCCATTTTCTTTTTGAAAATGATAATATAAGGTATAATAAAGCGCTAGTGTATAGGTTTTAGTCTTGCATTTGTTTTTTGATTGAATTTCGGGAAGGTATATGTCATTTTTAGACTCACCTTCCTGGTGAATGATTGTGGATTATTCTTTATATTATATGTTTATTCCTTGGTTGTTTCTGAGGGTTTATATGAATAACACACACCACGTTTTGAGGCCACCTTCTGGACGGAAGTACGTGAAGTTCGGGATAAGTTGGCGTCCGCATTTTGTGATGATTGCTTATGATAAATGTAGTTTGTATCGATTCTATGTACACTTTTTACATTATTAAATATATACATATTTAAAGTTAATTATTACGTTCTTAAAACTTGTCATATATATATATTATTGCAATTTGATGGGTCTTTTTGTGTCGCAGAGGTTTTGGGTCGGGGGATGGGGTGGGGGGCATGGGGTGGGGGTGGGGATGGCGGGGTGAGGCTGGTCGCGGGGGTGGGGTGGAAATTTGGAATTGAATTAATTTGGGTGCGCCGGGGTGGGAGGTCTTGGGGGTGTTTGAGGTGGTGGCGGGCGGGGGGTGTCTTGGAAGTGAAATTGGGGGTTAGTGCTCGGGGGTGGGCCCAGGGGCGCGGGGGGTGGGGCGGGTGGGTGAGGTGAGGTGTGGGGGCGAGGGTGTCTTGGGGTGGGGGTGGGAACTGCTAAGGTCGGGTGGGAGTTTGAGGTGGGTTGGGGTGGCGGGGGTGGGGGCGGGTGTCTTTGCCTGGGTGTTGAGGCACAGCCCGGGGGTGCGGGGTGGGGCCGAGCGGTGTAGGGGTGGCGGGGGTACCGCGGGGTCACGGGTGGGCGAGGTGGCGAGGGTGGTGAGGAAGTGCGAAGTGGTAGTAAGGAGTGTAGAAGATAGTGTGAGGGTGTTGAGTGGTGGCGGGGGTGTTGAGTCAGTGAGTGGAGATCTAATTAGTGTGAGTCACAATGATGTGATGGTGGGAGTGTATTGCTTGGGTCTTTGGGGTGCCGCGGGGGTGCGGGGGAGTCAAAGCAGTGGGGGTGGTGAGGGGTGGCGGGGGTGGTGGCGGGGGGGTGTGTAGGGATCTGAAGCAATTTAATTTATTTAAAAAAAAAGCTGGCTAGATGTGAAGGGGTGCGGTTTAGGCCCTAAGCCATGATACTTCACTAAATAGGGAGTGCGGTTTAGGCCCAAAGAAATAGCGACCCTTCAGAGAAGAGGCTGATGGTTTAAGTAGCAGCAAACCCTTGACTTACAAGGGCTGCGTTTTGGCCTAGCCGCCGCGTGCCGTTGTGAAGGGTGCCGGGTGGCAGCGTACTTCCCCCCTTATCTATTGAAGGGGGCTGTATGGAAGGTGGCATGCCTTAGCGGCCCTTAGGTGTTTTGACATGACCCTTCCTTGTTTTTCCACTAGTTTTTCAATCAACCACACTAAACCTGAAACTAACTATATATATATGATGTTTGAGGTGGTTATAACTTAAACTAGCATCAAACTACTCATATTCATTCATTTTCAAGTAAAATGGCCTATATTTGGTTCTAACATGGCTATATTTTGTATTTTAAATCAATAACTACATATAAATACATGAAACTAACTATATATATGATGTTTGAGGTGTTTATAACTTAAACTAACTTCAAACTACTCATATTCATTCATTTTCAAGTAAAATGGCCTATATTTGGTTCTAACATGCCTATATTTTGTATTTTCAATCAAAACTACTTATAAATACATGAAACTAACTATGTATATGATGTTTTTGGTGTTTATAACTTAAACTAACTTTAAACTACTCATATTCATTCATTTTGAAATGGCTTAAAATGGCCTATATTTGGTTCTAACTTGCCTATATTGTGTATTTTCAATCAAAACTACTTATAAATACATGAAACTAACTATATGTATGATGTTTGAGGTGTTTATAACTTAAACTAACTTCAAACTACTCATATTTATTCATTTTCAAGTAAAATTGGCTAAAATGGCCTATATTTGGTTCTAACATACCTATATTTTGTATTTTCAATCAAAACTACTTATAAATACATGAAACTAACTATATATATGATGTTTGAGGTGTTTATAACTTAAACTAACTTCAAACTACTCATATTCATTCATTTTCAAGTAAAATGGCCTATATTTGGTTCTAACATGGCTATATTTTGTATTTTCAATCAAAACTACTTATAAATACATGAAACTAACTATATATATGATGTTTGAGGTGTTTATAACTTAAACTAACTTCAAACTACTCATATTCATTCATTTTCAAGTAAAATGGCCTATATTTGGTTCTAACATGCCTATATTTTGTATTTTCAATCAAAACTACTTATAAATACATGAAACTAACTATGTATATGATGTTTTTGGTGTTTATAACTTAAACTAACTTCAAACTACTCATATTCATTCATTTTCAAGTAAAATGGCCTATATTTGGTTCTAACATGGCTATATTTTGCATTTTCAATCAAAACTACTTATAAATACATGAAACTAACTATATATATGATGTTTGAGGTGTTTATAACTTAAACTAACTTCAAACTACTCATATTCATTCATTTTCAAGTAAAATGTCCTAAAATGGCCTATATTTGGTTCTAACATGCCTATATTTTGTATTTTCAATCAAAACTACTTATAAATACTTGAAACTAACTATATATATGATGTTTGAGGTGTTTATAACTTAAACTAACTTCAAACTACTCGTATTCATTCATTTTCAATAAATGCCCTAAAATGGCCTATATTTGGTTCTAACATGGCTATATTTTGTATTTTCAATCAAAACTACTTATAAATACATGAAACTAACTATATATATGATGTTTGAGGTGTTTATAACTTAAACTAACTTCAAACTACTCATATTTATTCATTTTCAAGTAAAATGGCTAAAATGGCCTATATTTGGTTCTAACATGCCTATATTTTGTCTTTTCAATCAAAACTACTAATAAATACATGAAACTAACTATATATATGATGTTTGAGGTGTTTATAACTTAAACTAACTTCAAACTACTCGTATTCATTTATTTTCAAGTAAAATGGCTTAAAATGAGCTATATTTAGTTCTAACATGGCTAGATTTTGTATTTTCAGTTAAAACTACTTATAAATACATGAAACTAACTATATATATGATGTTTGAGGTGTTTATAACTTAAACTAACTTCAAACTACTCATATTCATTCATTTGTAAAATGCTAAAATGGCCTATATTTGGTTCTAACATGGCTATATTTTGTATTTTCAATCAAAACTACTAATAAATACATGAAACTAACTATATATATGATGTTTGAGGTGTTTATAACTTAAACTAACTTCAAACTACTCATATTCATTCATTTTCAAGTAAAATGGTTAAAATGGCCTATATTTGGTTCTAACATGGCTATATTTTGTATTTTCAATCAAAACTACTTATAAATACATGAAACTAACTATATATATGATGTTTGAGGTGTTTATAACTTAAACTAACTTCAAACTACTCATATTCATTCATTTTCAAGTAAAGCTAAAATGGCCTATATTTGGTTCTAACATGGCTATATTTTGTATTTTCAATCAAAACTACTTATAAATACATGAAACTAACTATATATATGATGTTTGAGGTGTTTATAACTTAAACTAACTTCAAACTACTCATATTCATTTCATTTTCAAGTTAAAATGGCCTATGTTTGGTTCTAACATGGCTATATTTTTGTATTTTCAATCAAAACTACTTATAAATACATGAAACTAACTATATATATGATGTTTGAGGTGTTTATAACTTAAACTAACTTCAAACTACTCATATTCATTTATTTTCAAGTAAAATGGCTATATTTGGTTCTAACATGGCTATATTTTTGTATTTTCAATCAAACTACTTATAAATACATGAAACTAACTTATATATATGATGTTTTAGGTGTTTATAACTTAAACTAACTTCAAACTACTCATATTCATTCATTTTCAAGTAAAATGGCTTAAAATGGCCTATATTTGGTTCTAACATGGCTATATTTTTGCATTTTCAATCAAAACTACTAATAAATACATGAAACTAACTATATATATGATGTTTGAGGTGTTTATAACTTAAACTAACTTCAAACTACTCATATTCATTCATTTTCAGTAAAATGGCCTATATTTGGTTCTAACATGGCTATATTTTGTATTTTCAATCAAAACTACTTATAAATACATGAAACTAACTATATATATGATGTTTGTGGTGTTTATAACTAAACTAACTTCAAACTACTCATATTCATTCATTTTCAAGTAAAATGGCCTAAAATGGCCTATATTTGGTTCTAACATGGCTATATTTTGTATTTTCAATCAAACTACTAATAAATACATGAAACTAACTATATATATGATGTTTGAGGTGTTTATAACGTAAACTAACATCAAACTACTCATATTCATTCATTTTCAACTAAAATGGCCTATACTTGGTTCTAACATGGCTATATTTTGTATCTTCAATCAAAACTACTTATAAATACATGAAACTAATTATATATATGATGTTTGAGGTGTTTATAACTTAAACTAACTTCAAACTACTTATATTCATTCATTTTCAAGTAAAATGGCCTGAAATGGCCTATATTTGGTTCTAACATGGCTATATTTTGTATTTTCAATCAAAACTACTAATAAATACATGAAACTAACTATATATATGATGTTTGAGGTGTTTATAACTTAAACCAACTTCAAACTACTCATATTCATTCATTTTCAGTAAAATGGCTTAAAATGGCCTATATTTGGTTCTAACATGGCTATATTTTGTTTTTTTTTCAATCAAAACTACTTATAAATACATGAAACTAACTATATATATGATGTTTGAGGTGTTTATAACTTAAACTAACTTCAAACTACTCATATTCATTCATTTTCAAGTAAAATAAAATGGCCTATATTTGGTTCTAACATGCCTATATTTTTGTATTTTCAATCAAAACTACTTATAAATACTTGAAACTAACTATATATATGATGTTTTAGGTGTTTATAACTTAAACTAACTTCAAACTACTCATATTCATTCATTTTCAAGTAAGTAAAATGGCTTAAAATGGCCTATATTTGGTTCTAACATGGCTATATTTTGTATTTTCAATCAAAACTACTTATAAATACATGAAATTAACTATATATGATGTTTGAGGTGTTTATAACTTAAACTAACTTCAAACTACTCATATTCATTCATTTTTAAAGTAAAATGGCCTATATTTGGTTCTAACATGGCTATATTTTGTATTTTCAATCAAAACTACTTATAAATACATGAAACTAACTATATATATGATGTTTGAGGTGTTTATAACTTAAACTAACTTCAAACTACTCATATTCATTCATTTTCAAGTAAAATGGCCTAAAATGGCCTATATTTGGTTCTAACATGCCTATACTTTGTATTTTCAATCGAAACTACTATTAAACACATGAAACTAACTATATATATGATGTTTGAGGTGTTTATAACTTAAACTAACTTCAAACTACTCATATTCATTCATTTTCAATGTAAAATGGCCTATATTTGGTTCTAACATGCCTATATTTTGTATTTTCAATCAAAACTACTTATAAATACTTGAACTAACTATATATATGATGTTTTAGGTGTTTATAACTTAAACTAACTTCAAACTACTCATATTCATTCATTTTCAAGTAAAATGCTAAAATGGCCTATATTTGGTTCTAACATGGCTATATTTTGCATTTTAAATCAAAACTACAAATAAATACATGAAACTAACTATATATATGATGTTTGAGGTGTTTATAACTTAAACTAACTTCAAACTACTCATATTCATTCATTTTCAAATAAAATGGCTATGGCTATATTTGGTTCTAACATGGCCTATATTTTGTATTTTCAATCAAAACTACTTATAAATACATGAAACTAACTATATATATGATGTTTGAGGTGTTTATAACCTAAACTAACTTCAAACTACTCATATTCATTCATTTTCATGTAAAATGCCTAAAATGGCCTATATTTGGTTCTAACATGGCTATATTTTGTATTTTCAATCAAAACTACTTATAAATACATGAAACTAACTATATATATGATGTTTGGGGTGTTTATAACTTAAACTAACTTCAAACTACTCATATTCATTCATTTTCAAGAAAAGTAAAATGGCCTATATTTGGTTCTAACGTGGCTATATTTTGTATTTTCAATCAAAACTACTTATAAATACATGAAACTAACTATATATATGATGTTTGAGGTGTTTATAACCTAAACTAACTTCAAACTACTCATATTCATTCATTTTCAAGACTAAAATGGCCTATATTTGGTTCTAACATGGCTATATTTTGTATTTTCAATCAAAACTACTTATAAATACATTGAAACTAACTATATATATGATGTTTGAGGTGTTTATAACTTAAACTAACTTCAAACTACTCATATTCATTCATTTTCAGTAAAATGGCTAAAATGGCCTATATTTGGTTCTAACATGGCTATATTTTGTATTTTCAATCAAAACTACTTATAAATACATGAAACTAACTATATATATGATGTTTGAGGTGTTTATAACTTAAACTAACTTCAAACTACTCATATTCATTCATTTTCAAGTAAATCCTAAAATGGCCTATATTTGGTTCTAACATGGCTATATTTTGTATTTTCAATCAAAACTACATATAAATACATGAAACTAACTATATATATGATGTTTGAGGTGTTTATAACTTAAACTAACTTCAAACTACTCATATTCATTCATTTTCAAGTAAAATGGCCTATATTTGGTTCTAACATGCCTATATTTTGTATTTTCAATCAAAACTACTTATAAATACATGAAACTAACTATATATATGATGTTTAAGGTGTTTATAACTTAAACTAACTTCAAACTACTCATATTCATTCATTTTCAAAGTAAAAATGGCCTAAAATGGCCTATATTTGGTTCTAACATGCCTATATTTTGTATTTTCAATCAAAACTACTTATAAATACATGAAACTAACTATATATATGATGTTTGACGTGTTTATAACTTAAACTCAATTCAAACTACTCATATTCATTCATTTCATGTAAAATTTTTTAAAATGGCCTATATTTGGTTCTAACATGGCTAATATTTTGTATTTTCAATCAAAACTACTAATAAATACACGAAACTAACTATATATATGATGTTTGAGGTGTTTATAACTTAAACTAACTTCAAACTACTCATATTCATTCATTTTCAAGTAAAATGGCCTATATTTGGTTCTAACATGGCTATATTTTGTATTTTAAATCAATAACTACATATAAATACATGAAACTAACTATATATATGATGTTTGAGGTGTTTATAACTTAAACTAACTTCAAACTACTCATATTCATTCATTTTCAAGTAAAATGCCCTAAAATGGCCTATATTTGGTTCTAACATGCCTATATTTTTGTATTTTCAATCAAAACTACTTATAAATACATGAAACTAACTATATATATGATGTTTGAGGTGTTTATAACTTAAACTAACTTCAAACTACTCATATTCATTCATTTTCAAGTAAAATGGCCTAAAATGGCCTATATTTGCTTCTAACATGGCTATATTTTGCATTTTCAATCAAAACTACAAATAAATACATGAAACTAACTATATATATATGATGTTTGAGGTGTTTATAACTTAAACTAACTTCAAACTACTCATATTCATTCATTTTCAAGTAAAATGGCCTATATTTGGTTCTAACATGGCTATATTTTGTATTTTCAATCAAAACCACTTATAAATACATGAAACTAACTATATATATGATGTTTGAAGTGTTTATAACTTAAACTAACTTCAAACTACTCATATTCATTCATTTTCAAGTAAAATGGCCTAAAATGGCCTATATTTGGTTCTAACATGCCTATATTTTGTATTTTCAATCAAAACTACTTATAAATACATGAAACTAACTATGTATATGATGTTTTTGGTGTTTATAACTTAAACTAACTTCAAACTACTCATATTCATTCATTTCAAGTAAAATGGCCTAAAATGGCCTATATTTGGTTCTAACATGGCTATTTTTTTGCATTTTCAATCAAAACTACAAATAAATACATGAAACTAACTATATATATGATGTTTGAGGTGTTTATAACTTAAACTAACTTCAAACTACTCATATTCATTCATTTTCAAGTAAAATGGCCTATATTTGGTTCTAACATGGCTATATTTTGTATTTTCAATCAAAACTACTTATAAATACATGAAACTAACTATATATATGATGTTTGAGGTGTTTATAACTTAAACTAGCATCAAACTACTCGTATTCATTCATTTTCAAGTAAAATGGCCTAAAATGGCCTATATTTGGTTCTAACATGGCTATATTTTGTATTTTCAATCAAAACTACTTATAAATACATGAAACTAACTATATATATGATGATTGTGGTGTTTATAACTTAAACTAACTTCAAACTACTCATATTCATTCATTTTCAAGTAAAATGGCCTAAAATGGCCTATATTTGGTTCTAACATGGCTATATTTTTGTATTTTCAATCAAAACTACTTATAAATACATGAAACTAACTATATATATGATGTTTGAGGTGTTTATAACTTAAACTAACTTCAAACTACTCATATTCATTCATTTTCAAAAATGGCTAAAATGGCCTATATTTGGTTCTAACATGGCTATATTTTGTATTTTCAATCAAAACTACTTATAAATACATGAAACTAACTATATATATGATGTTTGAGGTGTTTATAACTTAAACTAACTTCAAACTACTCATATTCATTCATTTTCAAGTAAAATGGCCTATATTTGGTTCTAACATGGCTATATTTTGTATTTTCAATCAAAACTACTTATAAATACATGAAACTAACTATATATATGATGTTTTTGGTGTTTATAACTTAAACTAACTTCAAACTACTCATATTCATTCATTTTCAAGAAATGGTAAAATGGCCTATATTTGGTTCTAACATGGCTATATTTTGTATTTTCAATCAAAACTACTTATAAATACATGAAACTAACTATATATATGATGTTTGAGGTGTTTATAACTTAAACTAACTTCAAACTACTCATATTCATTCATTTATTAAAATGGTTAAAATGGCCTATATTTGGTTCTAACATGGCTATATTTTGTATTTTCAATCAAAACTACTTATAAATACATGAAACTAACTATATATATGATGTTTGAGGTGTTTATAACTTAAACTAACTTCAAACTACTCATATTCATTCATTTTCAAGTAAAATGCCTAAAATGGCCTATATTTGGTTCTAACATGGCTATATTTTGTATTTTCAATCAAAACTACTTATAAATACATGAAACTAACTATATATATGATGTTTGAGGTGTTTATAACTTAAACTAACTTCAAACTACTCATATTCATTCATTTTCAAGTAAAATGGCCTATATTTGGTTCTAACATGGCTATATTTTGTATTTTCAATCAAAACTACTTATAAATACATGAAACTAACTATATATATGATGTTTGAGGTGTTTATAACTTAAACTAACTTCAAACTACTCATATTCATTCATTTTCAAGTAAAATGGCCTAAAATGGCCTATATTTGGTTCTAACATGGCTATATTTTGTATTTTCAATCAAAACTACTTATAAATACATGAAACTAACTATATATATGATGTTTGAGGTGTTTATAACTTAAACTAACTTCAAACTACTCATATTCATTCATTTTAATAAAATGGCCTAAAATGGCCTATATTTGGTTCTAACATGGCTATATTTTTGTATTTTCAATCAAAACTACTTATAAATACATGAAACTAACTATATATATGATGTTTGAGGTGTTTATAACTTATACTAACTTCAAACTACTCATATTCATTCATTTTCAAGTAGAAGGGCCTAAGATGGCCTATGTCAGGTTCTAACATGGCTATATTTTGTATTTTCAATCAAAACTACTTATAAATACATGAAACTAACTATATATATGATGTTTGAGGTGTTTATAACTTAAACTAACTTCAAACTACTCATATTCATTCATTTTCAAGTAAAATGGCCTATATTTGGTTCTAACATGGCTATATTTTGTATTTTCAATCAAAACTACTTATAAATTCATGAAACTAACTATATATATGATGTTTGAGATGTTTATAACTTAAACTAGCTTCAAACTACTCATATTCATTCATTTTCAAGTAAATTGGCCTATACTTGGTTCTAACATAGCTTTATTTTGTATTTTCAATCAAAACTACTTATAAATACATGTAACTAACTATGTATATGATTTTTTGGTGTTTATAACTTAAACTAACTTCAAACTACTCATATTCATTCAATTTCAAGTAAAATGGTTTAAAATGGCCTATATTTGGTTCTAACATGGCTATATTTTGTATTTTCAATCAAAACTACTTATAAATACATGAAACTAACTATATATTTGATGTTTGAGGTGTTTATAACTTAAAAACTAACTTCAAACTACTCATATTCATTCATTTTTAAGTAAAATGGCCTATATTTGGTTCTAACATGGCTATATTTTGTATTTTCAATCAAAACTACTTATAAATACATGAAACTAACTATATATATGATGTTTGAGGTGTTTATAACTTAAACTAACTTCAAACTACTCATATTCATTCATTTTCAAGTAAAATGGCTTAAAATGGCCTATATTTGTTTCTAACATGACTATATTTTGCATTTTAAATCAAAACTACAAATAAATACATGAAACTAACTATATATATGATGTTTCAGGTGTTTATAACTTAAACTAACTTCAAACTACTCATATTCATTCATTTTCAAGCTAAAATGGCCTATATTTGGTTCTAACATGGCTATATTTTGTATTTTCAATCAAAACTACTTATAAATACATGAAACTAACTATATATATGATGTTTGAGGTGTTTATAACTTAAACTAACTTCAAACTACTCATATTCATTCATTTTCAAGTAAAATGTCCTAAAATGGCCTATATTTGGTTCTAACATGCCTATATTTTGTATTTTCAATCAAAACTACTTATAAATACTTGAAACTAACTACTTATATGATGGTTTTGGTGTTTATAACCTAAACTAACTTCAAACTACTCATATTCATTCATTTTCAAGTAAAATGGCCTATATTTGTTTCTAACATGGCTATATTTTGCATTTTAAATCAAAACTACAAATAAATACATGAAACTAATTATATATATGATGTTTGAGGTGTTTATAACTTAAACTAACTTCAAACTACTCATATTCATTCATTTTCAAGTAAAATGGCCTATATTTGGTTCTAACATGGCTATATTTTGTATTTTCAATCAATAACGACTTATAAATACATGAAACTAACTATATATATGATGTTTGAGGTGTTTATAACTTAAACTAACTTCAAACTACTCATATTCATTCATTTTCAAGTAAAATCTAAAATGGCCTATATTTGGTTCTAACATGCCTATATTTTGTATTTTCAATCAAAACTACTTATAAATACTTGAAACTAACTATGTATATGATGTTTTTGGTGTTTATAACTTAAACTAACTTTAAACTACTCATATTCATTCATTTCAAGTAAAATGGCTTAAAATGGCCTATATTTGCTTCTAAGATGGCTATATTTTGTATTTTCAATCAAAATTAATTAGAAATACATGAAACTAACTATATATATGATGATTGTGGTGTTTATAACATAAACTAACTTCAAACTACTCATATTCATTCATTTTCAAGTAAAATGGCCTAAAATGGCCTATATTTGGTTCTAACATGCCTATATTTTGTATTTTCAATCAAAACTACTATTAAACACATGAAACAAATTATATATATGATGTTTGAGGTGTTTATAACTTAAACTAACTTCAAACTACTCATATTCATTCATTTTCAAGTAAAATGCCTAAAATGGCCTATATTTGGTTCTAACATGCCTATATTTTGTATTTTCAATCAAAACTACTTATAAATACTTGAAACTAACTACGTATATGATGTTTTTGGTGTTTATAACTTAAACTAACTTTAAACTACTCATATTCATTCATTTCAAGTAAAATGGCTTAAAATGGCCTATATTTGTTTCTAACATGGCTATATTTTGCATTTTAAATCAAAACTACAAATAAATACATGAAACTAACTATATATATGATGTTTGAGGTGTTTAAAACTTAAACTAACTTCAAAGTACTCATATTCATTTATTTTCAAATTAAATGGCCTATATTTGGTTCTAACATGGCTATATTTTGTTTTTTCAATCAAAACTACTTATAAATACATGAAACTAACTATATATATGATGTTTGAGGTGTTTATAACTTAAACTAACTTCAAACTACTCATATTCATTCATTTTCAAGTAAAATGGCCTATATTTGGTTCTAACATGCCTATATTTTGTATTTTCAATCAAAACTACTTATAAATACTTGAAACTAACTACGTATATGATGTTTTTGGTGTTTATAACTTAAACTAACTTTAAACTACTCATATTCATTCATTTTCAAGTAAAATGGCTTAAAATGGCCTATATTTGTTTCTAACATGGCTATATTTTGCATTTTAAATCAAAACTACAAATAAATACATGAAACTAACTATATATATGATGTTTGAGGTGTTTATAACTTAAACTAACTTCAAACTACTCATATTCATTCATTTTCAAGTAAAATGGCCTATATTTGGTTCTAACATGCCTATATTTTGTATTTTCAATCAAAACTACTTATAAATACATGAAACTAACTATATATATGATGTTTGAGGTGTTTATAACTTAAACTAACTTCAAACTACTCATATTCATTCATTTTCAAGTAAAATGGCCTATATTTGGTTCTAACATGGCTATATTTTGCATTTTAAATCAAAACTACAAATAAATACATGAAACTAACTATATATATGATGTTTGAGGTGTTTATAACTTAAACTAACTTCAAACTACTCATATTCATTCATTTTCAAGAAAAATGGCCTAAAATGGCCTATATTTGGTTCTAACATGGATATATTTTGTATTTTCAATCAATAACGACTTATAAATACATGAAACTAACTATATATATGATGTTTGAGGTGTTTATAAATTAAACTAACTTCAGACTACTCATATTCATTCATTTTCAATAAAATGGCCTATATTTGGTTCTAACATGGCTATATTTTGTATTTTCAATCAAAACTACTTATAAATACATGAAACTAACTATATATATGATGTTTGAGGTGTTTATAACTTAAACTAACTTCAAACTACTCATATTCATTCATTTTTAAGTAAAATGGCCTATATTTGGTTCTAACATGGCTATATTTTGTATTTTCAATCAAAACTACTTATAAATACATGAAACTAACTATATATATGATGTTTGAGGTGTTTATAACTTAAACTAACTTCAAACTACTCATATTCATTCATTTTCAAGTAAAATGGCCTATATTTGGTTCTAACATGGCTATATTTTGTATTTTCAATCAAAACTACTTATAAATACATGAAACTAACTATATATATGATGTTTGAGGTGTTTATAATTTAGACTAACTTCAAACTACTCATATTCATTCATTTTCAAATAAAATGGCCTAAAATGGCCTATATTTGGTTCAAACATGGCTATATTTTGTATTTTCAATCAAAACTACTTATAAATACTTGAAACAAACTATATATATGATGTTTGAGGTGTTTATAACTTAAACTAACTTCAAACTACTCATATTCATTCATTTTCAAGTAAAATGGCCTAAAATGGCCTATATTTGGTTCTAACATGCCTATATTTTGTATTTTCAATCAAAACTACTATTAAACACATGAAACAAATTATAAATATATGACGTTTGAGGTGTTTATAACTTAAACTAACTTCAAACTACTCATATTCATTTATTTTCAAGAAAAATGGCCTATATTTGGTGCTAACATGCCTATATTTTATATTTTCAATCAAAACTACTTATAAATACATGAAACAAACTATATATATGATGTTTGAGGTGTTTATAACTTAAACTAACTTCAAACTACTCATATTCATTCATTTTCAAGTAAAATCTAAAATGGCCTATATTTGGTTCTAACATGGCTATATTTTGTATTTTCAATCAAAACTACTTATAAATACATGATACTAACTATATATATGATGTTTGAGGTGTTTATAACTTAAACTAAATTCAAACTACTCATATTCATTCATTTTCAAGTAAAATGCCTAAAATGGCCTATATTTGGTTCTAACATGCCTATATTTTGTATTTTCAATCAAAACTACTTATAAATACATGAATCTAACTATATATATGATGTTTGAAGTGTTTATAACTTAAACTAACTTCAAACTACTCATATTCATTCATTTTCAAGTAAAATGGCCTATATTTGGTTCTAACATGGCTATATTTTGTATTTTCAATCAAAACTACTAATAAATACATGAAACTAACTATATATATGATGTTTGAGGTGTTTATAACTTAAACTAACTTCAAACTACTCATATTCATTCATTTTCAAGTAAAATGGCCTATATTTGGTTCTAACATGGCTATATTTTGTATTTTCAATCAAAACTACTTATAAATACATGAAACTAACTATATATATGATGTTTGAGGTGTTTATAACTTAAACTAACTTCAAACTACTCATATTCATTCATTTTCAAGTAAAATGGCTAAAATGGCCTATATTTGGTTCTAACATGGCTATATTTTGTATTTTCAATCAAAACTACTTATAAATACATGAAACTAACTATATATATGATGTTTGAGGTGTTTATAACTTAAACTAACTTCAAACTACTCATATTCATTCATTTTCAAGTAAAATGGCCTATATTTGGTTCTAACATGGCTATATTTTGTATTTTCAATCAAAACTACTTATAAATACATGAAACTAACTATATATATGATGTTTGAGGTGTTTATAACTTAAACTAACTTCAAACTACTCATATTCATTCATTTTCAAGTAAAATGCTAAAAATGGCCTATATTTGGTTCTAACATGGCTATATTTTGTATTTTCAATCAAAACTACTTATAAATACATGAAACTAACTATATATATGATGTTTTAGGTGTTTATAACTTAAACTAACTTCAAACTACTCATATTCATTCATTTTCAAGTAAAATGGCCTATATTTGGTTCTAACATGGCTATATTTTGTATTTTCAATCAATAACTACTTATAAATACATGAAACTAACTATATATATGATGTTTGAGGTGTTTATAACTTAAACTAACTTCAAACTACTCATATTCATTCATTTTCAAGTAAAATGGCCTATATTTGGTTCTAACATGGCTATATTTTATATTTTCATTCAAAACTACTAATAAATACATGAAACTAACTATATATATGATGTTTGAGGTGTTTATAACTTAAACTAACTTCAAACTACTCATATTCATTCATTTTCAAATAAAATGGCCTAAAATGGCCTATATTTTGTTCTAACATGCCTATATTTTGTATTTTCAATCAAAACTACTTATAAATACATGAAACTAACTATATATATGATGTTTGAGGTGTTTATAACTTAAACTAGCATCAAACTACTCGTATTCATTCATTTTCAAGTAAAATGGCCTAAAATGGCCTATATTTGGTTCTAACATGGCTATATTTTGTATTTTCATTCAAAACTACTAATAAATACATGAAACTAACTATATATTTGATGAATGAGCTGTTTATAACTTAAACTAACTACAAACTACTCTTATTCATTCATTTTCAAGTAAAATGGCCTAAAATGGCCTATATTTGGTTCTAACATGCCTATATTTTGTATTTTCAATCAAAACTACTTATAAATACATGAAACTAACTATATATATGATGTTTGAGGTGTTTATAACTTAAACTAACTTCAAACTACTCATATTCATTCATTTTCTTAAAATGCTAAAATGGCCTATATTTGGTTCTAACATGGCTATATTTTGTATTTTCAATCAAAACTACTTATA
Organism: Beta lomatogona; assembly: GCA_947646795.1. Taxonomy (NCBI): domain Eukaryota; kingdom Viridiplantae; phylum Streptophyta; class Magnoliopsida; order Caryophyllales; family Amaranthaceae; genus Beta; species Beta lomatogona. The sequence goes on from CANSNZ010001128.1 coordinate 982,057, forward strand.
AATACATGAAACTAACTATATATATGATGTTTGAGGTGTTTATAACTTAAACTAACTTCAAACTACTCATATTCATTCATTTTCAAGTAAAATGGCCCGTATTTGGTTCTAACATGGCTATATTTTGTATTTTCAATCAAAACTACTTATAAATACATGAAACTAACTTATATATATGATGTTTGAGGTGTTTATAACTTAAACTAACTTCAAACTACTCATATTCATTCATTTTCAAGTAAAATGGCCTATATTTGGTTCTAACATGGCTATATTTTGTATTTTCAATCAAAACTACTTATAAATACATGAAACTAACTATATATATGATGTTTGAGGTGTTTATAACTTAAACTAACTTCAAACTACTCATATTCATTCATTTTCAAGTAAAATGCTAAAATGGCCTATATTTGGTTCTAACATGGCTATATTTTGTATTTTCAATCAAAACTACTTATAAATACATGAAACTAACTATATATATGATGTTTGAGGTGTTTATAACTTAAACTAACTTCAAACTACTCATATTCATTCATTTTCAAGTAAAATGGCCTAAAATGGCCTATATTTGGTTCTAACATGGCTATATTTTGTATTTTCAATCAAAACTACTTATAAATACATGAAACTAACTATATATATGATGTTTGAGGTGTTTATAACTTAAACTAACTTCAAACTACTCATATTCATTCATTTTCAAGTAAAATGGCCTAAAATGGCCTATATTTGGTTCTAACATGGCTATATTTTGTATTTTCAATCAAAACTACTTATAAATACATGAAACTAACTATATATATGATGTTTGAGGTGTTTATAACTTAAACTAACTTCAAACTACTCATATTCATTCATTTTCAAGTAAAATGGCCTATATTTGGTTCTAACATGGCTATATTTTGTATTTTCAATCAAAACTACTTATAAATACATGAAACTAACTATATATATGATGTTTGAGGTGTTTATAACTTAAACTAACTTCAAACTACTCATATTCATTCATTTTCAAGTAAAATGGCCTATATTTGGTTCTAACATGGCTATATTTTGTATTTTCAATCAAAACTACTTATAAATACATGAAACTAACTATATATATGATGTTTGAGGTGTTTATAACTTAAACTAACTTCAAACTACTCATATTCATTCATTTTCAAGTAAAATGGCCTATATTTGGTTCTAACATGGCTATATTTTGTATTTTCAATCAAAACTACTTATAAATACATGAAACTAACTATATATATGATGTTTCAGGTGTTTATAACTTAAACTAACTTCAAACTACTCATATTCATTCATTTTCAAGTAAAATGGCTAAAATGGCCTATATTTGGTTCTAACATGGCTATATTTTGTATTTTCAATCAATAACTACTTATAAATACATGAAACTAACTATATATATGATGTTTGAGGTGTTTATAACTTAAACTAACTTCAAACTACTCATATTCATTCATTTTCAAGTAAAAGGGCCTATATTTGGTTCTAACATGGCTATATTTTGTATTTTCAATCAAAACAACTTATAAATACATGAAACAAATTATATATATGATGTTTGAGGTGTTTATAACTTAAACTAACTTCAAACTACTCATATTCATTCATTTTCAAGTAATAGGGCCTAAAATGGCCTATGTTAGGTTCTAACATGGCTATATTTTGTATTTTCAATCAAAACTACTTATAAATACATGAAACTAACTATATATATGATGTTTTTGGTGTTTATAACTTAAACTAACTTCAAACTACTCATATTCATTCATTTTCAATTAAAATGGTTTAAAATGGCCTATATTTGGTTCTAACATGGCTATATTTTGCATTTTCAATCAAAACTACTAATAAATACATGAAACTAACTATATATATGATGTTTGAGGTCTTTATAACTTAAACATTAACTTCAAACTACTCATATTCATTCATTTTCAAGTAAAATGGCCTATATTTGGTTCTAACATGACTATATTTTGTATTTTCAATCAAAACTACCTATAAATACTTGAAACTAACTATATATATGATGATTGAGGTGTTTATAACATAAACTAACTTCAAACTACTCATATTCATTCATTTTCAAGTAAAATGGTCTAAAATGACCTATATTTGGTTCTAACATGGCTATATTTTGCATTTTCAATCAAAACTACTTATAAATACATGAAACTAACTATATATATGATATTGAAGGTGTTTATAACTTAAACTAACTTCAAATTACTCATATTCATTCATTTTCAAGTAAAATGGCATATATTTGGTTCTAACATGGCTATATTTTGTATTTTCAATCAAAACTACTTATAAATACATGAAACTAACTATATATATGATGTTTGAGGTGTTTATAACTTAAACTAACTTCAAACTACTCATATTCATCCATTTTCAAGTAAAATGGCCTATATTTGGTTCTAACATGGCTATATTTTGTATTTTCAATCAAAACTACTTCTAAATGCATGAAACTAACTATATATATGATGTTTGAGGTGTTTATAACTTAAACTAACTTCAAACTACTCATATTCATTCATTTTCAAGTAAAATTGCATATATTTGGTTCTAACATGGCTATATTTTGTATTTTCAATCAAAACTACTTATAAATACATGAAACTAACTATATATATGATGTTTGAGGTGTTTATAACTTAAACTAACTTCAAACTACTCATATTCATTCATTTTCAAGTAAAATGGCCTATATTTGGTTCTAACATGGCTATATTTTGTATTTTCAATCAAAACTACTTATAAATACATGAAACTAACTATATATATGATGTTTGAGGTGTTTATAACTTAAACTAACTTCAAACTACTCATATTCATTCATTTTCAAGTAAAATGGCCTAAAATGGCCTATATTTGGTTCTAACATGCCTATATTTTGTATTTTCAATCAAAACTACTTATAAATACATGAAACTAACTATGTATATGATGTTTTTGGTGTTTATAACTTAAACTAACTTCAAACTACTCATATTCATTCATTTTCAAGTAAAATGGTCTAAAATGACCTATATTTGGTTCTAACATGGCTATATTTTGCATTTTCAATCAAAACTACTAATAAATACATGAAACTAACTATATATATGATGTTTGAGGTGTTTATAACTTAAACTAACTTCAAACTACTCATATTCATTCATTTTCAAGTAAAATGGCCTATATTTGGTTCTAACATGGCTATATTTTGTATTTTCAATCAAAACTACTTATAAATACATGAAACTAACTATATATATGATGTTTTTGGTGTTTATAACTTAAACTAACTTCAAACTACTCATATTCATTCATTTCAATTAAAATGGTTTAAAATGGCCTATATTTGGTTCTAACATGGCTATATTTTGCATTTTCAATCAAAACTACTAATAAATACATGAAACTAACTATATATATGATGTTTGAGGTGTTTATAACTTAAAAACTAACTTCAAACTACTCATATTCATTCATTTTCAAGTAAAATGGCCTATATTTGGTTCTAACATGGCTATATTTTGTATTTTCAATCAAAACTACTTATAAATACATGAAACTAACTATATATATGATGATTGAGGTGTTTATAACATAAACTAACTTCAAACTACTCATATTCATTCATTTTCAAGTAAAATGGTCTAAAATGACCTATATTTGGTTCTAACATGGCTATATTTTGTATTTTCAATCAAAACTACTTATAAATACATGAAACTAACTATATATATGATGTTTGAGGTGTTTATAACTTAAACTAACTTCAAACTACTCATATTCATTCATTTTCAAGTAAAATGGCCTATATTTGGTTCTAACATGGCTATATTTTGTATTTTCAATCAATAACTACTTATAAATACATGAAACTAACTATATATATGATGTTTGAGGTGTTTATAACTTAAACTAACTTCAAACTACTCATATTCATTCATTTTCAAGTAAAATGGCCTAAAATGGCCTATATTAGGTTCTAACATGGCTATATTTTGTATTTTCAATCAAAACTACTTATAAATACATGAAACTAACTATATATATGATGTTTTTGGTGTTTATAACTTAAACTAACTTCAAACTACTCATATTCATTCATTTCAATTAAAATGGTTTAAAATGGCCTATATTTGGTTCTAACATGGCTATATTTTGCATTTTCAATCAAAACTACTAATAAATACATGAAACTAACTATATATATGATGTTTGAGGTGTTTATAACTTAAAAACTAACTTCAAACTACTCATATTCATTCATTTTCAAGTAAAATGGCCTATATTTGGTTCTAACATGGCTATATTTTGTATTTTCAATCAAAACTACTTATAAATACATGAAACTAACTATATATATGATGTTTGAGGTGTTTATAACTTAAACTAACTTCAAACTACTCATATTCATTCATTTTCAAGTAAAATGGCCTATATTTGGTTCTAACATGGCTATATTTTGTATTTTCAATCAAAACTACTTATAAATACATGAAACTAACAATATATATGATGTTTGAGGTGTTTATAACTTAAACTAACTTCAAACTACTCATATCCATTCATTTTCAAGTAAAATGGCCTATATTTGGTTCTAACATGGCTATATTTTGTATTTTCAATCAAAACTACTTATAAATACATGAAACTAACTATATATATGATGTTTGAGGTGTTTATAACTTAAACTAACTTCAAACTACTCATATTCATTCATTTTCAAGTAAAATGGCCTATATTTGGTTCTAACATGGCTATATTTTGTATTTTCAATCAATAACGACTTATAAATACATGAAACTAACTATATATATGATGTTTGAGGTGTTTATAACTTAAACTAACTTCAAACTACTCATATTCATTCATTTTCAAGTAAAATGGCCTATATTTGGTTCTAACATGGCTATATTTTGTATTTTCAATCAAAACTACTTATAAATACATGAAACTAACTATATATATGATGTTTGAGGTGTTTATAACTTAAACTAACTTCAAACTACTCATATTCATTCATTTTCAAGTAAAATGGCCTATATTTGGTTCTAACATGGCTATATTTTGTATTTTCAATCAAAACTACTTATAAATACATCAAACTAACTATATATATGATGTTTTTGGTGTTTATAACTTAAACTAACTTCAAACTACTCATATTCATTCATTTCAATTAAAATGGTTTAAAATGGCCTATATTTGGTTCTAACATGGCTATATTTTGCATTTTCAATCAAAACTACTAATAAATACATGAAACTAACTATATATATGATGTTTGAGGTGTTTATAACTTAAAAACTAACTTCAAACTACTCATATTCATTCATTTTTAAGTAAAATGGCCTATATTTGGTTCTAACATGGCTATATTTTGTATTTTCAATCAAAACTACTTATAAATACATGAAACTAACTATATATATATGATGATTGAGATGTTTATAACATAAACTAACTTCAAACTACTCATATTCATTCATTTTCAAGTAAAATGGCCTATATTTGGTTCTAACATGGCTATATTTTGTATTTTCAATCAAAACTACTTATAAATACATGAAACAAACTATATATATGATGTTTGAGGTGTTTATAACTTAAACTAACTTCAAACTACTCGTATTCATTCATTTTCAAGTAAAATGGCCTATATTTGATTCTAACATGGCTATATTTTGTATTTTCAATCAATAACGACTTATAAATACATGAAACTAACTATATATATGATGTTTGAGGTGTTTATAAATTAAACTAACTTCAGACTACTCATATTCTTTCATTTTCAAGTAAAATGGCCTATATTTGGTTCTAACACGGCTATATTTTGTATTTTCAATCAAAACTACTTATAAATACATGAAACTAACTATATATATGATGATTGAGGTGTTTATAACTTAAACTAACTTCAATCTACTCATATTCATTCATTTTCAAGTAAAATGACCTAAAATGGCCTATATTTGGTTCTAACATGCCTAAGTTTTGTGGATGAATAGGAATTTGGATGAAACCGGAGTATCCATCCAACCAACAGAAAAATGAATGTTTTGCCAACCTTTCCAACATCTGATCAATGAAGGGGAGGGGGAAATGATCTTTTCGGGTGGCCTTATTCAATCTCCTATAATCAATACACATGGGCCACCCTGTCACAGTTCTAGTTGGAACTTGCTCACCCTTGTCATTCTTGACAACGGTCATGCCTCCTTTTTTTGGGACTACTTGAACAGGGCTAACCCACTTACTATCAGAGATAGGGTAGATTATTCCTGCGTCAAGCAATTTTAGAACCTCTTTCTTGACTACTTCCACCATATTTGGATTAAGTCGTCGTTGAGATTCTATAGAAGAAGCATGTTCGTCCTCAAGAATGATTTTATGCATGCAAAATGAAGGATTAATCTCAAAACAACAAGTAGCTTTTCAATTTGAATGTCATCAAGCTCATCATTAACAATAATAGGGTAAGTATCATTAAGACCCATGAATACATATTTCATAGTAGAGGGGAGAGGTTTCAGTTCTACCTTAGGAGGCGTAGTACTCTCCTTAGTTTTTCCCGAGCTCAATATCTCCTCGATAGGCATTTCAAATTCAATGGCTCGTGTCTCCTCTAGAAGTCTATTGTATTCCCTGGTTTCCCAATCTTCCTCATCAACACTACCCATCAAGACAGTTTGTAGTGAGTCATCAAGTTGCAAACAAGCATTGGCTGCTATAACCTCATCAAGAGCATCCAATCTATAAACAGTTTCTCCCATTGAAGGGGAATTCATGGAGTTTATGAGAGTGTATTCCATCTTCTCATCACCTACTTCAAAGGTGATCTTACCCTTCTTCATGTCAATAATGGCTCCAGCAGTGGCCAAAAAGGGTCTCCCAAGGATGATGGGAACCTGTGCATCTTCTTCCATCTCCATGACAACAAAATCACATGGAATGAAGAATTTACCAACTCTAAGAGGAACATCTTCAAGGATACCAAGTGGAAACTTGACTGTTCTATCTCCTAGTTGGAGAGAGATGCGTGTGGGTTTCAGTTCACCCATGTTGAGTTTCTTGCAGATAGACAATGGCATGAGACTAACACTAGCCCCAAGATCACACAAAGCATTCTTGATAGCAATATCACCAAGTTTGACTGGAATAGAATAGCTGCCTGGATCTCCTAGCATTTCTGGAAGCTTGTTCTGCAAAATAGCACTACACACAGCTGTTAGTGAAACAGTGACATTCTCTTCAATTTTTCTTTTGTTAGAGAGCATGTCTTTCAAAAACTTAGCATAAGAAAGCATCTCAGAAATAGCATCCAAGAAAGGGATGTTGATGTGCAGCTTCTTCAAAATATCAAGAAACTTCCCGTATTTCTTCTCAAGTTTTGCCTGTGCCAATCTTTGAGGGAATGGAACAGGTGGCTTGTATGGTGGAATAGGGATGACAGTGCGTTCCTTTTGCTTAGTCTCTTTAGCTTCATCTTCCAAAACCTTCTCACCTTGATATTCTTCACTCAACCTTATAACCTTTTTTGCACTTGTCTTTTGCTCAGTCACCTTCTTTGTAGGCTCTTGCAATTCCTTACCGCTCCTCAATGAGATGGCATGGATATGCCCCTTAGGATTTGGTTCAGTTTGCCCAGGGAGTTGGCCTGAAGGTTTAGAAAGATGACTAATTTGTTGGGCAAGTTGGGTCATCTGATTCTCCATCAACTTATTATGAGCATTGATTTGTTGGAGAGAGTTGTTGAAGAATTCATTTTGCTTGGCCTGATATTCAACTTGCTTTGCTTGAGAAGAAGCTAGATTCTCCATGATACTCTCAAGGTTGGATCTAGAGGATGAGGAGGAAGAGTTGAAAGGTGGTCTTTGTTGGAAACCTGGTGGCTGGGAGTAGTTGGTGTGCGGAGGTTGAGGTTGGTTATTTTTATATGAGAAATTGGGATGATTCTTCCAACCTTAGTTATATGTGTTTGAGTATGGGTTGTTTTGTGGTCTTGTGTTTGTGTTTAGGAGGGCATTGGCTTGCTCAGATATCATGCCCATGGTGTTGTATTGACACTCATTCAATGAATGGCCCTGCACTTCACAAATCTCACAAATAGGTGTTATTGGTCCGCTACTCAATTGGTCAACCTTAGCTGCCAAAACTTGCACAGTGTTAGTTAAAGTAGCAATAGCATCAACCTCATACTTACCTCCCCTTTTAGGGGCTCCACGAGACACACTCCAATCATTCAAATAGTTGTTGGCAGCCATATCATCCAACAATGTCTTAGCAGCTTCCGGAGTTTTGGCCATGAAAGTACCGCCAGATGCGGCTTCAATAGAGCTTCTAACCTCATGCTTCAGACCATTGTAGAATGTCTGAATCAATAGCCACTCAGGAATGCCATGGTGTGGGCATTGTCTTTGCAAAGCCTTGTACCTCTGTCATGCCTCATAGAGAGACTCCAATTCATGTTGTTGAAAACCAGATATCTAATTTTCTGAACTTGGAAGTTCTCATAGGAGGGAAGAACTTGTAGAGGAAAGCCTTTTTCAATTCTGGCCATGTGGCAATCTTCCTTACTTCTTCTTCTTTCAACCATTCTTTTGCTTCGTCCCTGAGAGAAAAAGGAAAAGCACAGTATCGAATCAAATCATCAGAAACATTTGTTAGTTTTAAAGTATTACACTTCTCTAGGAAATTAGCCAAATGATCAGTAGGGCTCTCTTTGGGTGTTCCCGCATATGAGTCATGTGAGATGAAGTGAATGAATTGTGGCTTGAGCTCGAAATGTGTAGCAGTTGTAGTTGGTCTGGTAATGGTGGTGGTGGTGTCATCGGGCATAGCATATTCCCGTAGAGACTTTGGTGGTGCTTCGTCTCCCATTGTTGATTGTTGTTTTCTTCTTTGACCTCCTAATCTCCTTGTTGTAGCTTCGATCTCGCGATCAAGAGTAATTAGATCTTGTGAACCCTTGCTACGAGTGTGCATGCAACAAAAAGACTGAAAGAAAAGAGATCAAACAACAAATAGAGTAAAAATGATCGAATAAAAATAAGTTTAGCTAAATAAATCAAATATAAACTAATCTAATACCGTTAGTCCCCGGCAACGGCGCCAAAATTTGGTAAGCGTGTCGCGCACCTAACAAAAATAATTATCCTAACTAATCCCCCTAACTATGTAGTAGGGTAAGTCAAGGTCGAATCCACAGGGACAAATGATATCAAACACTAGAAATCTTGACTCAATTTAACTAAACAAGTGACAAACAATGGTGAAAAGGTGTTGAACTAATAATAATGCTAAATTATGACAACTATTAAGAACACACGAGGTAAAATCAATCAATAAAGACATCTAGAATTAAGTATCCCCTCTAGCACGAATAATACATGAATAGTTCCCATTCCAATAAACATAATCAATGATTCAAAAGGAGTAATGCACTTTATAACTACCAAAGATCTCTCCCGAGTACCTATGGCTACTCTAAACAAGCAATCAAACTTATTCCCATGGAATCATTCAAGAAAGAGACATTAAGCATGGCATCACAAATAAATTCCTAGTAATCCTATCTACTTATTCCCATAGAGATATTCATACTCTTGATTAAATCAACTAATCCATCTAGATTCAATTCCCATTGAAAACAAGATATAAGGAATCAATTCAAAATCACCTATCCCTAGTATGATAATGAAAATAAGCACAATTCAATCAAACAAGAACAATTAATCACATCAAATTGGAATTATGAGAGGGATTCATGCATTAATCATTGCTAGGGTTCAACTTAACCCTAGATTATAAAACTACTCACTCATAATTGAAATAACAAAGCAGTTGATAAATAAATTAAAAGACATAATAGTAATAAGGAAAAGAGGAAATTAGAAAAACTTAGTCTTTACTTGAATGGATCAAACTTGTAGAATTCAAGGTTTAATAATGGAGTTTCCTCTCAAAAGCTCTCTAAAAAGTAATACTCTATTTTCTCATAATGAAAAACTGCCCAAAAGTATGTTTTATCAAACCTAATATCGTTTACAAAAACCAAAAAAAAGAAATAATTAAAGTCACGGAAATCAGCCGAATAACAGCTTGCACGGGCAAGCAGAAAACCGCACGGACGTGCGCATTAGTGCACGGGCAAGCGAGAACTTGCTTGGGCGTGCACGCGAGACAGAATGTTTTGTTGTTTTCGTTCATAGATCTGCACGGGCAAGCGGTCATCCGCTTGGGTGTGCGCCTTGGTGCATGGGCAAGCGGAATCTTGCTTGGGCGTGCACGTGAGACAGAATGATTTCTCCTTTCTTCCAACAGATTTGCACGGGCAAGCGGCTATATGCTTGGGCATGCGCCTCTTCGCTCGATCAAGCAAGAAAATGCATGGTCCCGCAAAGCGAATATTATTCAATATCATCATTCCTTCAACCCCAAAGCACTCGAACTCATCTTCTCGCATCCCGGGACCACCAATTAGACCATCTACGAACCATCTTAGCTTCTCTTACTCACAACCGACCACAAGAACCTAAAACATCACAAAGAAAAGCCAAAAGTATCTCGAAATAACACAATGGTTCAAAAGAATGCTCAAATTATGCAATTACACCTAAGATGCACTAAAACCTACATGAAAATGAGACTTAAGATCTACTTATATGCAACTAAAAATCGACTTATCAAAATACATGAAACTAACTATATATATGATGATTGAGGTGTTTATTACTTAAACTAACTTCAAACTACTCAATATTCATTCATTTTCAAGTAAAATGGCCTAAAATGGCCTATATTTGGTTCTAACATGCCTATATTTTGTATTTTCAATCAAAACTACTTATAAATACATGAAACTAACTATTTATATGATGTTTGAGGTGTTTATAACTTAAACTATCTTCAAACTACTAATATTCATTCATTTTTAAGTAAAATGGCCTATATTTGGTTCTAACATGGCTGTATTTTGTATTTTTAATCAAAACTACTTATAAATACATGAAACTAACTATATATATGATGTTTGAGGTGTTTATAACTGAAACTAACTTCAAACTAGTCATATTCATTCATTTTCAAGTAAAATGACCTAAAATGGCCTATATTTGGTTCTAACATCCCTATATTTTGTATTTTCAATCAAAAGTACTTATAAATACATGAAACTAATAATGCATATGATGTTTTTGGTGTTTATAACTTAAACTAACTTCAAACTACTCATATTCATTCATTTTCTAGTAAAATGACCTAAAATGGCCTATATTTGGTTCCAACATGCCTATATTTTGTATTTTCAATCAAAGCTACTTATAAATACATGAAACTAACTATGTCTATGATGTCTTTGGTGTTTATAACTTAAACTAACTTCAAACTACTCATATTCATTCATTTGCAAGTAAAATACCTTAAAATGGCCCATATTTTGTTCTAACATGTCTTTATTTTGCATTTTGAATCAAAACTACAAATAAATACATGAAACTAATTATATATATGATGGTTGAGGTGTTTATAACTTAAACTAGCTTCAAACTACTCATATTCGTTCATTTTCAAGTAAAATGGCCTATATTTGGTTCTAACATGGCTACATTTTGTATTTTCAATCAAAACTACTTATAAATACTAGAAACTAACTATATATATGATGATTGAGGTGTTTATTACTAAAACTAACTTCAAATAGCTCATATTCATTCATTTTCAAGTAACATGGCCTAAATTGGCCTATATTTGGTCTAACATGCTATATTTTGTATTTTCATTAAAAACTACTTATAAATACATGAAACTGACTATGTATATGATGTTTTTGGTGTTTATATCTTAAACTAACTTGAAACTACTCATATTCATTCATTATCAAGTAAATTGACCTAAAATGGCCTATATTTGGTTCTAACATGGCTTTATTTTGCATTTTCAATCAAACCTACAAATAAATGCATGAAACTAACTATATATATGATGTTTGAGGTGTTTATAACTTAAATTATCTTCAAACTACTCATATTCATTCATTTTTAAGTAAAATAACCTATATTTGGTTCTAACATGCCTATATTTTGTATTTTCAATCAAAACTACTTATAAATACATCAAACTAACTATATATATGATGTTTGAGGCGTTTATAACTTAAACTAACTTCAAACTAGTCTTATTCATTCATTTTCAAGTAAATACCCTAAAATGGCTATATTTGGTTCTAACAATCCTTTATTTTGTATTTTCAATCAAAACTACTTATAAATACATGAAACTAACTATGTATATGATGTTTTTGGTGTTTATAACTTAAACTAACTTCAAACTATTCATATTCATTTATTTTCAAGTAAAATACCCTAAACTGGCCTATATTTGGTTCTAACATGGCTTCATTTTGCATTTTCAATCAAAACCACAAAAAAATATATGAAACTAACTATATATATGATGTGTTAGGTGTTTATAACTTAAACTAACTTCAAACTACTCATATTCATTCATTTTCAAGTAAAATACCCTAAAATGGCCTATATTTGGTTCTAACAGGGCCTTTTTTTTGTTTTTCAATCAAAACTACAAATAAATACATGAAACTAACTATATATATGTGTTTGAGGTTTTTTACTTAACACTCTTTAAACTACTCATATTCATTCATTTTTAAGTAAAATGGCCTATATTTGGTTCTAACATGGCTATATTTTGTATTGTCAATCAAAACTACTTATAAATACATGAAACTAAGTATATATATGATGTTTGAGGTGTTTATAACTTAAACTAATTTAAACTACTCATATTCATTCATTTTCAAGTAAAATGACCTAAAATGGCCTATATTTGGTTCTAACATGCCTATAATTTGTATTTTCAATCAAAACTACTTATAAATACATGAAACTAATTATGTATATGATGTTTTTGGTGTTTATAACTTAACCTAACTTCAAACTACTCATATTCATTCATTTTCAAGTAAAATACCCTAAAATGGCCTATATTTGGTTCTAACATGCCTATATTTTGTATTTTCAATCAAAACTACTTATAAATGCATGAAACTAACTATGTATATGATGTTTTTGGTGTTTATAACTTGAACTAACTTCAAACTACTCATATTCATTCATTTTCAAGTAAAATACCCTAAAATGGCCTATATTTGGTTCTAACATGGCTTTATTTTGTATTTTCAATCAAAACCACAAAAAAATACATGAAACTAACTATATATATGATGTTTTCGGTGTTTATAACTTAAACTAACTTCAAACTACTCATATTCATTCATTTTTAAGTAAAATGGCCTATATTTGGTTCTAACATGGCTATAATTTGTATTTTCAATCAAAACTACTTATAAATACATGAAACTAACTATATATATGATGTTTGAGGTGATTATAACTTAAACTATCTTCAAACTACTCATATTCATTTATTTTTAAGTAAAATGGCCTATATTTGGTTCTAACATGGCTATATTTTGTATTTTCAATCAAAACTACTTATAAATACATGAAACTAACTATATGTATGATGTTTGAGGTGTTTATAACTTAAACTAACTTCAAACTAGCCATTTTCATTCATTTTTAAGTAAAATGGCCTATATTTGGTTCTAACATGGCTATATTTTGTATTTTCAATCAAAACTACAAATAAATACATGAAACTAACTATATATATGATGTTTGAGGTGTTTATAACTTAAACTAACTTCAAACTACTCATATTCATTCGTTTTCTAGTAAAATGACCTAAAATGGCCTATATTTGGTTCTAACATGCCTATATTTTGTATTTTTAATCAAAACTACTTATAAATACATGAAACTAACTATGTATATGATGTTTTTGGTGTTTATAACTTAACTAACTTCAAACTACTCATATTCATTCATTTTCAAGTAAAATACCCTAAAATGGCCTATATTTGGTTCTAACATGGCTATATTTTGTATTTTCGATCAAAACTACTTATGAATACATGAAACTAACGAAATATATGATGTGTGAGGTGTTTATAACTTAAACTAACTTCAAACTACTCATATTCATTCATTTTCTACTAAAATGACCTAAAATGGCCTATATTTGGTTCTAACATGCCTATATTTTGTATTTTCAATCAAAACTACTTATAAATACATGAAACTAACTATGTATATGATGTTTTTGGTGTTTCTAACTTAAACTAACTTCAAACTACTCATATTCATTCATTTTCAAGTAAAATACCCTAAAACGGCCTATATTTTGTTCTAACATGTCTATATTTTGTATTTTCAAACAAAACTACTTATAAATACATGAAACTAACATATATATATGATGTTTTTGGTGTTTCTAACTTAAACTAACTTCAAACTACTCATATTCATTCATTTTCAAGTAAAATACCCTAAAACGGCCTATATTTTGTTCTAACATGTCTTTATTTTGCATTTTCAAACAAAACTACAAATAAATACATGAAACTAAATATATATATGATGTTTGAGGTGTTTATAACTTAAACTAGCTTGAAATTACTCATATTCTTTCATTTTCAAGTAAAATGGCCTATATTTGGTTCTAACATGCCTATATTGTGTATTTTCAATAAAAATACTTGTAAATACGTGAAACTAACTATATATATGATGTTTTTGGTGGTTATAACTTAAACTAACTTCAAACTACTCATATTCATTCATTTTCAAGTAAAATACCCTAAAATGGCCTATATTTGGTTCTAACATGGCTTTATTTTGCATTTTCAATCAAAACCACAAAAAAATATATGAAACTAACTATATATATGATGTTTTAGGTGTTTATAACTTAAACTAACTTCAAACTACTCATATTCATTCATTTTTAAGTAAAATGGCTTATATTTGGTTCTAACATGGCTCTATTTTGTATTTTCGATCAAAACTACTTATAAATACATGAAACTAACTATATATATGATGTTTGAGGTGTTTATAATTTAAACTAACTTCAAACTACTCATATTCATTCATTTTCAAGTAAAATACCCTAAAATGGCCTATATTAGGATCTAACATCTCTTTATTTTGCATTTTCAATCAAAACTACAAATAAATACATGAAACTAATTATATATATGATGTTTGAGGTGTTTATAACTTAAATTAGCTTCAAACTACTCATATTCATTCATTTTTAAGTAAAATGGCCTATATTTGGTTCCAACATGGCTATATTTTGTATTTTCAATCAAAACTACTTATAAATATATGAAACTAAGTATATATATGATGTTTGAGGTGTTTATAACTTAAACTAACTTTAAACTACTCATATTCATTCATTTTCAAGTAAAATGACCTAAAATGGCCTATATTTGGTTCTAACATGGCTATATTTTGTATATTCAATCAAAACTACTTATAAATACATGAAACTAACTATATATATGATGATTCAGGTGTTTGTTACTTAAACTAACTTCAAACTACTAAATATTCATTCATTTTCAAGTAAAATGGCCTATCTTTGGTCCGAACATGCCTATATTTTGTATTTTCAATCAAAACCACTTATAAATACATGAAACTAACTATATATATGATGTTTGAGGTGTTTATAACTTAAACTAACTTCAAACTACTCATATTCATTCATTTTCAAGTAAAATGGCCTGAAATGGCCTATATTTGGTTCTAACGTCTTTATATTTTGTATTTTCAATCAAAACTACATATTATATATATGATGTTTGAGGTGTTTATAACTTAAACTAACTTCAAACTACTCATATTCATTCATTTTCAAGTAAAATACCCTAAAATGGCCTATATTTGGTTCTAACATGTCTTTATTTTGAATTTTCAATCAAAACTACAAATAAATACATGAAACTAGTTATATATATGATGTTTGAGGTGTTTATAACTTAAACTAGCTTCAAACTACTCATATTCTTTCATTTTCAAGTAAAATGGCCTATATTTGGTTCTAACATGGCTATATTTTGTATTTTCAATCAAAACTACTTATAAATACATGAAACTAACTATATATATGATGTTTGAGGTGTTTATAACTTAAACTAACATCAAAGTACTCGTATTCAAACATTTTCAAGTAAAAAGGCCTAAAATGGCCTATATTTGGTTCTAACATGCTTATATTTTGTATTTTCAATCAAATACTACTTATAAATACATGAAACTAACTATATATATGATGTTTGAGGTGTTTATAACTTAAACTAACTTCAAACTACTCATATTCTTTCATTTTCAAGTAAAACCCTAAAATGGCCTATATTTGGTTCTAACATGGCTATTATTTTGTATTTTCATCAAATAAAACAACTTATAAATACATGAAACTAACTATATATATGATGTTTGAGGTGTTTATAACTTAAACTAACTTCAAACTACTCATATTCATTCATTTTCAAGTAAAATGGCCTAAATGGCCTATATTTGGTTCTAACATGCCTATATTTTGTATTTTCAATCAAAACTACTTATAAATACATGAAACTAACTATATATATGATGTTTGAGGTGTTTATAACTTAAACTAACTTCAAACTACTCATATTCATTCATTTTCAAGTAAAATTGGCTAAAATGGCCTATATTTGGTTCTAACATGCCTTTTATTTTGTATTTTCAATCAAAACTACAAATAAATACATGAAACTAACTATATATATGATGTTTGAGGTGTTTATAACTTAAACTAACTTCAAACTACTCATATTCATTCATTTTAAGTAAAATGGCCTATATTTGGTTCTAACATGGCTATATTTTGTATTTTCAATCAAAACTACTTATAAATACATGAAACTAACTATATATATGATGTTTGAGGTGTTTATAACTTAAACTAACTTCAAACTACTCATATTCATTCATTTTCAAGTAAAATGGCCTAAAATGGCCTATATTTGGTTCTAACATGCCTATATTTTGTATTTTCAATCAAAACTACTTATAAATACATGAAACTAACTATATATATGATGTTTGAGGTGTTTATAACTTAAACTAACTTCAAACTACTCATATTCATTCATTTTCAAGTAAAATACCCTAAAATGGCCTATATTTGGTTCTAACATGGCTTTATTTTGTATTTTCAATCAAAACTACAAATAAATACATGAAACTAACTATATATATGATGTTTGAGGTGTTTATAACTTAAACTAACTTCAAACTACTCATATTCATTCATTTTCAAGTAAAATGGCCTATATTTGGTTCTAACATGGCTATATATTTTGTATTTTCAATCAAAACTACTTATAAATACATGAAACTAACTATATATATGATGTTTGAGGTGTTTATAACTTAAACTAACTTCAAACTACTCATATTCATTCATTTTCAAGTAAAATGGCCTATATTGGCCTATATTTGGTTCTAACTTGCCTTATATTTTGTATTTTCAATCAAAACTACTTATAAATACATGAAACTAACTATATATATGATGTTTGAGGTGTTTATAACTTAAACTAACTTCAAACTACTCATATTCATTCATTTTCAAGTAAAATGCACTAAAATGGCCTATATTTGGTTCTAACATGGCTTTATTTTGCATTTTCAATCAAAACTACAAATAAATACATGAAACTAACTATATATATGATGTTTGAGGTGTTTATAACTTAAACTAACTTCAAACTACTCATATTCATTCATTTTCAAGTAAAATGGCCTAAAATGGCCTATATTTGGTTCTAACATGGCTATGTTTTGTATTTTCAATCAAAACTACTTATAAATACATGAAACTAACTATATATATGATGTTTGAGGTGTTTATAACTTAAACTAACTTCAAACTACTCATATTCATTCATTTTCAAGTAAAATGGCCTAAAATGGCCTATATTTGGTTCTAACATGCCTATATTTTGTATTTTCAATCAAAACTACTTATAAATACTTGAAACTAACTACCTATATGATCTTTTTGGTGTTTATAACTTAAACTAACTTTAAACTACTCATATTCATTCATTTTCAAGTAAAATGGCCTAAAATGGCCTATATTTGGTTCTAACATGGCTATATTTTGTATTTTCAATCAAAACTACTAATAAATACATGAAAATAACTATATATATGATGTTTGAGGTGTTTATAACTTAAACTAACTTCAAACTACTCATATTCATTCATTTTCAAGTAAAATGCCTAAAATGGCCTATATTTGGTTCTAACATGCCTATATTTTTGTATTTTCAATCAAAACTACTTATAAATACATGAAACTAACTATATATATGATGTTTGAGGTGTTTATAACTTAAACTAACTTCAAACTACTCATATTCATTCATTTTCATGTAAAATGGCCTAAAATGGCCTTTATTTGGTTCTAACGTGGCCATATTTTGTATTTTCAATCAAAACTACAAATAAATACATAAAACTAACTATATATATGATGTTTGAGGTGTTTATAACTTAAACTAACTTCAAACTACTCATATTCATTCATTTTCAAGTAAAATTGCATATATTTGGTTCTAACATGGCTATATTTTGTATTTTCAATCAAAACTACTTATAAATACATGAAACTAACTATATATATGATGTTTGAGGTGTTTATAACTTAAACTAACTTCAAACTACTCATATTCATTCATTTTCAAGTAAAATGGCCTAAAATGGCCTATATTTGGTTCTAACATGCCTATATTTTGTATTTTCAATCAAAACTACTTATAAATGCATGAAACTAACTATATAGATGATGTTTGAGGTGTTTATAACTTAAACTATCTTCAAACTACTCATATTCATTCATTTTTAAGTAAAATGGTAAAATGGCCTATATTTGGTTCTAACATGGCTATTTTTTGTATTTTCAATCAAAACTACTTATAAATACATGAAACTAACTATATATATGATGTTTGAGGTGTTTATAACTTAAACTAACTTCAAACTACTCATATTCATTCATTTTCAAGTAAAATGACCTAAAATGCCTATATTTGGTTCTAACATGCCTATATTTTGTATTTTCAATCAAAACTACTTATAAATACATGAAACTAACTATATATATGATGTTTGAGGTGTTTATAACTTAAACTAGCATCAAACTACTCATATTCATTCATTTTCAAGTAAAATACCCTAAAATGGCCTATATTTGGTTCTAACATGGCTATATTTTGCATTTTCAATCAAAACAACTTACAATCACATTAAACTAACTATATATATGATGTTTGAGGTGTTTATAACTTAAACTAGCTTCAAACTACTCATATTCATTCATTTTCAAGTAAAATGGCCTAAAATGGCCTCTATATTTGGTTCTAACTTGGCTATATTTTGTATTTTCAATCAAAACTACTTATAAATACATGAAACTAACTATATATATGATGTTTGAGGTGTTTATAACTTAAACTAACTTCAAACTACTCATATTCATTCATTTTCAAGTAAAATGGCCTAAAATGGCCTATATTTGGTTCTAACTCTTTATTTTGTATTTTCAATCAAAACTACTTATAAATACATGAAACTAACTATATATATGATGTTTTAGGTGTTTATAACTTAAACTAACTTCAAACTACTCATATTCATTCATTTTCAAGTAAAATGGCCTAAATGGCTATATTTGGTTCTAACTTGCTCTATTTTTGTATTTTCAATCAAAACTACTTATAAATACATGAAACTAACTATATATATGATGTTTTAGGTGTTTATAACTTAAACTAACTTCAAACTACTCATATTCATTCATTTTCAAGTAAAATGGCCTAAAATGGCCTATATTTGGTTCTAACATGGCTATTTTTTGTATTTTCAATCAAAACTACTTATAAATACATGAAACTAACTATATATATGATGTTTGAGGTGTTTATAACTTAAACTAACTTCAAACTACTCATATTCATTCATTTTCAAGTAAAATGGCCTAAAATGCCTATATTTGGTTCTAACTTGCCTATATTTTGTATTTTCAATCAAAACTACTTATAAATACATGAAACTAACTATATATATGATGTTTGAGGTGTTTTTAACTTAAACTAACTTCAAACTACTCATATTCATTCATTTTCAAGTAAAATGGCCTAAAATGGCCTATATTTGGTTCTAACATGCCTATATTTTGTATTTTCAATCAAAACAACTTATAAATACATGAAACTAACTATATATATGATGTTTTAGGTGTTTATAACTTAAACTAACATCAAACTACTCATATTCATTCATTTTCAAGTAAAATGGCCTAAAATGCCTATATTTGGTTCTAACTTTCCTATTTTTTGTATTTTCAATCAAAACTACTTATAAATACATGAAACTAACTATATATATGATGTTTGAGGTGTTTATAACTTAAACTAGCATCAAACTACTCGTATTCATTCATTTTCAAGTAAAATGGCCTATATTTGCCTATATTTGGTTCTAACTTTCCTATTTTTTGTATTTTAAATCAAAGCCACATATAAATACATGAAACTAACTATATATATGATGTTTGAGGTGTTTATAACTTAAACTAGCTTCAAACTACTCGTATTCATTCATTTTCAAGTAAAATGGCCTAAAATGGCCTATATTTGGTTCTAACTTTCCTATTTTTTGTATTTTCAATCAAAACAACTTATAAATACATTAAACTAACTATATATATGATGTTTGAGGTGTTTATAACTTAAACTAACATCAAACTACTCGTATTCATTCATTTTCAAGTAAAATGGCCTAAAATGGCCTATATTTGGTTCTAACTTGCCTATTTTTTGTATTTTCAATCAAAACAACTTATAAATACATTAAACTAACTATATATATGATGTTTGAGGTGTTTATAACTTAAACTAGCATCAAACTACTCGTATTCATTCATTTTGAAGTAAAATGGCCTAAAATGCCTATATTGCCTATATTTGGTTCTAACTTTCCTATATTTGTGTATTTTCAATCAAAACAACTTATAATTACATTAAACTAACTATATATATGATGTTTGAGGTGTTTATAACTTAAACTAGCATCAAACTACTCGTATTCATTCATTTTCAAGTAAAAGATGGCCTATATTGGCCTATATTTGGTTCTAACTTTCCTATTTTGTGTATTTTCAATCAAAACAACTTATAATTACATTAAACTAACTATATATATGATGTTTGAGGTGTTTATAACTTAAACTAGCATCAAACTACTCGTATTCATTCATTTTCAAGTAAAATGGCCTAAAATGGCCTATATTTGCCTATATTTGGTTCTAACTTTCCTATTTTTTGTATTTTCAATCAAAACAACTTATAATTACATTAAACTAACTATATATATGATGTTTGAGGTGTTTATAACTTAAACTAGCATCAAACTACTCGTATTCATTCATTTTCAAGTAAAATGGCCTAAAATTATTTTGCCTATATTTGGTTCTAACTTTCCTATTTTGTGTATTTTCAATCAAAACAACTTATAATTACATTAAACTAACTATATATATGATGTTTGAGGTGTTTATAACTTAAACTAGCATCAAACTACTCGTATTCATTCATTTTCAAGTAAAATGGCCTAATATGGCCTATATTTGCCTATATTTGGTTCTAACTTTCCTATTTTGTGTATTTTCAATCAAAACAACTTATAATTACATTAAACTAACTATATATATGATGTTTGAGGTGTTTATAACTTAAACTAGCATCAAACTACTCGTATTCATTCATTTTCAAGTAAAATGGCCTAAAGTGGCCTATATTTGCTTATATTTGGTTCTAACTTTCCTATTTTGTGTATTTTCAATCAAAACAACTTATAATTACATTAAACTAACTATATATATGATGTTTGAGGTGTTTATAACTTAAACTAGCATCAAACTACTCGTATTCATTCATTTTCAAGTAAAATGGCTAAAATGGCCTATATTTGCCTATATTTGGTTCTAACTTTCCTATTTTGTGTATTTTCAATCAAAAAACTACTTATAATTACATTAAACTAACTATATATATGGTGTTTGAGGTGTTTATAACTTAAACTAGCATCAAACTACTCGTATTCATTCATTTTCAAGTTAAATGGCCTAAAATGGCGTATATTTGCCTATATTTGGTTCTAACTTTCCTATTTTGTGTATTTTCAATCAAAACAATTTATAATTACATTAAACTAACTATATAAATGATGTTTGAGGTGTTTATAACTTAAACTAGCATCGAACTACTCGTATTCATTCATTTTCAAGTAAAATGGCCTAAAATGCCTATATTGCCTATATTTGGTTCTAACTTTCCTATTTTGTGTATTTTCAATCAAAACAACTTATAATTACATTAAACTAACTATATATATGATGTTTGAGGTGTTTATAACTTAAACTAGCATCAAACTACTCGTATTCATTCATTTTCAAGTAAAATGGCCTAAAATGGCCTATATTAGCCTATATTTGGTTCTAACTTTCCTATTTTGTGTATTTTCAATCAAAACAACTTATAATTACATTAAACTAACTATATATATGATGTTTGAGGTGTTTATAACTTAAACTAGCATCAAACTACTCGTATTCATTCATTTTCAAGTAAAATGGCCTAAAATGGCCTATATTTGCCTATATTTGGTTCTAACTTTCCTATTTTGTGTATTTTCAATCAAAACAACTTATAATTACATTAAACTAACTATATATATGATGTTTGAGGTGTTTATAACTTAAACTAGCATCAAGCTACTCGTATTCATTCATTTTCAAGTAAAATGGCCTAAAATGGCCTATATTTGCCTATATTTGGTTCTAACTTTCCTATTTTGTGTATTTTCAATCAAAACAACTTATAATTACATTAAACTAACTATATATATGATGTTTGAGGTGTTTATAACTTAAACTAGCATCAAACTACTCGTATTCATTCATTTTCAAGTAAAATGGCCTAAAATGGCCTATATTTGCCTATATTTGGTTCTAACTTTCCTATTTTGTGTATTTTCAATCAAAACAACTTATAATTACATTAAACTAACTATATATATGATGTTTGAGGTGTTTATAACTTAAACTAGCATCAAACTACTCGTATTCATTCATTTTCAAGTAAAATGGCCTAAAATGGCCTATATTTGCCTATATTTGGTTCTAACTTTCCTATTTTGTGTATTTTCAATCAAAACAACTTATAATTACATTAAACTAACTATATATATGATGTTTGAGGTGTTTATAACTTAAACTAGCATCAAACTACTCGTATTCATTCATTTTCAAGTAAAATGGCCTAAAATGGCCTATATTTGCCTATATTTGGTTCTAACTTTCCTATTTTGTGTATTTTCAATCAAAACAACTTATAATTACATTAAACTAACTATATATATGATGTTTGAGGTGTTTATAACTTAAACTAGCATCAAACTACTCGTATTCATTCATTTTCAAGTAAAATGGCCTAAAATGGCCTATATTTGCCTATATTTGGTTCTAACTTTCCTATTTTGTGTATTTTCAATCAAAACAACTTATAATTACATTAAACTAACTATATATATGATGTTTGAGGTGTTTATAACTTAAACTAGCATCAAACTACTCGTATTCATTCATTTTCAAGTAAAATGGCCTAAAATGGCCTATATTTGCCTATATTTGGTTCTAACTTTCCTATTTTGTGTATTTTCAATCAAAACAACTTATAATTACATTAAACTAACTATATATATGATGTTTGAGGTGTTTATAACTTAAACTAGCATCAAACTACTCGTATTCATTCATTTTCAAGTAAAATGGCCTAAAATGGCCTATATTTGCCTATATTTGGTTCTAACTTTCCTATTTTGTGTATTTTCAATCAAAACAACTTATAATTACATTAAACTAACTATATATATGATGTTTGAGGTGTTTATAACTTAAACTAGCATCAAACTACTCGTATTCATTCATTTTCAAGTAAAATGGCCTAAAATGGCCTATATTTGCCTATATTTGGTTCTAACTTTCCTATTTTGTGTATTTTCAATCAAAACAACTTATAATTACATTAAACTAACTATATATATGATGTTTGAGGTGTTTATAACTTAAACTAGCATCAAACTACTCGTATTCATTCATTTTCAAGTAAAATGGCCTAAAATGGCCTATATTTGCCTATATTTGGTTCTAACTTTCCTATTTTGTGTATTTTCAATCAAAACAACTTATAATTACATTAAACTAACTATATATATGATGTTTGAGGTGTTTATAACTTAAACTAGCATCAAACTACTCGTATTCATTCATTTTCAAGTAAAATGGCCTAAAATGGCCTATATTTGCCTATATTTGGTTCTAACTTTTCCTATTTTGTGTAATTTCAATCAAAACAACTTATAATTACATTAAACTAACTATATATATGATGTTTGAGGTGTTTATAACTTAAACTAGCATCAAACTACTCGTATTCATTCATTTTCAAGTAAAATGGCCTAAAATGGCCTATATTTGCCTATATTTGGTTCTAACTTTCCTATTTTGTGTATTTTCAATCAAAACAACTTATAATTACATTAAACTAACTATATATATGATGTTTGAGGTGTTTATAACTTAAACTAGCATCAAACTACTCGTATTCATTCATTTTCAAGTAAAATGGCCTAAAATGGCCTATATTTGCCTATATTTGGTTCTAACTTTCCTATTTTGTGTATTTTCAATCAAAACAACTTATAATTACATTAAACTAACTATATATATGATGTTTGAGGTGTTTATAACTTAAACTAGCATCAAACTACTCGTATTCATTCATTTTCAAGTAAAATGGCCTAAAATGGCCTATATTTGCCTATATTTGGTTCTAACTTTCCTATTTTGTGTATTTTCAATCAAAACAACTTATAATTACATTAAACTAACTATATATATGATGTTTGAGGTGTTTATAACTTAAACTAGCATCAAACTACTCGTATTCATTCATTTTCAAGTAAAATGGCCTAAAATGGCCTATATTTGCCTATATTTGGTTCTAACTTTCCTATTTTGTGTATTTTCAATCAAAACAACTTATAATTACATTAAACTAACTATATATATGATGTTTGAGGTGTTTATAACTTAAACTAGCATCAAACTACTCGTATTCATTCATTTTCAAGTAAAATGG
Source organism: Beta lomatogona (assembly GCA_947646795.1). Classification (NCBI taxonomy): domain Eukaryota; kingdom Viridiplantae; phylum Streptophyta; class Magnoliopsida; order Caryophyllales; family Amaranthaceae; genus Beta; species Beta lomatogona. The sequence goes on from CANSNZ010001128.1 coordinate 1,007,255, forward strand.
CCTAAAATGGCCTATATTTGCCTATATTTGGTTCTAACTTTCCTATTTTGTGTATTTTCAATCAAAACATCTTATAATTACATTAAACTAACTATATATATGATGTTTGAGGTGTTTATAACTTAAACTAGCATCAAACTACTCGTATTCATTCATTTTCAAGTAAAATGGCCTAAAATGGCCTATATTTGCCTATATTTGGTTCTAACTTTCCTATTTTTGTGTATTTTCAATCAAAACAACTTATAATTACATTAAACTAACTATATATATGATGTTTGAGGTGTTTATAACTTAAACTAGCATCAAACTACTCGTATTCATTCATTTTCAAGTAAAATGGCCTAAAATGGCCTATATTTGCCTATATTTGGTTCTAACTTTCCTATTTTGTGTATTTTCAATCAAAACAACTTATAATTACATTAAACTAACTATATATATGATGTTTGAGGTGTTTATAACTTAAACTAGCATCAAACTACTCGTATTCATTCATTTTCAAGTAAAATGGCCTAAAATGGCCTATATTTGCCTATATTTGGTTCTAACTTTCCTATTTTGTGTATTTTCAATCAAAACAACTTATAATTACATTAAACTAACTATATATATGATGTTTGAGGTGTTTATAACTTAAACTAGCATCAAACTACTCGTATTCATTCATTTTCAAGTAAAATGGCCTAAAATGGCTATATTTGCCTATATTTGGTTCTAACTTTCCTATTTTGTGTATTTTCAATCAAAACAACTTATAATTACATTAAACTAACTATATATATGATTTTTGAGGTGTTTATAACTTCAACTAGCATCAAAATACGCGTACTCATTTATTTTCAAGTAAAATGGCCTAAAATGGCCTATATTTGCCTATATTTGGTTCTAACTTTCCTATTTTGTGTATTTTCAATCAAAACAACTTATAATTACATTAAACTAACTATATATATGATGTTTGAGGTGTTTATAACTTAAACTAGCATCAAACTACTCGTATTCATTCATTTTCAAGTAAAATAGCCTATGTTTGCCTATATTTGGTTCTAACTTCCCTATATTGTGTATTTGCAACCAAAACAACTTATAATTACATTAAACTAACTATATATATGATGTTTGAGGTGTTTATAACTTAAACTAGCATCAAACTACTCGTATTCATTCATTTTCAAGTAAAATGGACTAAAATGGCTTATATTTGCTTAGATTTGGTTCTAACTTTCCTATATTGTGTATTTTCAATCAAAACAACTTATAATTACATTAAACTAACTATATATATGATGTTTGAGGTGTTTATAACTTAAACTAGCATCAAACTACTCGTATTCATTCATTTTCAAGTAAAATGGCCTAAAATGGCCTATATTTGCCTATATTTGGTTCTAACTTTCCTATTTTGTGTATTTTCAATCAAAACAACTTATAATTACATTAAACTAACTATATATATGATGTTTGAGGTGTTTATAACTTAAACTAGCATCAAACTACTCGTATTCATTCATTTTCAAGTAAAATGGCCTAAAATGGCCTATATTTGCCTATATTTGGTTCTAACTTTCCTATTTTGTGTATTTTCAATCAAAACAACTTATAATTACATTAAACTAACTATATATATGATGTTTGAGGTGTTTATAACTTAAACTAGCATCAAACTACTCGTATTCATTCATTTTCAAGTAAAATGGCCTAAAATGGCCTATATTTGCCTATATTTGGTTCTAACTTTCCTATTTTGTGTATTTTCAATCAAAACAACTTATAATTACATTAAACTAACTATATATATGATGTTTGAGGTGTTTATAACTTAAACTAGCATCAAACTACTCGTATTCATTCATTTTCAAGTAAAATGGCCTAAAATGGCCTATATTTGCCTATATTTGGTTCTAACTTTCCTATTTTGTGTATTTTCAATCAAAACAACTTATAATTACATTAAACTAACTATATATATGATGTTTGAGGTGTTTATAACTTAAACTAGCATCAAACTACTCGTATTCATTCATTTTCAAGTAAAATGGCCTAAAATGGCCTATATTTTGTTCTAACTTTCCTATTTTGTGTATTTTCAATCAAAACAACTTATAATTACATTAAACTAACTATATATATGATGTTTGAGGTGTTTATAACTTAAACTAGCATCAAACTACTCGTATTCATTCATTTTCAACTAAAATGGCCTATATTTGCCTATATTTGGTTCTAACTTTCCTATTTTGTGTATTTTCAATCAAAACAACTTATAATTACATTAAACTAACTATATATATGATGTTTGAGGTGTTTATAACTTAAACTAGCATCAAACTACTCGTATTCATTCATTTTCAAGTAAAATGGCCTAAAATGGCTATATTTGCCTATATTTGGTTCTAACTTTCCTATTTTGTGTATTTTCAATCAAAACAACTTATAATTACATTAAACTAACTATATATATGATGTTTGAGGTGTTTATAACTTAAACTAGCATCAAACTACTCGTATTCATTCATTTTCAAGTAAAATGGCCTAAAATGGCCTATATTTGCCTCTGTTTGGTTCTAACTTTCCTATTTTGTGTATTTTCAATCAAAACAACTTATAATTACATTAAACTAACTATATATATGATGTTTGAGGTGTTTATAACTTAAACTAGCATCAAACTACTCGTATTCATTCATTTTCAAGTAAAATGGCCTAAAATGGCCTATATTTGCCTATATTTGGTTCTAACTTTCCTATTTTGTGTATTTTCAATCAAAACAACTTATAATTACATTAAACTAACTATATATATGATGTTTGAGGTGTTTATAACTTAAACTAGCATCAAACTACTCGTATTCATTCATTTTCAAGTAAAATGGCCTAAAATGGCCTATATTTGCCTATATTTGGTTCTAACTTTCCTATTTTGTGTATTTTCAATCAAAACAACTTATAATTACATTAAACTAACTATATATATGATGTTTGAGGTGTTTATAACTTAAACTAGCATCAAACTACTCGTATTCATTCATTTTCAAGTAAAATGGCCTAAAATTGCCTATATTTGGTTCTAACTTTCCTATTTTGTGTATTTTCAATCAAAACAACTTATAATTACATTAAACTAACTATATATATGATGTTTGAGGTGTTTATAACTTAAACTAGCATCAAACTACTCGTATTCATTCATTTTCAAGTAAAATGGCCTAATATCTTTATTTGCCTATATTTGGTTCTAACTTTCCTATTTTGTGTATTTTCAATCAAAACAACTTATAATTACATTAAACTAACTATATATATGATGTTTGAGGTGTTTATAACTTAAACTAGCATCAAACTACTCGTATTCATTCATTTTCAAGTAAAATGGCCTAAAATTATATTTTATATTTGGTTCTAACTTTCCTATTTTGTGTATTTTCAATCAAAACAACTTATAATTACATTAAACTAACTATATATATGATGTTTGGGGTGTTTATAACTTAAACTAGCATCAAACTACTCGTATTCATTCATTTTCAAGTAAAATGGCCTAAAATGGCCTATATTTGCCTATATTTGGTTCTAACTTTCCTATTTTGTGTATTTTCAATCAAAACAACTTATAATTACATTAAACTAACTATATATATGATGTTTGAGGTGTTTATAACTTAAACTAGCATCAAACTACTCGTATTCATTCATTTTCAAGTAAAATGGCCTAAAATGGCCTATATTTGCCTATATTTGGTTCTAACTTTCCTATTTTGTGTATTTTCAATCAAAACAACTTATAATTACATTAAACTAACTATATATATGATGTTTGAGGTGTTTATAACTTAAACTAGCATCAAACTACTCGTATTCATTCATTTTCAAGTAAAATGGCCTAAATTATTTGCCTATATTTGGTTCTAACTTTCCTATTTTTGTGTATTTTCAATCAAAACAACTTATAATTACATTAAACTAACTATATATATGATGTTTGAGGTGTTTATAACTTAAACTAGCATCAAACTACTCGTATTCATTCATTTTCAAGTAAAATGGCCTAAAATGCTTTTGCCTATATTTGGTTCTAACTTTCCTATTTTGTGTATTTTCAATCAAAACAACTTATAATTACATTAAACTAACTATATATATGATGTTTGAGGTGTTTATAACTTAAACTAGCATCAAACTACTCGTATTCATTCATTTTCAAGTAAAATGGCCTATATTTATTTTGTATTTGGTTCTAACTTTCCTATTTTGTGTATTTTCAATCAAAAACTACTTATAATTACATTAAACTAACTATATATATGATGGTTGAGGTGTTTATAACTTAAACTAGCATCAAACTACTCGTATTCATTCATTTTCAAGTAAAATGGCCTAAAATGGCCTATATTTGCCTATATTTGGTTCTAACTTTCCTATTTTGTGTATTTTTCAATCAAAACAACTTATAATTACATTAAACTAACTATATATATGATGTTTGAGGTGTTTATATAAACTAACCATCAAACTACTCGTATTCATTCATTTTCAAGTAAAATGGCCTAAAATGGCCTATATTTGCCTATATTTGGTTCTAACTTTCCTATTTTTGTGTATTTTCAATCAAAACAACTTATAATTACATTAAACTAACTATATATATGATGTTTGAGGTGTTTATAACTTAAACTAGCATCAAACTACTCGTATTCATTCATTTTCAAGTAAAATGGCCTAAAATGGCCTATATTTGGTTCTAACTTTTCCTATTTTGTGTATTTTCAATCAAAACAACTTATAAATACATTAAACTAACTACATATATGATGTTTGAGGTGTTTATAACTTAAACTAGCATCAAACTACTCGTATTCATTCATTTTCAAGTAAAATGTTGCCTATATTTGGTTCTAACTTTCCTATTTTGTGTATTTTCAATCAAAACAACTTATAATTACATTAAACTAACTATATATATGATGTTTGAGGTGTTTATAACTTAAACTAGCATCAAACTACTCGTATTCATTCATTTTCAAGTAAAATGTGCCTATATTTGGTTCTAACTTTCCTATTTTGTGTATTTTCAATCAAAACAACTTATAATTACATTAAACTAACTATATATATGATGTTTGAGGTGTTTATAACTTAAACTAGCATCAAACTACTCGTATTCATTCATTTTCAAGTAAAATGGCCTAAAATGTTTGCCTATATTTGGTTCTAACTTTCCTACTTTGTGTATTTTCAATCAAAACAACTTATAATTACATTAAACTAACTATATATATGATGTTTGAGGTGTTTATAACTTAAACTAGCATCAAACTACTCGTATTCATTCATTTTCAAGTAAAATGGCCTAAAATTGCCTATATTTGGTTCTAACTTTCCTATTTTGTGTATTTTCAATCAAAACAACTTATAATTACATTAAACTAACTATATATATGATGTTTGAGGTGTTTATAACTTAAACTAGCATCAAACTACTCGTATTCATTCATTTTCAAGTAAAATGGCCTAAAATGGCCTATATTTGGTTCTAACTTTCCTATTTTGTGTATTTTCAATCAAAACAACTTATAATTACATTAAACTAACTATATATATGATGTTTGAGGTGTTTATAACTTAAACTAGCATCAAACTACTCGTATTCATTCATTTTCAAGTAAAATGGCCTAAAATGTTTTGCCTATATTTGGTTCTAACTTTCCTATTTTGTGTATTTTCAATCAAAACAACTTATAATTACATTAAACTAACTATATATATGATGTTTGAGGTGTTTATAACTTAAACTAGCATCAAACTACTCGTATTCATTCATTTTCAAGTAAAATGTATGCCTATATTTGGTTCTAACTTTCCTATTTTGTGTATTTTCAATCAAAACAACTTATAATTACATTAAACTAACTATATATATGATGTTTGAGGTGTTTATAACTTAAACTAGCATCAAACTACTCGTATTCATTCATTTTCAAGTAAAATGGCCTAAAATGGCCTATATTTGGTTCTAACTTTCCTATTTTGTGTATTTTCAATCAAAACAACTTATAATTACATTAAACTAACTATATATATGATGTTTGAGGTGTTTATAACTTAAACTAGCATCAAACTACTCGTATTCATTCATTTTCAAGTAAAATGGCCTATATTTGGTTCTAACTTTCCTATTTTGTGTATTTTCAATCAAAACAACTTATAATTACATTAAACTAACTATATATATGATGTTTGAGGTGTTTATAACTTAAACTAGCATCAAACTACTCGTATTCATTCATTTTCAAGTAAAATGGCCTAAAATGGCCTATATTTGGTTCTAACTTTCCTATTTTGTGTATTTTCAATCAAAACAACTTATAATTACATTAAACTAACTATATATATGATGTTTGAGGTGTTTATAACTTAAACTAGCATCAAACTACTCGTATTCATTCATTTTCAAGTAAAATGGCCTAAATTTGCCTATATTTGGTTCTAACTTTCCTATTTTGTGTATTTTCAATCAAAACAACTTATAATTACATTAAACTAACTATATATATGATGTTTGAGGTGTTTATAACTTAAACTAGCATCAAACTACTCGTATTCATTCATTTTCAAGTAAAATGCCTAAATTGCCTATATTTGGTTCTAACTTTCCTATTTTGTGTATTTTCAATCAAAACAACTTATAATTACATTAAACTAACTATATATATGATGTTTGAGGTGTTTATAACTTAAACTAGCATCAAACTACTCGTATTCATTCATTTTCAAGTAAAATGGCCTATTTTTGCCTATATTTGGTTCTAACTTTCCTATTTTGTGTATTTTCAATCAAAACAACTTATAATTACATTAAACTAACTATATATATGATGTTTGAGGTGTTTATAACTTAAACTAGCATCAAACTACTCGTATTCATTCATTTTCAAGTAAAATGGCCTATATTTGCCTATATTTGGTTCTAACTTTCCTATTTTGTGTATTTTCAATCAAAACAACTTATAATTACATTAAACTAACTATATATATGATGTTTGAGGTGTTTATAACTTAAACTAGCATCAAACTACTCGTATTCATTCATTTTCAAGTAAAATGGCCTATATTTGGTTCTAACTTTCCTATTTTGTGTATTTTCAATCAAAACAACTTATAATTACATTAAACTAACTATATATATGATGTTTGAGGTGTTTATAACTTAAACTAGCATCAAACTACTCGTATTCATTCATTTTCAAGTAAAATGGCCTATATTTGCCTATATTTGGTTCTAACTTTCCTATTTTGTGTATTTTCAATCAAAACAACTTATAATTACATTAAACTAACTATATATATGATGTTTGAGGTGTTTATAACTTAAACTAGCATCAAACTACTCGTATTCATTCATTTTCAAGTAAAATGTATGCCTATATTTGGTTCTAACTTTCCTATTTTGTGTATTTTCAATCAAAACAACTTATAATTACATTAAACTAACTATATATATGATGTTTGAGGTGTTTATAACTTAAACTAGCATCAAACTACTCGTATTCATTCATTTTCAAGTAAAATGGCCTAAAATGGCCTATTGCCTATATTTGGTTCTAACTTTCCTATTTTGTGTATTTTCAATCAAAACAACTTATAATTACATTAAACTAACTATATATATGATGTTTGAGATGTTTATAACTTAAACTAGCATCAAACTACTCGTATTCATTCATTTTCAAGTAAAATGGCCTAAAATGGCCTATATTTGGTTCTAACTTTCCTATTTTGTGTATTTTCAATCAAAACAACTTATAATTACATTAAACTAACTATATATATGATGTTTGAGGTGTTTATAACTTAAACTAGCATCAAACTACTCGTATTCATTCATTTTCAAGTAAAATGGCCTATATTTGGTTCTAACTTTCCTATTTTGTGTATTTTCAATCAAAACAACTTATAATTACATTAAACTAACTATATATATGATGTTTGAGGTGTTTATAACTTAAACTAGCATCAAACTACTCGTATTCATTCATTTTCAAGTAAAATGGCCTAAAATGTTTTTGCCTATATTTGGTTCTAACTTTCCTATTTTGTGTATTTTCAATCAAAACAACTTATAATTACATTAAACTAACTATATATATGATGTTTGAGGTGTTTATAACTTAAACTAGCATCAAACTACTCGTATTCATTCATTTTCAAGTAAAATGGCCTATATTTGCCTATATTTGGTTCTAACTTTCCTATTTTGTGTATTTTCAATCAAAACAACTTATAATTACATTAAACTAACTATATATATGATGTTTGAGGTGTTTATAACTTAAACTAGCATCAAACTACTCGTATTCATTCATTTTCAAGTAAAATGGCCTAAAATGGCCTATATTTGGTTCTAACTTTCCTATTTTGTGTATTTTCAATCAAAACAACTTATAATTACATTAAACTAACTATATATATGATGTTTGAGGTGTTTATAACTTAAACTAGCATCAAACTACTCGTATTCATTCATTTTCAAGTAAAATGGCCTAAAATGGCCTTTTTATATTTGGTTCTAACTTTCCTATTTTGTGTATTTTCAATCAAAACAACTTATAATTACATTAAACTAACTATATATATGATGTTTGTGGTGTTTATAACTTAAACTAGCATCAAACTACTCGTATTCATTCATTTTCAAGTAAAATGGCCTAAAATTTTTTGCCTATATTTGGTTCTAACTTTCCTATTTTGTGTATTTTCAATCAAAACAACTTATAATTACATTAAACTAACTATATATATGATGTTTGAGGTGTTTATAACTTAAACTAGCATCAAACTACTCGTATTCATTCATTTTCAAGTAAAATGTAAAATTGCCTATATTTGGTTCTAACTTTCCTATTTTGTGTATTTTCAATCAAAACAACTTATAATTACATTAAACTAACTATATATATGATGTTTGAGGTGTTTATAACTTAAACTAGCATCAAACTACTCGTATTCATTCATTTTCAAGTAAAATGGCCTATATTTGCCTATATTTGGTTCTAACTTTCCTATTTTGTGTATTTTCAATCAAAACAACTTATAATTACATTAAACTAACTATATATATGATGTTTGAGGTGTTTATAACTTAAACTAGCATCAAACTACTCGTATTCATTCATTTTCAAGTAAAATGGTAAATTTGCCTATATTTGGTTCTAACTTTCCTATTTTGTGTATTTTCAATCAAAACAACTTATAATTACATTAAACTAACTATATATATGATGTTTGAGGTGTTTATAACTTAAACTAGCATCAAACTACTCGTATTCATTCATTTTCAAGTAAAATGGCCTAAATGGCCTATATTTGCCTATATTTGGTTCTAACTTTCCTATTTTGTGTATTTTCAATCAAAACAGACTTATAATTACATTAAACTAACTATATATATGATGTTTGAGGTGTTTATAACTTAAACTAGCATCAAACTACTCGTATTCATTCATTTTCAAGTAAAATGGCCTAAAATGGCCTATATTTGCCTATATTTGGTTCTAACTTTCCTATTTTGTGTATTTTCAATCAAAACAACTTATAATTACATCAAACTAACTATATATATGATGTTTGAGGTGTTTATAACTTAAACTAGCATCAAACTACTCGTATTCATTCATTTTCAAGTAAAATGGCCTAAAATGTTGCCTATTTTATATTTGGTTCTAACTTTCCTATTTTGTGTATTTTCAATCAAAACAACTTATAATTACATTAAACTAACTATATATATGATGTTTGAGGTGTTTATAACTTAAACTAGCATCAAACTACTCGTATTCATTCATTTTCAAGTAAAATGGCCTAAAATCTATATTTGCCTATATTTGGTTCTAACTTTCCTATTTTGTGTATTTTCAATCAAAACAACTTATAATTACATTAAACTAACTATATATATGATGTTTGAGGTGTTTATAACTTAAACTAGCATCAAACTACTCGTATTCATTCATTTTCAAGTAAAATGGCCTAAAATGGCCTATATTTGCCTATATTTGGTTCTAACTTTCCTATTTTGTGTATTTTCAATCAAAACAACTTATAATTACATTAAACTAACTATATATATGATGTTTGAGGTGTTTATAACTTAAACTAGCATCAAACTACTCGTATTCATTCATTTTCAAGTAAAATGGCCTAAAATGGCCTTTTTTGCCTGTATTTGGTTCTAACTTTCCTATTTTGTGTATTTTCAATCAAAACAACTTATAATTACATTAAACTAACTATATATATGATGTTTGAGGTGTTTATAACTTAAACTAGCATCAAACTACTCGTATTCATTCATTTTCAAGTAAAATGGCCTAAATTGGCCTATATTTGCCTATATTTGGTTCTAACTTTCCTATTTTGTGTATTTTCAATCAAAACAACTTATAATTACATTAAACTAACTATATATATGATGTTTGAGGTGTTTATAACTTAAACTAGCATCAAACTACTCGTATTCATTCATTTTCAAGTAAAATGGCCTAAAATGGCCTATATTTGCCTATATTTGGTTCTAACTTTCCTATTTTGTGTATTTTCAATCAAAACAACTTATAATTACATTAAACTAACTATATATATGATGTTTGAGGTGTTTATAACTTAAACTAGCATCAAACTACTCGTATTCATTCATTTTCAAGTAAAATGGCCTAAAATGGCCTATATTTGCCTATATTTGGTTCTAACTTTCCTATTTTGTGTATTTTCAATCAAAACAACTTATAATTACATTAAACTAACTATATATATGATGTTTGAGGTGTTTATAACTTAAACTAGCATCAAACTACTCGTATTCATTCATTTTCAAGTAAAATGGCCTAAAATGGCCTATATTTGCCTATATTTGGTTCTAACTTTCCTATTTTGTGTATTTTCAATCAAAACAACTTATAATTACATTAAACTAACTATATATATGATGTTTGAGGTGTTTATAACTTAAACTAGCATCAAACTATTCGTATTCATTCATTTTCAAGTAAAATGGCCTAAAATGGCCTTTTTTGCCTATATTTGGTTCTAACTTTCCTATTTTTTGTATTTTCAATCAAAACAACTTATAATTACATTAAACTAACTATATATATGATGTTTGAGGTGTTTATAACTTAAACTAGCATCAAACTACTCGTATTCATTCATTTTCAAGTAAAATGGCCTAAAATGGCCAATATTTGGTTCTAACTTTCCTATTTTGTGTATTTTCAATCAAAACAACTTATAATTACATTAAACTAACTATATATATGATGTTTGAGGTGTTTATAACTTAAACTAGCACCAAACTACTCGTATTCATTCATTTTCAAGTAAAATGGCCTATATTTGCCTATATTTGGTTCTAACTTTCCTATTTTGTGTATTTTCAATCAAAACAACTTATAATTACATTAAACTAACTATATATATGATGTTTGAGGTGTTTATAACTTAAACTAGCATCAAACTACTCGTATTCATTCATTTTCAAGTAAAATGGCCTAAAATGGCCTATATTTGCCTATATTTGGTTCTAACTTTCCTATTTTGTGTATTTTCAATCAAAACAACTTATAATTACATTAAACTAACTATATATATGATGTTTGAGGTGTTTATAACTTAAACTAGCATCAAACTACTCGTATTCATTCATTTTCAAGTAAAATGGCCTAAAATGGCCTATATTTGCCTATATTTGGTTCTAACTTTCCTATTTTGTGTATTTTCAATCAAAACAACTTATAATTACATTAAACTAACTATATATATGATGTTTGAGGTGTTTATAACTTAAACTAGCATCAAACTACTCGTATTCATTCATTTTCATGTAAAATGGCCTAAAATGGCCTATATTTGCCTCTATTTGGTTTTAACTTTCCTATTTTGTGTCTTTTCAATCGAAATAACATATAATTACATTAAACTAACTATATATATGATGTTTGAGGTGTTTATAACTTAAACTAGCATCAAACTACTCGTATTCATTCATTTTCAAATAAAATGGCCTATATTTGCCTATATTTGGTTCTAACTTTCCTATTTTGTGTATTTTCAATCAAAACAACTTATAATTACATTAAACTAACTATATATATGATGTTTGAGGTGTTTATAACTTAAACTAGCATCAAACTACTCGTATTCATTCATTTTCAAGTAAAATGGCCTAAAATGGCCTATATTTGCCTATATTTGGTTCTAACTTTCCTATTTTGTGTATTTTCAATCAAAATAACTTATAATTACATTAAACTAACTATATATATGATGTTTGAGGTGTTTATAACTTAAACTAGCATCAAACTACTCGTATTCATTCATTTTCAAGTAAAATGGCCTAATTTCATATTTGGTTTCTTTCTTTTTTTTTTAATGTGGTTTTTCTTCTTAAAATGGCCTAAATTTGCCTATATTTGGTTCTAACTTTCCTATTTTGTGTATTTTCAATCAAAACAACTTATAATTACATCAAACTAACTATATATATGATGTTTGAGGTGTTTATAACTTAAACTAGCATCAAACTACTCGTATTCATTCATTTTCAAGTAAAATGGCCTAAAATGGCCTATATTTGCCTATATTTGGTTCTAACTTTCCCTATTTTGTGTATTTTCAATCAAAACAACTTATAATTACATTAAACTAACTATATATATGATGTTTGAGGTGTTTATAACTTAAACTAGCATCAAACTACTCGTATTCATTCATTTTCAAATAAAATGGCCTAAAATGGCCTATATTTGCCTATATTTGGTTCTAACTTTCCTATTTTGTGTATTTTCAATCAAAACAACTTATAATTACATTAAACTAACTATATATATGATGTTTGAGGTGTTTATAACTTAAACTAGCATCAAACTACTCGTATTCATTCATTTTCAAGTAAAATGGCCTAAAATGGCCTATTTTTGCCTATATTTGGTTCTAACTTTCCTATTTTGTGTATTTTCAATCAAAACAACTTATAATTACATTAAACTAACTATATATATGATGTTTGAGGTGTTTATAACTTAAACTAACATCAAACTACTCGTATTCATTCATTTTCAAGTAAAATGGCCTAATGCCCTATATTTGCCTATATTTGGTTCTAACTTTCCTATTTTGTGTATTTTCAATCAAAACAACTTATAATTACATTAAACTAACTATATATATGATGTTTGAGATGTTTATAACTTAAACTAGCATTAAACTACTCGTATTCATTCATTTTCAAGTAAAATGGCCTAAAATGCCTATATTTGCCTATATTTGGTTCTAACTTTCCTATTTTGTGTATTTTCAATCAAAACAACTTATAATTACATTAAAACTAACTATATATATGATGTTTGAGGTGTTTATAACTTAAACTAGCATCAAACTACTCGTATTCATTCATTTTCAAGTAAAATGGCCTAAAATACCTATATTTGCCTATATTTGGTTCTAACTTTCCTATTTTGTGTATTTTCAATCAAAACAACTTATAATTACATTAAACTAACTATATATATGATGTTTGAGGTGTTTATAACTTAAACTAGCATCAAACTACTCGTATTCATTCATTTTCAAGTAAAATGGCCTAAAATGGCCTATATTTGCCTATATTTGGTTCTAACTTTCCTATTTTGTGTATTTTCAATCAAAACAACTTATAATTACATTAAACTAACTATATATATGATGTTTGAGGTGTTTATAACTTAAACTAGCATCAAACTACTCGTATTCATTCATTTTCAAGTAAAATGGCCTAAAATGTGCCTATATTTGGCCTATATATTTTCTTTCCTATTTTGTGTATTTTCAATCAAAACAACTTATAATTACATTAAACTAACTATATATATGATGTTTGAGGTGTTTATAACTTAAACTAGCATCAAACTACTCGTATTCATTCATTTTCAAGTAAAATGGCCTATATTTGGTTCTAACTTTCCTATTTTGTGTATTTTAAATCAAAACAACTTATAATTACATTAAAATAACTATATATATGATGTTTGAGGTGTTTATAACTTAAACTAGCATCAAACTACTCGTATTCATTCATTTTCAAGTAAAATGGCCTATTTTTGCCTATATTTGGTTCTAACTTTCCTATTTTGTGTATTTTCAATCAAAACAACTTATAATTACATTAAACTAACTATATATATGATGTTTGAGGTGTTTATAACTTAAACTAGCATCAAACTACTCGTATTCATTCATTTTCAAGTAAAATGGCCTAAAATGGTCTATATTTGCCTATATTTGGTTCTAACTTTCCTATTTTGTGTATTTTCAATCAAAACAACTTATAATTACATTAAACTAACTATATATATGATGTTTGTGGTGTTTATAACTTAAACTAGCATCAAACTACTCGTATTCATTCATTTTCAAGTAAAATGGCCTAAAATGGCCTATATTTGCCTATATTTGGTTCTAACTTTCCTATTTTGTGTATTTTCAATCAAAACAACTTATAATTACATTAAACTAACTATATATATGATGTTTGAGGTGTTTATAACTTAAACTAGCATCAAACTACTCGTATTCATTCATTTTCAAGTAAAATGGCCTAAAATGGCCTATATTTGCCTATATTTGGTTCTAACTTTCCTATTTTGTGTATTTTCAATCAAAACAACTTATAATTACATTAAACTAACTATATATATGATGTTTGAGGTGTTTATAACTTAAACTAGCATCAAACTACTCGTATTCATTCATTTTCAAGTAAAATGGCCTATATTTTTTTTTATATTTGGTTCTAACTTTCCTATTTTGTGTATTTTCAATCAAAACAACTTATAATTACATTAAACTAACTATATATATGATGTTTGAGGTGTTTATAACTTAAACTAGCATCAAACTACTCGTATTCATTCATTTTCAAGTAAAATGGCCTAAAATGGCCTATATTTGCCTATATTTGGTTCTAACTTTCCTTATTTTGTGTATTTTCAATCAAAACAACTTATAATTACATTAAACTAACTATATATATGATGTTTGAGGTGTTTATAACTTAAACTAGCATCAAACTACTCGTATTCATTCATTTTCAAGTAAAATGGCCTAAAATGGCCTATATTTGGTTCTAACTTTCCTATTTTGTGTATTTTCAATCAAAACAACTTATAATTACATTAAACTAACTATATATATGATGTTTGAGGTGTTTATAACTTAAACTAGCATCAAACTACTCGTATTCATTCATTTTCAAGTAAAATGGCCTAAAATGTATTTGCCTATATTTGGTTCTAACTTTCCTATTTTGTGTATTTTCAATCAAAACAACTTATAATTACATTAAACTAACTATATATATGATGTTTGAGGTGTTTATAACTTAAACTAGCATCAAACTACTCGTATTCATTCATTTTTAAATTAAAATGGCCTAAAATTATTTGCCTATATTTGGTTCTAACTTTCCTATTTTGTGTATTTTAAATCAAAACAACTTATAATTA
Source organism: Beta lomatogona (assembly GCA_947646795.1). Classification (NCBI taxonomy): domain Eukaryota; kingdom Viridiplantae; phylum Streptophyta; class Magnoliopsida; order Caryophyllales; family Amaranthaceae; genus Beta; species Beta lomatogona. Next base: position 1,022,788 of record CANSNZ010001128.1, read on the forward strand.
CATTAAACTAACTATATATATGATGTTTGAGGTGTTTATAACTTAAACTAGCATCAAACTACTCGTATTCATTCATTTTCAAGTAAAATGGCCTAAAATTGCCTATATTTGGTTCTAACTTTCCTATTTTGTGTATTTTCAATCAAAACAACTTATAATTACATTAAACTAACTATATATATGATGTTTGAGGTGTTTATAACTTAAACTAGCATCAAACTACTCGTATTCATTCATTTTCAAGTAAAATGGCCTAAAATGGCCTATATTTGCCTATATTTGGTTCTAACTTTCCTATTTTGTGTATTTTCAATCAAAACAACTTATAATTACATTAAACTAACTATATATATGATGTTTGAGGTGTTTATAACTTAAACTAGCATCAAACTACTCGTATTCATTCATTTTCAAGTAAAATGGCCTAAAATGGCCTATATTTGCCTATATTTGGTTCTAACTTTCCTATTTTGTGTATTTTCAATCAAAACAACTTATAATTACATTAAACTAACTATATATATGATGTTTGAGGTGTTTATAACTTAAACTAGCATCAAACTACTCGTATTCATTCATTTTCAAGTAAAATGGCCTAAAATGGCCTATATTTGCCTATATTTGGTTCTAACTTTCCTATTTTGTGTATTTTCAATCAAAACAACTTATAATTACATTAAACTAACTATATATATGATGTTTGAGGTGTTTATAACTTAAACTAGCATCAAACTACTCGTATTCATTCATTTTCAATAAAATGGCCTAAAATGGCCTATATTTGGTTCTAACTTTCCTATATTGTGTATTTTCAATCAAAACAACTTATAATTACATTAAACTAACTATATATATGATGTTTGAGGTGTTTATAACTTAAACTAGCATCAAACTACTCGTATTCATTCATTTTCAAGTAAAATGGCCTAAAATGTTTTTGCCTATATTTGGTTCTAACTTTCCTATTTTGTGTATTTTCAATCAAAACAACTTATAATTACATTAAACTAACTATATATATGATGTTTGAGGTGTTTATAACTTAAACTAGCATCAAACTACTCGTATTCATTCATTTTCAAGTAAAATGGCCTAAAATGTTTGCCTATATTTGGTTCTAACTTTCCTATTTTTTGTATTTTCAATCAAAACAACTTATAATTACATTAAACTAACTATATATATGATGTTTGAGGTGTTTATAACTTAAACTAGCATCAAACTACTCGTATTCATTCATTTTCAAGTAAAATGGCCTAAAATGTGCCTATATTTGGTTCTAACTTTCCTATTTTTTGTATTTTCAATCAAAACAACTTATAATTACATTAAACTAACTATATATATGATGTTTGAGGTGTTTATAACTTAAACTAGCATCAAACTACTCGTATTCATTCATTTTCAAGTAAAATGTTGCCTATATTTGGTTCTAACTTTCCTATTTTTTGTATTTTCAATCAAAACAACTTATAATTACATTAAACTAACTATATATATGATGTTTGAGGTGTTTATAACTTAAACTAGCATCAAACTACTCGTATTCATTCATTTTCAAGTAAAATGGCCTAAAATGGCCTATATTTGGTTCTAACTTTCCTTTATTTTTGTATTTTCAATCAAAACAACTTATAATTACATTAAACTAACTATATATATGATGTTTGAGGTGTTTATAACTTAAACTAGCATCAAACTACTCGTATTCATTCATTTTCAAGTAAAATGTGCCTATATTTGGTTCTAACATGGCTATATTTTGTATTTTCAATCAAAACAACTTATAATTACATTAAACTAACTATATATATGATGTTTGAGGTGTTTATAACTTAAACTAGCATCAAACTACTCGTATTCATTCATTTTCAAGTAAAATGGCCTAAAATGGCCTATATTTGGTTCTAACTTTCCTATTTTTTGTATTTTCAATCAAAACAACTTATAATTACATTAAACTAACTATATATATGATGTTTGAGGTGTTTATAACTTAAACTAGCATCAAACTACTCGTATTCATTCATTTTCAAGTAAAATGGCCTAAAATGTTGCCTATATTTGGTTCTAACTTTCCTTTTTTTTTGTATTTTCAATCAAAACAACTTATAATTACATTAAACTAACTATATATATGATGTTTGAGGTGTTTATAACTTAAACTAGCATCAAACTACTCGTATTCATTCATTTTCAAGTAAAATGGCCTATATTTGGTTCTAACTTTCCTATTTTGTGTATTTTCAATCAAAACAACTTATAATTACATTAAACTAACTATATATATGATGTTTGAGGTGTTTATAACTTAAACTAGCATCAAACTACTCGTATTCATTCATTTTCAAGTAAAATGGCCTAAAATGTTGCCTATATTTGGTTCTAACTTTCCTATTTTTTGTATTTTCAATCAAAACAACTTATAATTACATTAAACTAACTATATATATGATGTTTGAGGTGTTTATAACTTAAACTAGCATCAAACTACTCGTATTCATTCATTTTCAAGTAAAATGGCCTAAAATGGCCTATATTTGGTTCTAACTTTCCTATTTTTTGTATTTTCAATCAAAACAACTTATAATTACATTAAACTAACTATATATATGATGTTTGAGGTGTTTATAACTTAAACTAGCATCAAACTACTCGTATTCATTCATTTTCAAGTAAAATGCCTAATTGCCTATATTTGGTTCTAACTTTCCTATTTTGTGTATTTTCAATCAAAATAACTTATAATTACATTAAACTAACTATATATATGATGTTTGAGGTGTTTATAACTTAAACTAGCATGAAACTATTCGTATTCATTCATTTTCAAGTAAAATGACCTAAAATGACCTTTTTTGCCTATATTTGGTTCTAACTTTCCTATTTTTTGTATTTTCAATCAAAACAACTTATAATTACATTAAACTAACTATATATATGATGTTTGAGGTGTTTATAACTTAAACTAGCATCAAACTACTCGTATTCATTCATTTTCAAGCTAAAATGGCCTATATTTGGTTCTAACATGCCTATACTTTGTATTTTCAATCAAAACAACTTATAATTACATTAAACTAACTATATATATGATGTTTGAGGTGTTTATAACTTAAACTAGCATCAAACTACTCGTATTCATTCATTTTCAAGTAAAATGGCCTAAAATGTTTGCCTATATTTGGTTCTAACTTTCCTATTTTTTGTATTTTCAATCAAAACAACTTATAATTACATTAAACTAACTATATATATGATGTTTGAGGTGTTTATAACTTAAACTAGCATCAAACTACTCGTATTCATTCATTTTCAAGCTAAAATGGCCTATATTTGGTTCTAACTTTCCTATTTTTTGTATTTTCAATCAAAACAACTTATAATTACATTAAACTAACTATATATATGATGTTTGAGGTGTTTATAACTTAAACTAGCATCAAACTACTCGTATTCATTCATTTTCAAGTAAAATGGCCTAAAATGGCCTATATTTGGTTCTAACTTTCCTATTTTGTGTATTTTCAATCAAAACAACTTATAATTACATTAAACTAACTATATATATGATGTTTGAGGTGTTTATAACTTAAACTAACTTCAAACTACTCATATTCATTCATTTTCAAGTAAAATGGCCTATATTTGGTTCTAACTTGCCTATTTTGTGTATTTTCAATCAAAACAACTTATAAATACATTAAACTAACTATATATATGATGTTTGAGGTGTTTATAACTTAAACTAGCATCAAACTACTCATATTCATTCATTTTCAAGTAAAATGGCCTAAAATGGCCTATATTTGGTTCTAACTTGCCTATATTTTGTATTTTCAATCAAAACTACTTATAATTACATTAAACTAACTATATATATGATGTTTGAGGTGTTTATAACTTAAACTAACTTCAAACTACTCATATTCATTCATTTTCAAGTAAAATGGCCTAAAATGGCCTATATTTGGTTCTAACTTTCCTATTTTGTGTATTTTCAATCAAAACTACTTATAAATACATGAAACTAACTATATATATGATGTTTGAGGTGTTTATAACTTAAACTAACTTCAAACTACTCATATTCATTCATTTTCAAGTAAAATGGCCTATATTTGGTTCTAACATGCCTATATTTTGTATTTTCAATCAAAACTACTTATAAATACATGAAACTAACTATATATATGATGTTTGAGGTGTTTATAACTTAAACTAGCATCAAACTACTCGTATTCATTCATTTTCAAGTAAAATGGCCTAAAATGGCCTATATTTGGTTCTAACATTCCTATTTTGTGTATTTTCAATCAAAACAACTTATAAATACATTAAACTAACTATATATATGATGTTTGAGGTGTTTATAACTTAAACTAACTTCAAACTACTCATATTCATTCATTTTCAAGTAAAATGGCCTAAAATGGCCTATATTTGGTTCTAACATGCCTATATTTTGTATTTTCAATCAAAACTACTTATAAATACATGAAACTAACTATATATATGATGTTTGAGGTGTTTATAACTTAAACTAACTTCAAACTACTCATATTCATTCATTTTCAAGTAAAATGGCCTAAAATGGCCTATATTTGGTTCTAACATGCCTATATTTTGTATTTTCAATCAAAACTACTTATAAATACATGAAACTAACTATATATATGATGTTTGAGGTGTTTATAACTTAAACTAACTTCAAACTACTCATATTCATTCATTTTCAAGTAAAATGGCCTAAAATGGCCTATATTTGGTTCTAACATGCCTATATTTTGTATTTTCAATCAAAACTACTTATAAATACATGAAACTAACTATATATATGATGGTTGAGGTGTTTATAACTTAAACTAACTTAACACTACTCATATTCATTCATTTTCAAGTAAAATGGCCTATATTTGGTTCTAACATGCCTATATATTGTATTTTCAATCAAAACTACTTATAAATACATGAAACAAATTATATATATGATGTTTGAGGTGTTTATAACTTAAACTAACTTCAAACTACTCATATTCATTCATTTTCAAGTAAAATTGCCTAAAATGGCCTATATTTGGTTCTAACATGCCTATATTTTGTATTTTCAATCAAAACTACTTATAAATACATGAAACTAACTATATATATGATGTTTGAGGTGTTTATAACTTAAACTAACTTCAAACTACTCATATTCATTCATTTTCAAGTAAAATGGCCTATATTTGGTTCTAACATGGATATATTTTGTATTTTCAATCAAAACTACTTATAAATACATAAAACTAACTATATATATGGTGATTGAGGTGTTTATAACTTAAACTAACTTCAAACTACTCATATTCATTCATTTTCAAGTAAAACCTAAAATGGCCTATATTTGGTTCTAACATGGCTATTATTTTGTATTTTCAATCAAAACTACTTATAAATACATGAAACTAACTATATATATGATGTTTGAGGTGTTTATAACTTAAACTAACTTCAAACTACTCATATTCATTCATTTTCAAGACCTAAAATGGCCTATATTTGGTTCTAACATGGCTATATTTTGTATTTTCAATCAAAACAACTTATAAATACATTAAACTAACTATATATATGATGTTTGAGGTGTTTATAACTTAAACTAACTTCAAACTACTCATATTCATTCATTTTCAAGTAAAATGGCCTAAAATGGCCTATATTTGGTTCTAACTTGCCTATATTTTGTATTTTCAATCAAAACTACTTATAAATACATGAAACTAACTATATATATGATGTTTGAGGTGTTTATAACTTAAACTAACTTCAAACTACTCATATTCATTCATTTTTAAGTCAAATACCCTAAAATGGCCTATATTTGGTTCTAACGATGGCTATATTTTGTATTTTCAATCAAAACTACTTATAAATACATGAAACTAACTATATATATGATGTTTTGAGGTGTTTATAATCATAAACTAACTTCGAAACTACTCATATTCATTCATTTTCAAGTAAAAACCTAAAATGGCCTATATTTGGTTCTAACATGCCTATATTTTGTATTTTCAATCAAAACTTCTTATAAATACATCAAACTAACTATGTATATGTTGTTTTTGGTGTTTATAACTTAAACTAACTTCAAACTACTCATATTCATTCATTTTCAAGTAAAATACCCTAAAATGGCCTATATTTGGTTCTAACATGGCTTTATTTTGCATTTTCAATTAAAACTACAAATAAATACATGAAACTAACTATATATATTATGTTTGAGGTGTTTATAACTTAAACTATCTTTAAACTACTCATATTCATTTATTTTTAAGTAAAATGGCCTATATTTGGTTCTAACATGGCTATATTTTGTATTTTCAATCAAAACTACTCATAAATACATGAAACTAACTATATATATGATGTTTGAGGTGTTTATAACTTAAACTAACTTCAAACTAGTCATATTCATTCATTTTCAAGTAAAATGACCTAAAATGGCCTATATTTGGTTCTAACTTGCCTATATTTTGTATTTTCAACCAAAACTACTTATAAATACATGAAACTAACTATGTATATGATGTTTTTGGTGCTTATAACTTAAACTAACTTCAAACTACTCATATTCATTCATTTTCAAGTAAAATACCCTAAAATGGCCTATATTTGGTTCTAACATGGCTTTATTTTGCATTTTCAATTAAAACTACAAATAAATACATGAAACTAACTATATATATTATGTTTGAGGTGTTTATAACTTAAACTATCTTTAAACTACTCATATTCATTTATTTTTAAGTAAAATGGCCTATATTTGGTTCTAACATGGCTATATTTTGTATTTTCAATCAAAACTACTCATAAATACATGAAACTAACTATATATATGATGTTTGAGGTGTTTATAACTTAAACTAACTTCAAACAAGTCATATTCATTCATTTTCAAGTAAAATGACCTAAAATGGCCTATATTTGGTTCTAACATGCCAATATTTTGTATTTTCAATCAAAACGACTTATAAATACATGAAACTAACTATGTATATGATGTTTTTGGTGTTTATAACTTAAACTAACTTCAAACTACTCATATTCATTCATTTTCAAGTAAAATACCCTAAAATGGCCTATATTTGGTTCTAACATGGCTATATTTTGTATTTTCAATCAAAACTACTCATAAATACATGAAACTAACTATATATATATATGATGTTTGAGGTGTTTATAACTTAAACTAACTTCAAACTAGTCATATTCATTCATTTTCAAGTAAAATGACCTAAAATGGCCTATATTTGGTTCTAACTTGCCTATATTTTGTATTTTCAATCAAAACTACTTATAAATACATGAAACTAACTATGTATATGATGTTTTTGGTGCTTATAACTTAAACTAACTTCAAAATACTCATATTCATTCATTTTCAAGTCAAATACCCTAAAATGGCCTATATTTGGTTCTAACGATGCTTTATTTTACATTTTCAATCAAAACTACAAATAAATACATGAAACTAACTATATAAATGATGTTTTTGGCGTTTAAATCATAAACTAACTTGAAACTACTCATATTCATTCATTTTGAAGTAAAATGGCCTATATTTGGTTCTAACATGGCTATATTTTGTATTTTCAATCAAAACTACTTATAAATACATGAAACTAACTATATATATGATGATTGAGGTGTTTATAACTTAAACCAACTTCAAACTACTCACATTCATTCATTTTCAAGTAAAATGGCCTAAAAACACCTCTATTTGGTTCTAACATGGCTATATTTTGTAATTTCAATCAAAACAACTTATAAATACATAAAACTAACTATATATATGATGATTGAGGTGCTTATAACTTAAACTAACTTCAAACTACTCATATTCATTCATTTTTAAGTAAAATGATCGAAAATGACATATATTTGGTTCTAACATGGCTATATTTTGTATTTTCAATCAAAACTACTTATAAATACATGAAACTAACTATGTATATGATGTTTGAGGTGTGTATAACTTAAACTAACTTCAAACTACTCATATTCATTCATTTTCAAGTAAAATACCCTAAAATGGCCTATATTTGGTTCTAACATGTTATTATTTTGCATTTTCAATCAAAACTACAAATAAATACATGAAACTAATTATATATATGATGTTTGAGGTGTTTATAACTTAAACTAGCTTCAAACTACTCATATTCATTCATTTTTATGTAAAATGGCCTATATTTGGTTCTAACATGGCTATATTTTGTATTTTCAATCAAAACTACTTGTAAATACATGAAACTAACTATATATATGATGATTGGGGTGTTTATTACTTAAATTAACTTCAAACTACTCAATATTCATTCATTTTCAAGAAAAATGGCCTAAAATGGCCTATATTTGGTTCTAACATGGCTTTATTTTGCATTTTCAATCAAAACTACAAATAAATACATGAAACTAACTATATATATGATGTTTGAGGTGTTTATAACTTAAACTATCTTCAAACTACTCATATTCATTCATTTTTAAGTAAAATGGCCTATATTTGGTTCTAACATGGCTATATTTTGTATTTTCAATCAAAACTACTTAGAAATACATGAAACTAACTATATATGTGATGTTTGAGGTGTTTATAACATAAACTAACTTCCAACTACTCATATTCATTCATTTTCAAGTAAAATGACCTAAAATGGCCTATATTTGGTTCTAACATGCCTATATTTTGTATTTTCAATCAAAACTACTTATAAATACATCAAACTAACTATGTATATGTTGTTTTTGGTGTTTATAACTTAAACTAACTTCAAACTACCCATATTCATTCATTTTCAAGTAAAATACCCTAAAATGGCCTATATTTGGTTCTAACATGTTATTATTTTGCATTTTCAATCAAAACTACAAATAAATACATGAAACTAATTATATATATGATGTTTGAGGTGTTTATAACTTAAACTAGCTTCAAACTACTCATATTCATTCATTTTTAAGTAAAATGGCCTATATTTGGTTCTAACATGGCTATATTTTGTATTTTCAATCAAAACTACTTGTAAATACATGAAACTAACTATATATATGATGATTGGGGTGTTTATTACTTAAATTAACTTCAAACTACTCAATATTCATTCATTTTCAAGTAAAATGCCCTAAAATGGCCTATATTTGGTTCTAACATGGCTTTATTTTGCATTTTCAATCAAAACTACAAATAAATACATGAAACTAACTATATATATGATGTTTGAGGTGTTTATAACTTAAACTATCTTCAAACTACTCATATTCATTCATTTTTAAGTAAAATGGCCTATATTTGGTTCTAACATGGCTATATTTTGTATTTTCAATCAAAACTACTTAGAAATACATGAAACTAACTATATATGTGATGTTTGAGGTGTTTATAACATAAACTAACTTCCAACTACTCATATTCATTCATTTTCAAGTAAAATGACCTAAAATGGCCTATATTTGGTTCTAACATGCCTATATTTTGTATTTTCAATCAAAACTACTTATAAATACATCAAACTAACTATGTATATGTTGTTTTTGGTGTTTATAACTTAAACTAACTTCAAACTACCCATATTCATTCATTTTCAAGTAAAAATACCCTAAAATGGCCTATATTTGGTTCTAACATGCCTTTATTTTGCATTTTCAATTAAAACTACAAATAAATACATGAAACTAACTATATATATTATGTTTGAGGTGTTTATAACTTAAACTATCTTTAAACTACTCATATTCATTTATTTTTAAGTAAAATGGCCTATATTTGGTTCTAACATGGCTATATTTTGTATTTTCAATCAAAACTACTCATAAATACATGAAACTAACTATATATATGATGTTTGAGGTGTTTATAACTTAAACTAACTTCAAACTAGTCATATTCATTCATTTTCAAGTAAAATGACCTAAAATGGCCTATATTTGGTTCTAACTTGCCTATATTTTGTATTTTCAACCAAAACTACTTATAAATACATGAAACTAACTATGTATATGATGTTTTTGGTGCTTATAACTTAAACTAACTTCAAACTACTCATATTCATTCATTTTCAAGTAAAATACCCTAAAATGGCCTATATTTGGTTCTAACATGGCTTTATTTTGCATTTTCAATTAAAACTACAAATAAATACATGAAACTAACTATATATATTATGTTTGAGGTGTTTATAACTTAAACTATCTTTAAACTACTCATATTCATTTATTTTTAAGTAAAATGGCCTATATTTGGTTCTAACACGGCTATATTTTGTATTTTCAATCAAAACTACTCATAAATACATGAAACTAACTATATATATGATGTTTGAGGTGTTTATAACTTAAACTAACTTCAAACAAGTCATATTCATTCATTTTCAAGTAAAATGACCTAAAATGGCCTATATTTGGTTCTAACATGCCAATATTTTGTATTTTCAATCAAAACGACTTATAAATACATGAAACTAACTATGTATATGATGTTTTTGGTGTTTATAACTTAAACTAACTTCAAACTACTCATATTCATTCATTTTCAAGTAAAATACACTAAAATGGCCTATATTTGGTTCTAACATGGCTATATTTTGTATTTTCAATCAAAACTACTCATAAATACATGAAACTAACTATATATATATATGATGTTTGAGGTGTTTATAACTTAAACTAACTTCAAACTAGTCATATTCATTCATTTTCAAGTAAAATGACCTAAAATGGCCTATATTTGGTTCTAACTTGCCTATATTTTGTATTTTCAATCAAAACTACTTATAAATACATGAAACTAACTATGTATATGATGTTTTTGGTGCTTATAACTTAAACTAACTTCAAAATACTCATATTCATTCATTTTCAAGTCAAATACCCTAAAATGGCCAATATTTGGTTCTAACGATGCTTTATTTTACATTTTCAATCAAAACTACAAATAAATACATGAAACTAACTATATAAATGATGTTTTTGGCGTTTAAATCATAAACTAACTTGAAACTACTCATATTCATTCATTTTGAAGTAAAATGGCCTATATTTGGTTCTAACATGGCTATATTTTGTATTTTCAATCAAAACTACTTATAAATACATGAAACTAACTATATATATGATGATTGAGGTGTTTATAACTTAAACCAACTTCAAACTACTCACATTCATTCATTTTCAAGTAAAATGGCCTAAAAACACCTCTATTTGGTTCTAACTGAAGGAATATGTCCTTAGACATTCCGGCAATTACTAAATATAAATAGGAATGTTATTATGAAGATAATAAAGTTAATTATTTTAGTAATCGTATTTACTTGCTAGAGAATAAATATGATTAATAGGACAATATTGATTGGGCCTATAACTAAAATAGATTAATCCTATGAGGTCACACATTGTAGCACAAGTTGAACAAAGCAATCCAAATCCATTTAGGATTAGGATTGGGCCGGTCCAAAGGGGAATAGGAGGAGAATTAGTTCTCCTAACTAACCTATGACTCTTCTATTATATATAGGATATAATACTAGGGTTTAGGTAACCAATTCATTAGTCAGTTTCTTTTCACTAGAGAGAGAAAGAGAAACCCTAAATCTATTCTCCATAAACCGGCGCCTATACCATCAAAAGCAAGAGATTTTCTTCTCTTCCGTTCTAGCAAACGTTGGTGTTCAACCGGTGCTCGTGGACCGATTAGAGGAGCGACACTTGGGGCTCTCGGATCTTCAAAGCTTGCATACAACGGGAAATCACGCTACAAAGGTTTGATATTTAATCCCTATTGAATGATTCATATGTTTGATTATGTTTGCGATCCTATGATAGATGTTAGGAAATTGTTTCCTGAAATTCCGCTATATGCATCTATATATTCCTACAGTGGTATCAGTTTTGCCTAATTCATAATATTCATATGATCATGTAATTGTATGCAAAGTTATTATTTTTATTCAATTAAGGGAGGATTTATTTATGGCTTGAATTTACAAAATTGATATTTGATATTAATTTATTGGAAATTGTAAATATTTGATTTAATTGTGATTTATGCTCAAATAATTTTATAAAGTTCCGATTTTTTTATATGAGGGACGAAATAAATTGTTTAATTCACTCTAAAATTTTCGGATTTTTATAAATTTTTTTGTTAGATTTAAAAATTATTTATGTTTAATTCGATTAATCATTGAAATAATTTGTTAACAATTAAAGATTTGATTTTTAATTTGTTAAATAAATCTAATGTTCATCACCCACATAGATCTAAAATATTATGATAGCTGGAAATAATTTTCGGATTTTTTCCATAAATTTTTGAAATTTAATCATATTATTAATGAATTATGGTTAAATTTTAAGTTAAATTTGATTATTCATAAAATTTAAAGATAACAATTAAAATATCTGATTTTATATGTTAAGATAATTCGTTAGATCACCCTAAAAATTATTTTCGAATTTTTCAGAATTTAATTGTTAATTTTCTGAATTTTGGATATAATTTGATTTTTTGCCCTACTTTTGAATTCTTGTTAGATTTAATGTTTAATGGAGATTATTCATTCAAATCTAATCTCAACAATTCTAAAAATTTGTTTAAGATTTGTTGTTTGATTCAAAATTTCTGCCATAATTTTCGGATTATTAATACCCTAATTTAATCCTAAATCTTTAAATAAATTGTTAATTAAAGATTAATTAGAATTTTGGTAAATTGTTACAAAATTCAAAAAGGAAACCCACCATGGCTGGGTGGCCCCACCTGCGGCGGTGGAGCCACGGTGAAGGGAAGAGTTGGGTCGGCGGGTTTAGGGGCGGGGCGGCGCGCGAGGTGGCGGCCTGCTGGCTGGGTTAGTCGGCGCGACCGTCGAGCTTGCTCGCGGTTCTGGTCGGCTTTCTTTGTCGGCTGCGATGAACGGCGGGCCGAGGTCCGTGTCGCGTGTGGTCTCGGCCGGCGGTGATGACTGTGGCGGCCTGCACCGTCGGATGGGTGTGAAGTGCTTGGCTTGTTGGAGTTTAGTCGGCGGGGAAGAGGTTGGCGGCCAATGCGCCGCTAGCCTCGTGAATTTTGGGTGTTGAATTTTGGTTGTTGACTGGCAGCCTTTGTGCTGCTGGTCAACGGTCAAAAGTCAACTCTTATAAAAATAAAAAAAAAAAAAAAAATTGTTTTGAGGAAAATTTGATTTTCCAAATTTGAGCATAAATCCAAAAGTTTCCTATTTTGCAAATTTGTGAATAATAAAGATTATTGCCATATCTAAATAAGTAATTGAATTAAAATAATAAAGTTTCCTAAATAATTTCTAGCTTAAAATTGTTAAGTTTTATGATTATTATGGAAAGTTTTATTTGCTTATTAATTGTTAATAAGTAAATTGTTTATGTTTATTTTATTTTGATATTATAAATGCGTGGATGTTTAATATAATATATGTGATATTATATTTTGCATATTATGACTAGTATGGCCCAAATTAGGATAGTAATTACGATCTGCGAATCGTTATATTTGAATGTAAATTAAATACGATCTGCGAATCGTTTGTATTTTTGTAACTTTAAATTTTAGTTATTTATTTAATTCAAATTATGTAATCAAGCATGAGGATCCAAGGAGTTTCAAGGATGGTGATCCATGGAGATTCAAGGGAGGATTCATGAAGATTAGTTATTTTCCTAAGTATAGGGGCCATACTAGATCATTTAGTTATTGCTTATAATAATTCTCTTGCATTTATCTTGTTTAAATGCTTGCTTCTAAGTTTGTTTGTGGTTAATCGATTCATGTGTTCACTATTAATTGACCATATTAGTAAACTTAGGTCCCCACAAGTAATATTGAGTTTTGATTGCTTTTCCAAACAACACCTATAAAGCCTTAGATCATGAGTAATAGGGTTCGCCAAAGCGCGGTGTTGCTCATAGTTCCGGGGATAGTAGGGTAGGTTTTTGAAACTTACATGTTAATGTTTGGTTTAACTCAACAAAATCATCAAAAGACAAAGTTTTGGGTTTTGAAGCTAAGAGATAGGAGTAAACAAGGAGTTGTTAACTCTGTCTACCAAGAATTATAATTAGTTATAATTAGTAAAGTGTTTACTTACCTCAACAACTATAAATTGAAGGCGGGGCCAAAGTCCGTTTGATTGTAGTGGGGAGGATCTTGGTTATTTCTTTATTCAATAGGGGACTTTCATTTTGAATAAAGGGTAGTAGTAATTAAAATTTGTTTAATTATTGCTTTCTTGATAAACATTGATTGAATCTTGCTTTATTATTCTTTTGTTGTAGTAATTATGTCTAGTAACAACAATATCAACACCAACAATTCTACTTGTAATTTGCGCTCCGTCCTTTCGAAGGACAAATTGAATGCTGAACGTTTCATTGCAATTGAAAAGGATTTGGGAATCGTTACACCAAAACCAAAAGTTGCTGATGAGCACTATTGTTACATCTGTAACAATGTTGGTCATTGGAAAAGTAATTGCCCCAAATATCCGAAGGATCAAAAGAAAGGAGTTTCTAGTTCGAGATATGTATGTTATAGAAATTAACTTAGCAACTTCGCTTCTTGGGTATTTGATACCGCTTGTGGTTCGCACATTATTTGTAATATGCAAGGCCTCAAAAGAAGTAGAACATTGGGAAAGGGAGAAGTAGATCTTCGCGTTGGCAATGGAGCACGAGTTGCTACATTGGCAGTGGGAGTATATAGTCTACTTTTACCTTCAGGATTAGTTTTAGAACTTAATAATTGTTATTATGTTCCTGCTATCACAAAGAACATTATTTCGATTCCTGTTTTGGATTCCGAAGGTTATTCATTTACAATAAAGAACAATTGTTGTTCTCGCGTATTTGAATGATATGTTCTATGTCTCCGCTAAGTTATCAAATGGTTTATATGTGCTAGACTTAGAAACCCACATCTATAACATAGACAAGCAAGAAACATAAAACAAATGATTCAAACCCTACATACCTATGGCATTGTCGATTAGGCCACATAAGCTCAAAGCGCATTGAGAAACTTCATAAAGATGGAATTCTCAAATCATTTGATTTCGAATCATTTGATACTTGTGAGTTTTGCTTGATTGGGGAAAATGACAAAGTCTCCTTTCACGGAGTTCAAGTGAAAGAGCCAATGACCTTTTAGCCCTCATACATACGGATGTGTGTGGACCTATGAGTACGTTGGCTAGGGGAGGGTACGATTACTTCATTACTTTTACCGATGATGTGAGCAGATTTGGATATGTTTACCTCATGCGGCATAAGTCGGAATCCTTTGAAAAATTTAAGGAATTCGAGAATGAAGTACAAAACCAACTTGGGAAGAAAATTAAGGCATTACGATCCGATCGTGGTGGTGAATATTTATCTCAAGAATTTGGTGATCATTTGAAGGATTGTGGAATACTTTCACAATGGACTCCCCGAGAACACCACGATTAAATGGCGTTTGAAAGAAGGAATCGAACTCTACTTGATATGGTTCGATCCATGATGAGTCTTGCTGATCTTCCTATTTCATTCTGGGGATTTGCGCTTGAAACAAATGGCATTCACACTTAACGGAGCACCATCCAAAGTAGTGGAAAAGACACCATATGAAATGTGGACGGGAAACGTTCCAAAATTGTCTTTTCTAAGGATATGGGGTTGTGAAGCTTATGTAAAACGTTTACTTTTCGATAAGCTTTCACCCAAATCCGATAAATGTCTTTTGTGGGTTACCCAAAAGAGACTAAGGGATACTACTTCTACAACCAAAGCGAAAACAAAGTGTTTGTTGCACGTAATGGTGTCTTTCGGAAAAGGAGTTTATTTCCCGGGAAAAACAAGTGGGAGAAATGTATATCTCGAAGAAGTTCGAGATGAGCAACAAATGGATGAGGTTAACACCTCATCGTAGGCGGCCCGGCATGAAAATGCTCGGGAGGTGGTGCATTCAATTCACGTACCTCCTACCGTCCCACTTGGAGATACTCCATGCGAAGTCACTCAACCTAGTGAGGTAGAAACTTCTTCCGTTGTTCCCAACGTAGGTCTAGTAGGACCATCATTCCGTCAAAGAGATATATTGATTTCCTTTTGACTGAAAGTTCCGAAATAACGATTTTAGAATCGAAGAGCCTACTAGCTACAAAGATGCTTTGGATAGTCAAGACTCCGAAAGATGGCTTCGAGGCCATGAAATCCGAAATGGATTCCATGTCCGAAAATCGAAGTATGGGACTTGGTTGATTTGCCTGATGGGGTAAAACCCATTGGATGCAAATGGATTTTCAAGTTGAAAACAGACAAGGATGGAAACATTAGTGTTTTCAAAGCAAGGTTGGTGGCGAAAGGTTTTCAAACAAATTCATGGTATTGACTATGATGAAACCTTCTCACCGGTAGCCATCTTGAAGTCCATTAGGATAATCCTTGCGATTGCGCCTTTCATGACTATGAAATATGGCGAGATGGATGTCAAAACCGCTTTCTTGAATGGGTTCTTGAAAGAGGATGTGTACATGACACAACCTCAAGGTTTTGAAGATCTACATAATCCAGGGGAGGGTATGCAAGCTTAAGAAGTCCATTTATGGATTAAAGCAAGCATCAAGGAGTTGGAACCTCGGGATTTGATGAGGCAGTCAAGAAATTTGGCTTTCTCGAAATGAAGAGGAATCTTGTGTATACAAGAAGTTAAGTGGGAGTAGTATTACTTTTCTGGTCTTGTATGTGGATGACATACTTCTCATAGGAAATGATAAGACCATGCTTGAGTCAGTCAAGGAATGGCTTAAAAATTGTTTCTCTATGAAAGACCTAGGAGAGGCTGAGTACATATTGGGAATAAAGATCTATAGAGATAGGTCGAAAAGGCTGATTGGACTTAGTCAAGAGACTTATATTGATAAGGTTCTTGCGAGGTTCAAGCTGGAAAACTCCAAGAGAGGTTTCATTCCCATGCAACATGGCATAACACTTGGCAAGACTCAGTGTCCTTCGAGTCCTGATGAGATCAAGCGTATGAGTAATGTTCCCTATGCTTCTGCAAGTAGGATCCATTATGTATGCCATGATATGCACTCGACCGGATGTTGCATATGCTTTGAGTATATGCAGAGATACCGATCAAATCCGGGAGATGCGCACCGGATTGCGGTGAAAAACATCCTTAAGTACTTGCGAAGGACTAAGGATATTTTTTGGTATATGGTGGAGATGATGAGTTGGATGTTACTTGGATACACCGATGCAAGCTTCCGGAGTGACAAAGATGATTTCCGATCGCAACTGGTTTCATATTTTGTCTCAATGGAGGAGCCGTGAGTTGGAAGAGCTCTAAGCAGCAGTACCATCGCGGATTCTACAACGGAGGCCGAGTATATTGCAGCCACTGATGCAAAGAAAGGAAGCTGTTTGGATCAAAAAGTTCATTGGTGAGCTTGGTGTAGTTCCTAGCATTGAGAATGGCATTGAGTTGTATTGTGACAACAATGGTGCCATTGCTCAGTCTAAGGAACCCAGATCGCATCAAAGGTCTAAACATGTGCTCAGGAAATTCCATCTCATTCGAGAAATCGTTGGTAGAGAGGATGTGAAAGTAAGCAAGGTTCATACTGAGGATAACGTAGCAGATCCTCTGACTAAACCGCTTGCTCAACCTAAGCATGAGTGTCATACTAGGTCTATGGGGCTTAAGCATATGGGAGAATGACTTTAGGTTGTTTACTTCATGTTTACAATTGTAAAGACATTTATTATGCTTTGAATGTTTATCAATAAAATTTCGTTCTTATTTAATTGTTTGGTTTAGTATTAAATAAAATGTCCAAATAATTTGTGCTTTCAAATAGGATTATCGAAAACGTTTTGATAATGGAACCCTATAAAGTGAACAAAATCACAATTTATTTAAAGTCCCTAGTCTAAATCACTAAATTGGACATAAGTGATTTATTTAAAAGACTAGTATATAATTAATTGATAGCGCAGTTCCATGGGCTATGGAGACATAGAGATGTCTAATTGATTATATGGATGTATAGTTGATACATTGAGACTTGACCTAATTAGATTCTAAAAGTAGAATCAAACTACTATATTTAGTGGATTCCTTAGACATGAGTATGTCTTAATAACCACAATATAATTAGTTTAACTTTGACACTGTTAAACGCCGTGCCGTAAAAGGAGGTTATAAAGGCAGTGATCAGGTGGGCTAAGAATTGAGTGGGAGTTATGGTCATACAAGAGTGGATAAGTCCTCCTATTAAATAGGAATGGTGTCTGGGCCTCTTGATGAGCGAGAACTGGAAAATTGCATGGCCATGCGGAATAGGATTAAGGAGTTAATCTTTATTTGAGCAGTTCGAACTCAGCGATCAAGGAACAAAATTTGAGAATAACATTGTGTTATCAAATTTGACATTAAGTGACTTAAGGAATTTAACATTGCGCTCTTGTCTTCGGACAAGTGGGAGATTGAAGGAATATGTCCTTAGACATTCCGGCAATTACTAAATATAAATAGGAATGTTATTATGAAGATAATAAAGTTAATTATTTTAGTAATCGTATTTACTTGCTAGAGAATAAATATGATTAATAGGACAATATTGATTGGGCCTATAACTAAAATAGATTAATCCTATGAGGTCACACATTGTAGCACAAGTTGAACAAAGCAATCCAAATCCATTTAGGATTAGGATTGGGCCGGTCCAAAGGGGAATAGGAGGAGAATTAGTTCTCCTAACTAACCTATGACTCTTCTATTATATATAGGATATAATACTAGGGTTTAGGTAACCAATTCATTAGTCAGTTTCTTTTCACTAGAGAGAGAAAGAGAAACCCTAAATCTATTCTCCATAAACCGGCGCCTATACCATCAAAAGCAAGAGATTTTCTTCTCTTTCCGTTCTAGCAAACGTTGGTGTTCAACCGGTGCTCGTGGGCGATTGAAGGGGGGGAGCGACACTTGGGGCGCTCTTCTTAAAAGCTTGCACACCGGGGAAATCACGCTACAAAGGTTTGATATTTAATCCCTATTGAATGATTCATATGTTTGATTATGTTTGCGATCCTATGATAGATGTTAGGAAATTGTTTCCTGAAATTCCGCTATATGCATCTATATATTCCTACACTAACATGGCTATATTTTGTAATTTCAATCAAAACAACTTATAAATACATAAAACTAACTATATATATGATGATTGAGGTGCTTATAACTTAAACTAACTTCAAACTACTCATATTCATTCATTTTTAAGTAAAATGATCGAAAATGACATATATTTGGTTCTAACATGGCTATATTTTGTATTTTCAATCAAAACTACTTATAAATACATGAAACTAACTATGTATATGATGTTTGAGGTGTGTATAACTTAAACTAACTTCAAACTACTCATATTCATTCATTTTCAAGTAAAATACCCTAAAATGGCCTATATTTGGTTCTAACATGTTATTATTTTGCATTTTCAATCAAAACTACAAATAAATACATGAAACTAATTATATATATGATGTTTGAGGTGTTTATAACTTAAACTAGCTTCAAACTACTCATATTCATTCATTTTTATGTAAAATGGCCTATATTTGGTTCTAACATGGCTATATTTTGTATTTTCAATCAAAACTACTTGT